>BMAV01016922.1:0-444214 GCA_019973955.1 Trichonephila inaurata madagascariensis
AGAAAGTAAAATTTTTCTTCTTCAAAATTAAAAAAGTTTTTTTTGTATATATTTTTCTCTTTATCATTTTATAGTATGGATAACATGTTAAACAATTATAGGTATTAGTGTTTATTTTTAATTTATATATATTTTATTTTAATTTATATAATTTATATATTATTTAATTTATTATTGGGGAAACATATTAAAAAAAATTTTTTTAATGTGTATTTTATTTACCTACAGTTTAAGGGTAAATGCAATGTATTCAATTAAAGTTTAACAATACGTTCCACTTTATAAAAATAGGTAAAAAAAATTTCAAATTTGTTTTTATTTATATTATTTTTTATGTAATTTACAATCTCCTCCCCACAAAATTTAAAGCTGTCAATTAAAAAAACACCAAAGGCATGATAACTTTTATTTTCGGTGGAACTCACATCCTGTTGTTACTCTGAACTAGCAGATAAACTTTTAGTTTTCAGCCAATTTAATTAATTCTAACACTATCAACCAGTATTGAAATAAAGTGAAGAGACTGCATTCCATTATCGTTTTTTATTTACATCTACCGATTTATTTCACACTCGTTCTTCTGTTAATATTTGTTACATATATTTGGAATATTTAGCAATGGTTTATTTAAGAAGTCTTTTTCAAGACTAATTGTTTTATAGGCAAAATATTATTATAATAGAAGCATCTTTAACAAAAGGAGAACATTTTGAAAAAAGATTATTCTAAGTTAATTTTTTGCCAAAATATTGTATTTAAATAATTTTTGTCAAAATGCCCTTTAAAAACAATTGTATACATGTAGTCTAATCTAAGTGACACTAAATATCATGAAAATTATCCATTTATGCACTTTTTTAAAATCACGGTTCCGAACGTAGTCGGATACCTTAAAGGCAGGTATCGTTTTACTCAAAATAATGAGACAACAAGGGGTGGTGAGGACATGGAAAGGTGTCTAAAAATTCCTATTCAAAGCGGATTGTGTGTTTGAAGTAAAATACAGATAACATTTATGAGAAAATTCTATTCGAAAGCTTATTTCCTTGTGTAAATGATAACATCCCTTCGTCTGTTGACTAATTAACTGCGGATAAATGTCTTTACCCTTTTTCGAGGTTAAGAGGTCATCTAATAGAGAAAAATAGACCGAATGAGCATTCATAGATTCATGGCCAGTAAGGAAAAAGGAAAAAAGTTAGGAGCTTAAGCAACAGAATTCATTTGTCACCCTTCCAGTTACAAGTTAATTGTCCTGTGTAACAGTTATCCCATGATGCCCAGTTCTTTATCCAAAATACGACGCTTTCCGAAAGTAATCCTGTGTTGTTGTGACTAATGCCACCTGTCTAACGCAGTCAGAGCGAGGCCCACGAAATTCATCGCGGATAAGGGCAAGAATTTTTACGCCTGTCGTTAGCCTTAAGCATCATGCAGTTGATGGTACGATTTTGCTCGGTTCCACCCCAATTTAGAGGGGGGAAAACCCTGGGAGTAACCAGGGCCCTCTCTTCCCTTCCACACGAGAGGACTTGCGGCTATTTAGAGTACCCCCATGCCGTAAAGGCACTATACATTTACAAACATCCATGTCTTCTGCGGGATTTGAACCCACAGTCCCTACGGTACCGCAGTCAGTTTCGCTAACCACTATACCGGTTGGGCGACGAAAATAGTCCTTGTGGCAGAGTGCAGGTAAGAAGCTTTCAAATTTATTTCACTTCACTCTATTAATTTCATTGATTACGTTGTGATTCTTTGCGTGGTGAAATTTTGTTAATATGAGTGAAAATAAATCATGTACAAATCGTGCTTTTAAACACAAAATTAAGGAAAATAAAGAAAAAATATTGCAAAAATACCAACCTTTTTTACTACAATTTTACACTTGGATCGCTACAATAAGAATTTTTTTTTGTCGTTAGTTCCTTTGACTATAGTATAAAGAAATAATGAAAAACTGTATAATAGAGATCATAAAACATCCGACTATATTTTACAAGGTTGTTATAAGCTACACCCATTATCACAGTCAGTGGGCACACAGGAATTTTTCAAAGGGGTGGTCCAGGGTCGAAATTCCGAAAATCGAACAAAAAACAGTAAAAAATAAATTATTGAATAACCAATTAGCTTTAATAAATGAAATTATTTATAAATAACTAATACTTAATTAAATTCTACGTACTATATCCATAGAATTATAATTAATCGAAAAAATATCAAGGTGCACACAAGGAAGGGGGGTCCCGGGGCCAGACCCCCTTGTGTGCACCATTGATCGCAGTACTTCTAAAGATTAAAAAAAATATGCAGATAAAAAATGTCCTCCAGGTAAAAATTCGTCGTGTTTCGATCAAGAGCCCTGGAAAACGGTGAAAAACCTGCACCGTGTAAAAACTTCACATTAGAACACCGACAAATCCAAATCATCTCACAAAAATTCAACCCATCTTTCAAAGAGTAGCTTCCAGTGATGTAACGTACACCCCCACCACCCTCGCATCACAGGGTGCTCAGGTTTCTAGGGGGCTCAAAAGCTATGCTATGTTATGATTTTGCAATCCTGTGTAAGATCCAGCTTGGAGCCCTATACCTGACTTTGCAGGGGGATCCCAATATTCTCCGTTCCCGCCACTAGTAGCTTCAGATAGTAGCTGTATGTGAGACCGTATTTGAGTATAATCTTGGTATTTTTTGAAAGCACTGCAAGAAATAGACAGCAATGAATTTTGATCTTGATGGAGAAGCAATGAAAAATACTGCCACACGTAAAAAAGAAAGAATTGGTAAAAATAAGGTTGTTTTTCGTATAGCACGCCGAAAAATAAAGTTGGCCACTTAGTGAAAAGAAAAATTTTCAAAAGGAAAAAAAAAAAGAAACAGAATGGGTTGTAAATAGTTCTGGATATTTTTAAATATAAATAAAAAAGAAAATATGATAATATAAGGTAAAACTACTGTAAAGTGAATGTAAACTAAGTTATATTACTTTTTTCTTACCCCTTTTTGTAAAAAATAAGCGGTGAAAATTTTAAATTTTAATTATATAAAATAATAATACTCACTTAACAACTTTATGAAACTTTTATGTAATGTTCACAGTACATGCAGTAGTTTTTGTAAATAATTTTATTGCATTTATATATTTTCCTTCCTTCCTCAGTGGCTCGACAACCTAGGATGGGCTTTGGCCTTCTCAAGAAGCCTTTTTTAGGCCAGCCTTCTTCCTGCTAGTGTCTACAATTCTTAGTTCACAGATCTAGGAGATCTTTTTCTAGGCCATCAATTCATCTAAGATTTGGCCTGACTTTTATTCGTGTGCCAATTGATTGAGCATTGAAGACTTTTTTAGTGGTGCGGTCATCGTTAATTCTGCTGCCCATTTAATTCGTTGCATTTTGATGAAGTTAACAATGTCAGATTCATTTTATGAGCTCGAAATTTATCTCCTTCGCCACGTTGCATTTTCCTGAATTCTTCCAAAAATAAATTTTAAAATCTTCCTTTCGCGTAGATACTTATCATGTTCTCCTCTGTTCGAGACATGGACCAAGTTTCACATACGTAAGTTAATACTCAACTCAAAATAATTTTTATAGTAAATAAAAACTTTAAATTGATTTATCTCGTAACAAAAAAAAAGTTACTAGTTTTTCTTCATTTAAAATGCTCAGACCTTTTTCTTGTTGTGTCAAATGTTTAGGTATTTTTTTATGTATTGCTATTTATATATGGTACAAAAGTTTGTATGCATTTTGAATTAAAGAAATACTGCTTTTTTTAAAAAATAGTTGAATTCGGAGCTTATACATTTTTAAAGAAATTTTTTGTAAGTATTTACACACACATGAAAAAAATATTTTATAAATTTGAATAATTTTATTCCAAAACCTATACTAATTTTTGTTGCACACAGATTTGTGCGTCATTATGTACATCAATTCTGGTAGGAGTCAATTGTTGTAACTCACTTTGTGAATTTTTGAAAAAAAAGTTAACGTGTGTGCTTTTTGTAGTATTTTGAGCCCATATCCTGTTTTACACATTAAATACACAGAGTTGCAAGCAAAAAACTTGTAAAACCATCAAATAGTTTTGTTTAAATCACACCACGACCCCTTTAAGTGAAATATTTACAAAAGGGTGCATTTAGTGCTATTTTTCAATAAAAACAAATTTAGTTTGCTTTAAGTTAACAATTTATGATTAATGTAGTTGGTTGCTTATTTTATTTTGTTTTATTTATTTATTTTTATAGCATGATCTTTATGCTGTTATTTCTTCTTTTTAAATTTGTCTTCGTTCTTATTTATTCAAATATACGAGGGTGTTTCTATTTTGAAGCGTTATAAATATTTTTATCTCATTTTTTTTTCTTTTCTTTCTCCCCTGTTCATATTTCAATTTTTTTTTTTTACTTCAGATTAAAACAAAAAATCGTTTGTGACGGCTAAAACAAAGAGATTTTTCTATAATTGCAACAATGAACCAAAACGTAGCTCGCACTCAACAGCAAGATTCGCTTTCCAGAGCCACCCTCTTAATTAATTACCCCCTTCCAAACGATAACGCGGCAACGAAACCCGATGCTTGACTCAAAAGGACCAAAGAGACTATTATTTCAATTATGTTCATTAGCACTCCAAGTTAATTATGAAGGCCAATTTATCTTTGACGTCGACAACAACCCAATAACCAAATGGAAACCTTTAATTTATTGTCCATCAGTTCGATAGGTGGCGACGTTATCGCTTATACGCTCCATCCACCCCCACCCTTACCATTCCTTTTTAAAAAGAAGGGAGGGGGTTAATGAACACCCTCCCCTCCCCCCTAAAAAGATCCCCTTACTCTCTGCATTTAATTCGGAGGTTGCTGACCGTGGGAAAAAAGAAACAAACAAACGACAAAAAGAATGAGGACGGGGGTGGTCCGAGAACGAAGGGTGTATAGGGGGGGTAGAATGATCGATTTAGTTATCGATCGGCATTGATCCCCTTGTGATTAGGGGGATGGGGACCCCCAGATAGAGAGGAAGCTCGGGGTGGCTTGCCCTCTCTGTTCGGCAGCTGGCAATAGACAAATGTGCTGTAGGGTCCCGATTCCCCAGCGAGCTAATCCAGAGGACGAATTTTGGGGGAAATGTACGAAAAAAGGGCGGAGGGTGGCGGTTTGTGTTTTTATCTCCCTCGGATAAGACCTCGTGAAATATGGTCTCTGTTGGGTTGTGGAAAGAGTGCTTCTGATATCGAATTGACGTGTTTGTTGTTCACCATCCCAATGATGATGATGTATTCCGTACCAGTAGAGAGGAGGAAGAAAGAACATAATAATGAAATACTTGTGGGGATATGACACATTGTGGTCAATTGGTTTTTGAAGACGTTGATGTGGTGCATTATTATTATCCGCATCAAAGAATTGTTATTTGCGGAGAAAATCAGAAAGATATAAATTTACAGAAATCTTTCATTGGTTTCTAAATTAAGTAATAAATTTGTTTGCACCATTAAATTTAATGTAAAAATTCAATAAAAAAGGTTTAGAGCAGGGGAAGGCAATTGTTTTGGCCCGAGGGCCCCCTTCTGGAAGTGAAAGATACCGGAGGACCACAACTTTTTAAAAATGATTGCATTCATTAAGTTAAATTTACATCTCAGAAAAAGTGTAAACTACCATAAAAATCAATCAGTGTGTGCAGGGACGTTTTAAGGCATGGTCCAACTGGGCCCAGGGCCTCACCCTCGGTGGCGGGCCTCGTTTTTTGGTGGACTGTGTCTTAATAAGATGATGATCCAGATAATTTTAATGGTCAAATATTATTCTTGTACATATTCTCCAAAAAATAAGGAATTTCAAACTGCATGTCAATAGCAAAAGTAATAAGATTATTATTATGTGATGGCCGTTGTCCATGTCTAGGCCTAGGGCTAATACCCTAAATAATCAATCAACTCATTTATTCGAAATGCGGCCATCGGTCGAGCCGGTTTGTACCTAGGTTTTTGAGATTGTGAGTCGTGAACATTTATTTGTTTCAAATTACGGTTTGAACGAGTGTTGAACAATGCATATGCTACTATGTACTTTTAAATATCTCAGGTAGGGCCTACTTTTTGCATAGGGGCTCAGGGCCTCAAAAATTCTTAAGAGTTTCTTGGGCCCAGGGTTTCAAAGTCTTAAGACGTGTGCGTATGTGTGTGTGTTAAATAAAATAGTGGCAGGGTGTTTTTTTTTCAATTTATTTATTGAATTAATTTCATACCTATACCTGCAAGCACATTTAATTTTAGAATCAGTTTAATGAGACAAATGTGCTCTACAACACTTTTCTACAATTTTTTTGAAATCAGGAGGGAAATTGTTTGTTGAAATTCTCATCATAAAGTACAAGTTAATGCCAGCAAACTTGAATCTATATTTACCCTTTTTGATCCTCATTCAGGAAAAAGTTTGTTCCAAATATATGTCGACCCAAATACAGAAGACATTTTCTGTGTATTTGGTTTTCTGCCTGTCTTGATGATCCACTATTTGATCACCCCTGTTTAAGAGAAAATTAGAGAAAATGACATGTTTCATCTCAAAGAATTAAGCCAATGCTAGTATATTCAATTTCTTTTTAATATTCTTGTTTAAAAAAGTTCCCGTATTTATAATATGATGAGATAATAGAAATTCCAAAAACGATATTTATTCTAGAACAAAATTGTAAGATATACTGCGAAAGATATGTCTCTATTCTCTGTTCCCAAACTGTCTAACAAAATCATTGGCGGCATCTGTATCAGTACTGACCAGATGCCGCCAATTTCAGATTTTACACAGTATTGACTTATGGAAAAATTCAAATTAGTTAAAATTAAAATATATTCAATACTATGATTAGTATTTCATATTCTTTCAATTCTACAGTAATAAAAAAACTAAAATTAAAGAACTTATGAAGTTAATAATTTTAAAAAATGCAATAGATGTAAAAAAAAAAAACTTAAAAAAGAAACAAAACAATTGAATTTATTATTATTGAGATTAGCAAATTATTATATTTATGTGATCTAGAGCAGAGGTCGCCAAAGTGGTGGTCCGCGAGAAAATTTCGCTGGTCCCCAGAAAAATATGGAATTTTCTTACTCATCAATTTTAAGTTTTAAGATGCAGCAAGTAGAAACCCTAGTTAGAAAGCACTTGAAATCACTTACAGAATCTTTTGCCTCGTTATTACACAAAGAATGAAGATACCAGACATAGTAATATGTGGATAATAGATCCGCTTGCAGTGAAAATTCAGGGAAATAATTTAATCATGCCTCTAAAAGAAAGCCTCATCGACCCATCTTTTGATGAAACTCTCAAATTTAGATTTCATTGATCCTTATTAAGATCTCAGTTTTGGCATTCCATAAAAAGTGAATACCCTTTTCTTAGTGAACAGCGATGAAAATTCTGATTCAATTTCTCCACAACTTATATATGTGAAAAGGCCTTTTCATCGGTCACAGCCATCAAAAAGGTACCGATCTCAGCTTGAAATAAATGCAGTTCTCAGTCTTACTGTAACAACATCCAAATAACCATAATCTTATTTCAAATAAGCAGGAACATTCATCACACTAAGACTACATAATACTAAAAGTTCGATATACTTAAACCATTTTTTAATTATTTTGTTTTTACAGTTTTTGTTAATTTTTTTTTGTTTATTTTATTATGGTTTATTAATAAAGCTTTCATAATTTGGTTCAAAATTAATAGTTTCATTTTATTAATTTTATATTAATGCGCCGAAAAATTTGTCATTAATATTTTTGGGAAAGAAAACATGCCATTCGTACATTTTAAAAAATGTGTGGTAACTGAAAATATTAACAAAATACTCTATACTCACCATCACAAAATTTATCACGTTTTTTTGCTATTGTGGAATATTTATTAATGTGTACGATCGAGTAATTCGATTGTGCTAAACTGTCCAAACTGAAAAACCGAGATAGTTCTAGCGGAATCGTATTTCATGCTGCTGTAATTTTCACACACGAATATATGCGATCGCCGTCTACACTCGAGAGACTGACTGCTATCCGTCATCGTGATTTTGGAAATTTAGATGAAGTTTATAGTAAATTTAGATAAATATTATGAAAATGTATATTCTTTCATTTGCTAGACATCAGCATTTGGAACATATATACTTTGTATACAAATAATTTAGGCGAAATTTTTTTTTTAGTTTTTAGAAGCAAATTAGTAGAAAGATTCATACATAGAGACGTCTTAAGACTTTTTGAGACCCTGGGCCCAGAGACATCTTAAGAGTTTTTGAGGGCCTGGGCCCTTATTTAAAAGTAGGCCCTACCTGTGGCCTTTAAAGTAGACAGTATACAGCATGCATTGTCTGATACTCGCACAAAGGGTAATTTGAAACAAATGAATGTGCATGGCTCACAATCTCAGAAACCTAGGCACAAACCATCTCGACAGACGGCAACATTTCGACTAAAGGAGTTGACTAATCGTTTATTATGCCTTGGCCTAGGCATGGACAACTATCATGCTCCTGTTGCCAGTTGGCGTGTAGTTTGAAATTTCCTGTTTTTCGGAGAGTATGTACCGTAATAATATTCTCACATTAAAATTATTCAGATAATGATCTTATTAAGGATGAGTCAGAACGTAACGAATGTGAGGCCCTGAGCCCAGTTGACCCATGTTCTGCTTATACAAAGTTATCACAACGATACAAATATGAAAAAGTCGTATAGACCAAATCTTCTGGAATTCTAAGACTAATGGAACGTCATTTTCCTGTTTTGTTCCACAAATATCGACGGGAAGGGGGAGCTCCCACAAGATACTGCACTGTGCATTGTGCTGAAAGGGATAGCAAAGGAAAAAAAAAAAAAAATTGGTTGTTACTTGGGTGATAATTGAAATCTTGCCCTACATCAGGGTTGTCAAACTCGTGGCTCACAACGAACATTTTTGCGACTCGGCCAATATATCGGCACACAATAATATATAATAAACTATAAATATCTCCCGAAATAGGAGATATAGTAGCAGATAAGAGATGTCAAGTGTCAGGACGTAAACTTTAAATTTTTCTTGCTCTTTTGTATATGTTTATTATAACGTATGATTCGAAATAAACCTACGTTTCTATAAATATTGATTTTTTTGCTGTCCGTCTAAAGTTAAGGTATCCGACTACGTTCGGGACCGTAATTTTGCAAAAGCGTATAAATGGATAATATTTATGATATTTAGTGTCACTTAGAATAGAAAATGTATATAAAATTGTTTTAAGAATAGTATTACAATAAAAAATTATTTAAGTACAATATTTTGACAAAAAATGAACATAAAATGACCCATTTTCAAAATATTCTCCTTTTGTGAAAGATGCTTCTATTATAACAATATTTCACCTGTATATAGCTCAGACCTCTGTACAGAGACTCAACTAGAATTTTTGAAATATATAATTTAGAAGTGGGTTTGTCCATGTTTTACGACAAAAGAGGGGAGAAATTTTAAGAAAAAAACGCCGATAATTATTTCAATGGGTTGTAACTCTGAAAATAATGTGAATTTTTCAAAAATCGTAGTTCAGCCTTTGTACAGAGGTCTGAGCTATATACAGGCAAAAAATTATTATGATAGAAGCATTTTTCACAAAAGGGGAACATTCTGAAAAAAGTTATTCTAAGTTTATTTTTTGCCGAAATATTGTATTTAAATAATTTTTTTGTCAAAATGTCCCTAAAGAAATTTTATACATGTATTCTAATCTAAGTGACACTAAATATCATGAAAATAATTCATTTATGCGCTTTTTTAAAATCACGGTTCCGAACGTAGTCGGATACCTTAAACCTTGTACGTTTGGCCCAAGTTGGCCTTTGAGGTTGACACCTTTGGTCTATATGCTGCGACTTTCTTCCAAGTATATCAGACAAAAAAAAATTTGAATATTTTTTTAATAAATACTATTATATAATTATTAATTCTGTTGAGAAAAAAAGTATAAAATATTTTTACTGATAATTTTTTTTTCGACGCAGGTATTTGAAAAGAAAGATAATAAAGGTCGACTGATGTGCAAGATAACAATAATCGGTTCATATCTATAATGTGGATAAAAAAATTAAAATTTTAATTTTGTATTTTTTTCCAAAACAAGGTTCTAAAATAGGTTTTCTTAAATTTTAAAAAAAAAAATTGCCATTTTTTTTTTTTTCTTTTCTTTTAAAAAAAGCGCTAAGGAGTTAAGCAAACCCCGTGACATAATAAAAAAAAACTAAGTTAAAATTCTTAAACGAAAGTCATAAAAATGATTGCTCACTGATATAGAACAGACATTGCATTTCCTTTCGCTGGCGAATATCGTTTAATGCGTCGTGCCAGGAATTTTAATGAGTTTTAAATGTTTGCACATAGCAACAGTTTTGAAACTGTTGCCAAGTGAAGAGATAAAATAGCAATAAAGTTAGATAAGCAGTGCATGTGTGAATAACTATGGCAAAAAAGGGTTTTTCTGCAATGAATTCGTAAATTCTTTCAATTTGCGAAAGTAATCTCGAAAGCTTAAGATAATGATGCTCATTATATAGATCCATTATTTTTAAATTGTTTTTAAACTCTTTTTTTCTATTTGATAGATAAAACAGAGGACAATTTTTACGTTGCATTTCTTTATTTTCCATCTCGAATTTCTAAATCGCATTAATTCTTTTTTTAATAGATTGGCGAGTTTTATTTAAAAGGTTTTAATTAAGATATTCTTTTGCAATCACTTTTGAATACAAGAATAATGTTCAATTTTTGTACCTCATGGATTTTTTTGCATTGTTTATTGTGAGTTCTAAGAAAAAATTTTATTTTTGCACAATTGTCAAAAATAAATTGTTTTGAACCTTTACTAACATTTCAAATTTTCACCGCAGCTGGATAAAATTGCCATAATTGTTGATAGTATTAATGGATCAATATATATTTATATTTACATAGTTTTAAGGGGTCTCAGGGGTGTTAAACTTTTCTAGAGGTCTGAAAATATAAACAATTTTCAAACAGGTAAAACTTTAAATTTCAATTAAATGATTCGAATCTTTTACACATTATTTATAAAAGAATGGGGCTTCAGAAAAGTATAAAATGTTTAAAATATAATCATAATTTTAAAAATCGTAAGCATATGAAAATTCTATGATAAATATTAAGTATTTTTTGCGTTGCGCACTCTATTTTCTAAAAAAATAGTAGCTTTAATTACTAGCTATAAGTTGAATAATAAAGGTAAATGTATTCTCATTACATTGTAGCTATTTTTATATAAATAGAATAATAACTTACATATTTTAATAAATAAAAAAAATACATTTTTTAAAAATATTTAAAAAATTGTAATGTAAGAATTGTAATGAAATACAAAAGACATATAATACTAAAATTAGGTACGGCTTAAAGAGTATGATGCATTTTATAATTCTATAAATTTTTATACATCAGATGCTACTATTTTAGAAAATAGCGTCCCAAACACAAAAAATACTTAATATTTATCATAGAATTTTCATATGTTTAAATGATTTTAAAATTATGATTACATTTTAAACATTTTATACTTTTCTGAAGCCCCATTCTTTTATAAATAATGTGTAAAAGATTCGAATCATTAAATTTAATTTTAAATGAATTATACCTGTTTGAAAATTGTTTATATTTTCAGACCTCTAGAAAATTTAACACTCCTGAGACCTCTTAAGAAGTTTATTTTTCTCATGGAGAAAATCGAATTTTTCTGCGAAATTACACAGGTTTAGCCTAAGTAAGTTATATGTTTCTAATTTTATTCGAATCTGATTATTAGTTCGAAAGATATATTTGTGGGGAAAATTGTTAAGGGACCATATAGAATATTATTTCAGAGCAGTGGTCTTAAAACGTTTTCGACTCACAGGATACAGAGTTATAAGGTGTTTTTGTGGAGCTATGCATTTTAGCGAAAAATAATTCTCAACGTATGTGACAGTAAAAACAAAACAAAGAAGCTAATTAACACAGATTAGGAAATGCGACTGCAGATAGCTTCAATAGACCCAGGCTTCGATAGTTAGTGTAAAAAAAATGCGACAATTATTAAAAATACAGCAATAGTAGATGACACCAGAGCATAAATTAATAGTAAATTACATCACATTTTGTTAAAAAATACAATATACTTTTAACTGTCACTTTAATTCTTAATGTGTCTGGGGCTTTAAATAACTCTGATCTCTGCTTTAAATATTATTTTAAAACATATTCTTGTAAGGCTTTTTTTTTGTCTGGAGATCCCCAGAAAAATTTTCCTTTTTCAAGGGTTCTGTGAGTCCAGTGGCGTAATAGAGAATATTAGCCCCCTCCAGCCGAAAAGTCAGGTTTTGGAGCCCAGCGTCCTGGTCATCAGTTAGACTTTGGACACCCTAGAATCCTGTCCCCTCCCTGAATGCGGGGGTTGCTGGGGTGCAAGTTACGCCACTGCGTCTGCGTGAGTCATCAAAGCTACAAATTTTTTAAATTACAATTGGAAAATGTACTCAGTGGCGCTCTCAGAAATTTTCGAGGAAGGGGGGAAGGGATCGAGGATTCACCATTGTAATTCCCCATTCTGTATCATATATAATACACTGCCAAGCATATTCTTTCGATTTCATCGATTTTCGAGAACAATTAACCGTAAAAAAAATTATTGAATAAACAATGGGCTTGATTCATGAAGTCACATGATAAAAACAAACACGTGTTTTCCAATGAATTCAAAACAAACATTAAACTAATTGTACTTGTTCTATTTGTAAAACTCAGATAAAATTTCAAATTTCATATTTGGGTAAAGATGTTTAAATGTTAAGGAAAAAAATTTCTTCAAAAAGATTTTTTTAAATTAAAAAAGTTATGTTATGCTTATACTTTAAATGAAATGCATTTTGTATACATATGTACTTTTAAGAGAAAGTTTCTGCAAAGAGCAAAAACTTGGCAACACCGGAGCAGGTGAACTGATTAGTTGGAAACAAAAGATATAGTTTTTATCGTGTGACTATGACATCACATGAGTTTTTGAATTGATTGGCGAGAATCACGTGGCTTTCACTATCGTGTGACTATAACGTCACATGAATTAACCTCATTAACATTAGTTAATAAAATAAATTATTAAAAAATACATTAATTGACTATTTATTAAATTACCAGAAAGGAAGTGTTTTATATTCGCATGATGTTCGGTTTTAAAAGGGAAGAAAAACAGAAAAGGAATTTTAATATTTTATTTATTAGAAGTGAAATTATTGTAACCTTTTTTGGAATAATCACTATACTACATAAGATTATAACAATCGAAAAAAATTAAGTGTGATGGGGAGAGATCCGGAACCGCTGGACCCCCTCCCTGTCTTGTACGCGTAACTGAATGTACTCTATCCCTGATCCATAAAAAAAATCAGAAGTTTTGGGTGATAATACAAATACAGTTTGTTCAAAAGAGTCCTTGAAAAGCTAACAAAAAAAGCTGTTCATATATAAGGGTTCACCAAACCGTTATTGTGGGAAAAAAATTTTTCCCTCTGATTTTAAAAACAACTCCTTTTTTTTCAAAGAAATTGCGCAAAAAAGTAACACACCCCCGATGTCATTGTTCCTTGCAGGACACTGCGGCGGAAAACACAAGATGATACGTTTGATAGAAAGCGAAAAAAGGCAGCGAAGGAGGATTATATATTTCCAAAAAATACGATTCTGCATTCCTTTCAGATTGTGTAAGGGATATGGCAGATGCACTAAGAACCTTCAACTGACAGATTCAGACGGACGAAAACTTTGATATTTTTGACAGAATATCTTTCACTGGATGCATTACGGAATATGAAATTTTTTCGGGAGGTAAAAATATATTTATGTAGGCTTAAGGAGAATTCTTCGCGCTCGTATCTTGTCGCCTGTATGGAAATTGCGAATTGTTCGTATTAAAGTATATTTTAGTATTTTTACTTCTCTCTCTGTTCGGTTTATTTTAAATTAACAATACATGTATTTTTGAAGTGAAATGGGAGAAATAATTGTTTCCTTCTTCGAATTTCTAGAGTTGTAAAGCGCATTTGTTGTGTAACTAAAACCAGAAATGAACAATGGGATATAAATTATTTCATTCTTAAATATGCATTAGTTAAATTTCAGCTCTGATATCGTAATAAATGCAGTGGAAGTTGGGTTTTTTCAAAGTAACTATTAGTTCAATCTCTCCCTATATATATAATATATATATCTATATATATATCATCGGCCTAGTTATCATAATGCGTAACTCTGCTGGGGGGGGCTAATTTGATATAGGAGTGCTACGCCCCAAGTTTTCGTTTATGTTCACTTAGATGGGCGATAATATTACAATCTGGTTATATTAACTATTTTTTATCGTGTGTTAATGTGGTTGCCTTGGGGATAACGTATGTGTTTGGCGCGATTAAAGAACCGTTCCAAACAGCGCTTGGCACGTAGCACTCCTATATCAGTTTTCCACCTAGGGGTTTCCCTTCGGGTTTTTTCCGACGAAAAATTATATATATATGTTTTTTTTGTTAAAATTTTTCAATCGTTAAAAAAAATTTTTTATTCACCCAGTGAAGTTCAGATTCTTTTTTTTTAAAAATTTGTATTGGGGTTTAATTTGATATTAATATTTTTTTTCAAATATTAATTCTTTAAATTAAATTCAATTTTAAAAACTTTTCTGGGTTATTTTTTGATAAAATTTACAATTAACTGCAAAAATGGCGCCAGTATGATTTCTAACGAAGCGGGAATTAATTTTTTAAAAAATTTTCATTACTTTTTTTTTCCTTTAAAAATTTTAAACTACCTAACCTTAGGGTTATTTTTACCTTATGTCACCACACACCCCGGACCCCCGGAACCTGGTCGTTATGGTCTGGACTCTGTTCGGGAGGGGCGGGGGGTCATGGTGCCCCCGGGGGGCACCCCCAAAAATTTTCTAAGGGGGTGGGATCGAAAGTCCACTATCCTCGTATCATACCCCAATAGGTTGCCAAACATATTCTTTTGAATTTGTCGATTGTCAGGAACAAAAACCAGTAAAAAAATAAATTATTGAATAAATAATTAACATTAATTCATAAAATTAATTATTTAATAACAGTTAGCTAATTAAATTTTACGAACAAAAAGAAACATAGGATTATAATCAATCGGGAAAAAAATCAAAAATAAGAAATAAAATAAAAGTAAAAATAAAAAAAAGAATATAAAATAAAATAGAATAAAATATATAAAGAAAATAAATAATAAGAAAATAAATAATAAGAAAAATAATAATAACATAACAATATTTTTTAAAATTTTCTCAAAAGATTTGAGGATAGAGTTTGTTAAGACCCAAACCATACAACAGATAAATGTTAAAAGGTTAATGCAGTGAATGTATTGTACCAACAATGTGAAGCAGCATTCTTTTTAAAAGAAATTTTTGAAATATCAATATTCTAATTCTTCAGTTCAGGTAAAAAAAAAAAGATAAAATATGGCGTATTTTATTATCTTCTTTAAATCTACTTACCTGTGCATAGCAAGGTATTAAAATAAGTAAACATAAGATGAAAAATGGTAAATATTTAATGCATAAATCATTAAAAAACGAAAACACATAAAAAAACGTAAAAAATTATATTTAAAAAACTTAAAATATTTTTTTCACATGTGCTACAAAATGTCAAAATCCAATACGCTCATTATAATTCAGCAAGAATTAATTTTGCTACAGAAAATATTGAATTTCATACCACACATAAAAGTTACAATTCCATTAACTACCAATCTCCTTCTTTAATACGATTACCAGAGTGGAGCTTTTTTAAAAATTTTTAAAAACCCGGATTTCCAAAATAAATACATTGCTCTTTTCAAAATTCCAGTTATTAAATTATTTTTTCCCGGGAAAAACGTGTATTTTAAGCATTTATTTCCGGATAGCCCCTTTTGAAATATGAGGGTTTTTAAACATATTTAATGGGACTTCTTTTTACTTTTTGGGGTAATTTTGAATCCTTTTTTATTTTTATTACATTATACGCATACTTCTTTCATGGAGGTTTCCATTATCGTTATGGTTTCGAGAGTTTGAGCTACTAGAGTACGCCGTTAACAGATTTCAGTTTTGTAGCACTCGTGGATTGTTTAAAGGGGATGATGTCTTGTAAAACGTTCTTTTAATGTCTGGAAGATTCCACGATTTGTTTCCCAGCTCTTTTTGTTTGTTCGAGATATTTTCTTTTATTATTAGTTGAAGAATTTCTTCTTATTTTGTCTGTGTGTGTACATTGTTTCGGACAATTTAATGAACCAGGAGAAAAGCAATTTATTTTGTTGCTTTTGGATGTATTTCTTTGTATCTGGAGATCAATATTCGAACCACAAAATGAGCTAAAAGCTTGGGAAAAGGGTTGTTTTTGGGGAGGTTTGGGGGGGGTAAAAATTCTAAAATTTTTTTTAAAAAACTTTTTAAATTTAAAACCTAAAAAAATAAAATTAAACCCCACCCCTTTTAAACCTTACCTTTAAAAAAATACTCCACCGGAAACCCCCCTTTTAAAGGGATACTGCCCCCCAAAAATTCCCACAAACCGGTTTCCCTTTAAATTTTTTGTTTTTTCAAATCCTTCAAAACCCCACCCCAAACCGACCCTTTTTTCCTTTTCAAAAACCGGGGGTTTTTTTCCAAAAAATTTGAAGAGGAAAGCCTACACCAAAATCCCGAACCTTTGGGGTAAGAATTCACAAAGGTCTTTACCCGAAAACCGTCCCAGGGAAAAATGGCCCAAAAATTTTTCTCAAAAATTACCCGGAAAAGCCGTAAAATTTTTTAGCTCCGTAAAAGGTTTTAGGGGAAAGGTTTTAAAAGGAAACCAATTTTTGAACCCCCTGCTCTATTTCCGGCCTCCCGTTTTATCCCTGGACCCTACCAAAAAAGGTATTATTTAAACCCATGGGGCCAGGCCAACACGAAAAATTTGGGGTATTTAAAAAGAATTTTGCCCCTTTTCCACCCAAAACCTCCCTTTTTCCAAAAGGATGTCCGGGGGAAAAAGGGGTTTTTTAAATTAAAACCATTTTTTTTTACGGGGTTTTTTTTGGGGGATTTTCACAAAAACTTTTATACCCCGAAAAACTTTTCAGGCCCCTTTTTTTTGGGAATTAAAATTTTTTCGAAAGGGATGTTTAAAACAAAAATTAAAAACAAAAAACACCCCCAAATATAAATAAACCCAAAGCCCCCGGGTTGAAACAAATTTGGGAACAAAGTAAACTCCTTAACTGTCGATTAAAATTTACGCAATTCGCTTTCCACTGCCACTGTTTTTCACATAGCGATCGAATGAGGTATATTGAAGGGAAAAGAAAAGACACAAATGAGCAAATTTTGCTACTGAAATTAACAAATCCTTTGCATACGCTGTCTAGGTCATTTTACTGCATTCCAAAACCTTCAAAATACTTTTACTGATAGCAGCGCTAAGAAAAGAATCGAATATCGGAAAGACGTATATATACGTCCGGGCACTAAATGCACCGGTCGAATGAGACGGATATATACGTCAGTGGCAGCTAAGCGGTTAAAGAACGCAATTTCAAATAAATAAAAAAATTGCTCAGAGAATTTCAAAAAAAAAAAATTTAATTTAAAACCAAAATTTAACTGTGCTGTGTTCGAAATTGTCCCAGAAAACATTTCACAAAGAAGTTAAACCACACACACAGATAATTACCTCGAACAACCTAATGTATTTCAATTATAACCAATATTCTAAATTAGCATAAATCTGCTTAAACATCTCCCGAAAGACGAAATACTTCCAGCAAGCGCAGGAGCCTCGTAATGAGCCTCGGCATTCATTCCATTAGCCTTCCTGGAACGTTTGAGAAATTCGAATGTGACGTTGATCGCTTCTCAAAAGTCATAAACATTCTGAGCCATGTGTGAGACATCATTCTTATAATCTATAAGCTGTCGGCAGGAAGCCATTAAAATAAACGGTAATGCGTTCTAGAGTTGTCAGTGCCTATGCCGACGCTTTCCGTAATTCAACTCAATGAGTTGATGTTTGCGTCATCTGCAGTTTAAATACGCCATATATCTTGGCGCTAAAGGTCTACTTGCAGGGCAGCGAGATGCAACCTCATCTGCATAACAGCGAATCAGGATGTAAAACGGGCGATTCGAGACAGAGGGATGCTGGAACGCCTGTTTGGTACAAATCTTGGAGTGTACCTGCCATACAGGAGAAGCAGTGGGAAGTTTCCAAGAGATTAGAATTATTTGCTGAAGTCTTAAATTAAGGTATCCGACTACGTTCGGAACCATGATTTTAAAAAAGCGCATAAATGTATAATTTTCATATTTAGTGTCACTTAGATTGGAAACATGTATAAAATTGTTTTAAGGTGGATTAAAAATTATTTAAATGTTTATTTTGGCAAAAAATTAACTTAGAATAATCTTTTTCCAAATGTTTCTTTAAAAATGCTTTATTGATAATATTTTGCTTTTATATTAGTCGTACAGAGGCTCAACTATGATTTTTAAAAAATTCACATTATTTTCAGAGTTAAAAACCATTTGAAATAATTATCGGCATATTTTAAAATTTCTCCCTTTTTGTTTCAAAACATGGATAAACAGACTTCCAAGTTATGCATTTCAAAAATTCTAGTTGAGCCTCTGTACAGAGGTCTGAGATGAATACAGGCAAAATATTATTATAATAGAAGCGTTTTTCACAAAGAAGGATATTTTGAAAATGGGTCATTCTATGTTCATTTTTTGTCAAAATATAGTACTTAAATAATTTTTTATTGTAATAAATGTTACTTAATCCAATTTTATATACATTGTCTAATCTAAGTGACGCTAAATATCATAAATATTATCCATTTACACGCTTTTGAAAAATCATGGTTCCGAACGTAGTCAGATACCTTAAATGAAAATATCGTCCTGGCAAATATTTTGTTTCGTATAAAAGCCCCAAAACTTTTACATGTAACTTACACCTTACCTTTAAGCAAATGGTAATGAGCTATAGATTATATTATAACTTTTACCCAATCGTAAGGACATATTACCAATGTAACGTAAAATTAATTTAGTTTATTGTCAATAGGTTTACATACCAACTAGCCGTTACCGCTTCGCTGTGGGTAACGTTGATATATTGTTATTAAATTGTTGATATTGTTAATATTGTTAAGTTATTATTAAGTTATTGTTAAGTTAATATTGTTATTAAGTTATTGATATATAAATACTAAGTTTTCGATTGTATTCAAAAACATGCTTATAGCACTCACCTCTAGGTTTAAAAAGGGTAAGACTTAAATTTCTAAATCGGAAGTACACTTATCGTTCCTCTCCTCCACAGAAGTCGATTTCCTCAAAACCCTTTTTTAGCGAATCTCTAATAAAAAAACGAAGCATGCTTTCCAAATTTCAAATATGTAGGTCTAGTAGTGCAAAACCGGTATTTTTCTTTTATGTAAAACTCCCTACGTTTCCCCAGAAATGCCTCTTTGGGAGTCGATTTCCACAAAATCAGTTCCCTGCCATTCTCAAACTGACAAAAGAAACATGCTTACTAAATTGCAAGTTTGTAGGTCTAATTTTTTTTTATCTTTGATACCTTCACAGACCCCTCCTCCCTGTGTGTCGATTTTCGTATAAAAACCTGTTCTTGACAGATTCCTGTATAACAGAAGAAACACATTTCCCAAATTTCAAGTCTGTAGAAATTTAAAAACGAATTTTTTTAAATCCATAACGCCCTCATAACACCTTTGAGAGTCAATTTCAGCAAAAGCAGTTTTTTTTTTGTGTATCTCTACCTGACGAAAGAAACGAACTTGCCAAATTTCAAATTTGTATGCGTCTCATAGTTAAATAAATTATAGTTTTAAAAAACTAAAAAAACACGCTTTTATGTTTAATGGTATATGCAATTAGTCGCCTAATTTGGAAACGATATAATGAATTAGTCGCCAAATCCCAAAATCCTTATTCTTGAGGATCCTGATCAGGACAATGAAACAAAATCATGAAATTATTGTATTGTCATCGGACCTTGATAAGTGTGCAAAATTTCAAATTAATCTGACCTTTTAAAGTGGGTAAAAATCGAGTTCAAAGAGATTCCGTTTCATACATGTGAAACTTATAAAAGCGTGTTAAAAACGGGAATTTTTACCGATAACGGTAGTTTTACCACTTGAGTCTTCCATTTGTGGTCGATTTTTGCACAACCCATTTTTACTTAACAAAAGAATCATGCCTAGAAAATTTCAGTTCCGTTGGTGTAATAATTCCAGAGATCTAGTGATGAATGAGTGAGTCGCTTTTCTACTATATAGAGAAAGATTACTTCCTAAGAGTCAATATTTAAATTTAACCTGGAGACTTGTCTATTAACCATTTTGAAATAAAGAACGAAATGTTGATAAAAAATGTCTTTCTTCTCCAAATCTATTTGCAATGACTGAATGTCTGAATGCAATGACACGTATCGGAAATAATAAAAATAACGAAGCTTCTATGAGATTACATTTCTTCCCTCCTCCTCTTCAATTTTTGAAAATACTTTTTTGTTATTATATTTTAGTGATTATTTGGTAAAATTTCATATCTTCCAAAATTATCAACAAAAATTTCAAAACTCTCTATGGGAAAAAAAATTATCTCGCAGATCTTCGTTACTGTTTTCGAAACACTTCATTAGATAAAAAAAATAAGTATAACTATCTAGATTCATGTAATGTTAAAAAATTCAAAATAGCTTCCAAATGGAAGCCTAAAAAGCTATTTTAAAACGACAAATTCTTGCATTATTGTTAAATTTTTTCCAATACAAAAGAAAATGTATTTTCCGTCCATTGGCTTGCACGGTCTTCTGTAGGCAGGAAAGCATTATATTTTAAAAAATACGTAAATAAACGCTTCAAGACGTAATTTTTTTATGCTAAAAATTAAGAATCCATTGTTTTATTAACCCCATCCTTGTGTTCACCACTGTCTTTGTTTTGGATAGAAAGCTCAGCTACTGTCTATTTTGGAAGATTCAGTTGATCCGAAAATGCCGAAGAATAAAAAGTAATAATAATAATAAATTTGTACTTAGGAGAATTTTTGCATTAAACTGCGCTTGTCTTGAATTCATGTTTAATTTATTAAGTTTAGTAATCATAACGCAGCGTAAAAGATTAAAACAATGGATGATATGTTTAAAAATTATAAAACTAAATATATAACTAAACTAGTTGTTTTATAATTTCTTCACACTTTAATTTAGAAAATGAAGAAAACATTTCAGAACTTATTTTGAGCATAATTTACTCACCGTTTTAGTCTGAAGTGGAAAGAGTCGGGATCATTCAAGAATTTCTGCAATCTTAAATTCTATCAAGGAAAAATATTTAAAAAGTACATTTATTAAGAAATCAGTCACAATTTATAAATATACTTAAGTTTAAAATGACCATGTTTCTTTTCTATTATTCTATAACTATGAACTATCATTCCAAAACTTCTCGAATCCAGAATTCCATAAAAGAAATATAATTCAGAACTTGTATTTATTAGAAATTAGTCATAATTCGATAAAATGTAAATGTTTGAAATGTTCTGTTGAAACTAGGATAAATAAATTGTGTAAAAAGAAACCGTAAAATAGAACACCAATTTTATTAAATCCAAAACAGTAGCTAAATTTTCTGTTACATTTGCGAATTCAATTATATGCTAACCAAACGAGACCATCCCTCTTTTTCGAATTTCTAAAGATTTTTTAAAATCTTATTTTAATAATTCTTCGAATCTATTTTTGTAGTATCAGTGCTTAAAGTCAATTAAAACTCACTGTGTCATTCTTTCACATCATTCTATTTAAATATTCATAGATGGGAGCTTTGATTTGTTTCAATGATGAAAGCATTTTTTTTAAAACCTTATGAAGAATTATCGTGATTTGTCTCTATTTTTTTTTTTTTTTTTTTTTTGAAAATAACGTTATTTTTAGATTATTTTTCGTAATTCCGTACTACATTTTCTTGGTCTTAATAGTGTCAAGTCAAAACAATCTACACCTTGCTTGTTGCTTAAGAAATTTTTTTTAAATATCTGTGTTATTATTGTTAAACAACTTGTAAAATATTAGTTCTATTGAATTTTTTCAGTTTATTTTAAACTAATTTGTAATTGACTGTTTAAATTATACAGTAGTTACAGATAAGTTTAATTGGAAATTCTCTTCCCATTTTATCGTCTGCATTAATTAATTTATTCATGTAACTCTAATTTATCTGATTAATTCATTTGCTGATTTATAATCTCTTGTTTTGTTAAAGTTATGTTGCTTAAGCTGGCATCTTTTGTAATTATTCTAAATAATGCTTTTCAGCGGAAGACAAGTATTTTAATGGACAATCGGCAACGGTCGAACTTAATACGAATTTAATTTTTGTAATTTTCAAGATATTATCCTTATTTTTTCAATTTCTTCTATTAGGTCACACTCTCTCTATATTTATTTATTTAATTGTTTGTTTATTTATTTATTTATCTTGGTGGAATTTTCAGTCGTTAGTAAAATATATTGTAAAGCGCTCGTTTGAGCTGAAATTTTATGTACATGATTATTTTGGATGACAATACAATAATTTAATTACAATTAATAAAAATTAATTGGTTAAAACTAATTATTTAAAGAATTACAAATACACACACACAGCCACGTTGGCGACTTAACGACCCTTTTGGCGACTTGTGTCAAAACTTGAAAAGGTTTTTTTCTCACGTTTTAAAGCATTCAGTTGAACTGAAATTTTATATACACGATTGTTTTGGATGACAATACGATATTTTAATGATAATTAATAAAAATTAATTACCACTTAATGTTGTGATTCTGTCATATGTATATGCATATTTATATTAATTGTAACTATTTAATAAAAAGTAGCTAAAATAAAAATTTTCTTTGTTGATCTAAGTAGGAATTGACTTAATTTTTTTTTTATATTACTTATTTTATAATTTGAGTTATTGTAAGAATAAAGAGTTTCCGTGAAATAAACTTTGACTCTTACTATTCATGCAACTTTCTTTGGCATTTGAGAGTCAATTTAAAATAAAATTTCTGGAAAAAAATTCCACGTAATAAAAGTATTTACTAAGAAAGCTTGTTATCAAAACAAAAACTGAGCATTATTAAGGTAAAATATGTATTTTTTTAAATATGGAATAGACTTAATGTTTTCTACAAAATTCATTAAAAGTAAATTATCTGTTGTAATGTTTACAGTGGACTTTTTAATGTATTCTCGTTAACATTTGCTTTGCATGATTATAAAACCAAAAATTACGCTGACTTTTCTCACGCGATGATACTAACTCAATGAGAATGAGCACAAAACTCATAAAAAACTGAATTTGGAAATTTTTGTTTAGAAAAAGTGTGTGATAAAAGTATTCAAGTTTATCTTAGTTTTCCCAGTTGTTTATGATTGCTCTTTTCCCATAACCTTCGCATTCTTTATCTGTTTATCAAATAAAAATCTGTGTACCACTCACTTCCTGTTCTTGCAAAAATGTGAGCCCTTTTTTTACCCAACAATTTTTTTGGCAATTAAAAACGACAAGAGAATCATTCACGTGCTGGTATTTAAGTTGTTTACTAGTTTGAAAAAGTTTTGAAAGGCAGATGTAACAATCCTTGACCATGTTCACTCCGAAAAAGGAGATTTATAGACATTTTCAGGGAATAAATCATTCCTAAAATAGGCTATAGGTTTTTCCTGAGCCTTTTTTTTCTTAAAAAAGAGAAAGTTTTCACTTAAGACTAATAGTTTTGTCACAATTTTTATAGATAGTCAGTCATTTCGATTTTTATTTCGGTTTCAGGAGCCCTGTAGAATTGTATATAAGAAAGTAGATGTTCAGGGAACAAAATAAGTGTCGTTGAAGTTGTAGTATTTTGAATAACCATTTCATATTTATGCATTAATAAGCATTGTAACAGTTGACGATTAAACAGTTTAAAAAAAACTGTTTCAAAATTTATTTCAGAAATTTGCAAAATTCTTCGTGTTCACATGTTCGCTGTAATCACGTATTCTCTATTGAATTCAAAGCTGACGTTAGACTTGAACTTGTTGCTCTACTTGTAATATTCAGATAAGAATTCTAGTTTGATAACTGAGTAACGAGAGAGAGAGAGAGAGAGATTCAAATATTAAGATTCTTCAAAGAGTTTTTCAAAATTCAGATAAAAATTCTTATAGTATACGTATACTTTTAAATTAAGTGAATTTGTTAACCTATGTGTTGACGAATACGTTCATTTTGAAAGAAAGTTTCTACAAAATGCAAAAAATTGGCAACAGCGAAATGCATGAACTGATAAGCTGGAAACACGTGATTGCAGTTATCACGTGATAATGACGTCGCATGAATTTATGAGTTTATTGACTGGAAATACATGATTGCAATTATCGTATGACTATGACGTCACAAGAATTTACTCCCATTCTATGACCAAAATAATCTACTCCTTTATCTAGATTTAAAATTCACGTGACATATCAAATAAATAAAAAACATTTAAAACAGATGCTTGTCCTTTTATTCCAGTTTGAATAAATCAATAACAGTATTACACATGATTTTCGTAGTAGAATTTAAATAAAATTAGCACAAGCACACCAATTAGTGGCGTATACAAGGGTGAGCTTAGAGGTCCAAATCCCTCCCTACAACTAGAGATCTTTAATTTTTATCTTAAAGATTATATGCATCTACGTGATTTTTTTTAAATGTAAATACCTCCCACAACCCTCTCCCTGGCCTGTATACTTCACTGTCACTAATGTATGTACTTTGACCAAAACCAAAGCAAAAACTACTTTTAGTTCCAAATAAATTATACAAAATTACAATATTTATAACATTTCCCTTCTTCATATCAATAAAAACCTCATATATATAATCGATAAAGAGCTTACGTCTAAACATGGCAACGAAACCTTAATAACCCCCACAGCACTTAAAAATTTCAATTCTTTGCGACGCTATTTGTTTACTCAAGAACCTTAACAACAATAAATATGCAATACCCGTTCCTAGTCTGGCGCCTGTTAATAGCTGCCATAGGCGCACGCAAATGCCATTCTTTGCACGGCAGCCCTGGTATATGCGTAAGCCGGACGCCCCACTAGAGATTTCCTGGGGGCGCAGAATCATTATCGACTAATGCAATGGTACTGAAAACTCCACAGTCAAAGTAGTAATTGCTCCACGTGTGTATATCTGTGAATCACGAGGGACGAATCCTGCTTGGGGGAGATATGGGGACTAGTTGCCAACTAGGTCCCCTACTGCCATTTTTTTTTCGCCCACCCCCAGATGTTGCAATTTTTTTTTATATAAATTGGAGAGGGGTCGAACTAAGCATGCTCTGGTGCAGTAATGAAAGAATTGGACGGTGTGTGAAAGAGACAGAGGCCATTTTAAGGTACTGTTGTAAGGTACAGATTGCCACGCCCGGATCTGTTGTGGGGTTTGGATTAGGACAGGTGGGTTGTGGGGCACGCAGATTGTGGTTCATTGCACGTGTTCGGTTTCGGGGGGCGTTAATGAGCTAATGAATGTAGCGGATATTTGATACTTTTAATAATAGAATTCAAAGGTAGAAAGTTCTAAAGTCCGTCAAAGGGTTAAGCGGATTTAGAGGGGGGTATTGGGGAACATATGTCTCCTGCCCCAAAATTAAAGACTTAAAAAGCTTTTTTCGTCGGATATATAATTTCAAGTTTGTTTTTTTATTCGTGTTTTATTAAAGTTTTTGATTTAATATTTATTTTAAAAAGAGGGAACGGGATGAAATACGTAACATATAGCGAACAGTCATTTACATGTATTAAAAAGTTCTATATAATCTTTTTTGGGGAAGGGGTCGGGGTATCATATAGAAAATAAAGTGCTTCAACCACATAAGGGAAATGTTTCTTGTAATTGTGATACATGTATGTTTTTTATTTTGATTATTAATAGTTTTGAATTTAGTTGTAAAAACTGCATCAGATGAAATCATTTTATATTAAAAATAACTTTATCAATTAATCAATTTTCATAACCTTTTATCATTATTTTTATTTTTGCTATCAACGTATCTAAATAATTAAGCTTATTACAATTTCAAGTACTCATAATCAGTCATATATTGTTTGGTTCAAAACATAATATGTATATCTTATGAAGAAGAGAAATGTGCAATGATTATGCATGGTTTATTGAAAAAACTTTTTGACTGAGAATAAAAGTCTTATTGATAACTGTAGATCGTTTTCATTTGATGAAAAATGAATCTTCAGAAGTAGGCCTATTCTTTTATCTCTTGCGGATAGCATTTTTTAAAAAGCAATTGTATTTCTATGATAAGGATAAGTTTTATTTGAAAAACATAATTTTAGGTATTAAATTTTTACTCAAAAGTACGAGGTACATAATTAGTAAAACAAAATCATATAAATTTATACTAATCTATTATAATACTATAATGATTTTTTGTCTTGTTAAAATGGCCCTTTCTTAGAAAATTCAAAAGAATCTTTTTTCATAAGCAGACAATTCTTTGTTGGCAGTTGTGTATTCTTTTTTCTCTCCTCCCTTTTCTTTTGTTTCAAGGGTTAGAAAACAACAATTAATGCATGTGAGTTCTCTGATTGCTATAATCCTAAAAATAGAATAATAAATGGCTATTACTAATTGTACAGATCAAATATCTATCGGGCAACGAATTTAAAGGATATTCATGTGAAAAATGCATTCAAACACCTGCTGTTATTGTTTTACATAAATACAGTGATTGTGCTAAAATAACATGGATTCCCTTGTCACTTTCCTGTATTATTATCTAAGTTTTAAAATAGGCTTAGAACATACCAGTTATTAAGCACACAATGGAACATTTGAGTTGGCAATGAATATCTTTTTTTAAAATAAAGTTCATTATTTCATTTTTTAGTCAACGTTGTATTGGAGCTTAAAAAAAAGACTAATAATCAGACAATGGTATTCGTTTTGTAAGAAAATCCATGTGTAGGAAATATAAAGAGGATTTTAAAGGATTTTTTTCATTAAAAGTGTAAAGGTTTTATTTTGTTCAGAAAAAAAAAAAGGACTTAAAATATCAATTATATCATGTTGTTGTTGTACAAACCACGGATATCGACAGGGCTAGTTCATGTCCATGACTTTAGATACCCTGAAAAAAATCTGAAACCAGCAATAGATTGGCTGTATGATCCTGACTAGAGAGCCTAATCACTTTAGGATATGTTCTGAGGAAGCTGGTACCACTCGGTACCCTGTATAGCTCTTGGCACCATCAGTATATGTAAAACCACTGATTAAGCGAGTAAGTGTGGTTTCGTCCCCCCTGCCTGTTGCAACCAAGTATCAAAGAACCACCAGGACGTTTAATCTGATACCAGTAGTGCTTTAAATAAAAATTCATAGCCCCCAAAATTCGAATGTTATTTTTCATTTATTTACTTTGATCTTTTGTCCTTTTGTTTCGTTGATTTTTGCGTAAAAGACAAACTTGATATCTTCCTATCTTTACGTGAATATAATGAGTTGTTTTCTAAGTTAACAATGTGTGTATAAGCCATATATACATACTTCAGAAAATATATCAAGCGTGGAATACGAATTTTTAAATGCATCTGTGACTATTGTACATATTTATGAGAGAAATACAATCTGGGTAAATGCATATGTTTTTTGAGGGACAGTGACGTCCTAAGACTTCTTCAGGTAAAAGTAGCCCGCCTCCTGCGACCCTTTTAAGCAAACAGTATATAGCATAATGTTATCAAATACTCAGAAAAACTGTAACTTGTTGCAGATAAATGTGAGTGGCTTACAATGTCACAAACCGAATCGACCGACTGCTAAATTTCGACTAAATAAGTTGTGACGTATAGTGGTTCTCTTCTAAAACATAATACTAATGTTTTTGACGGCCAGTTATAGTTCAAATCTTTTTCAACAAATTAACTCATGAGAAGCAAAACGAACAAAAGCCAAATTTGGGATATACATGTCAAGGGATAGAAGGCTCTGTGAGATAGGATTGACAAGCCTAAATAATAGTACGGTATTGTTCAGTGGGAATGTTAGACGTCCCACAGCTCTGGAAGAAGGGGAACGCTCATTTTTCATTATGAAGATTAATAATAAAACGATTAAGAAAGCTTCTCCGAGTTATTCTTCTCCTACAAATAACATAATAGGATATATCTTCAACCTGAGGAAGGAAGGTGGGACTCTGTTAAGGTTGATCATTTTGTCATGACAAACTTATGAATGACGGGTTAAATTATTATATAATAAGATAAGTGATCTAGTTGTGGCGATTTTTGATTAATATTCAGTTTAATTGGTGGCTTATTCTCTTAAAGAAAGTTGTTATTTAGAATTAAGTTTAAGTTATTCTTAATAAAGCTGTGTTAAGAATTACAAAATGTCTCATCATTTAGATAATCCCACACCTCTAGCTTACGCGAATCACCCAAGACATAGTTATCACAGGATGGCTATGTCTCAAAGTAATGATAAAGTATAGTGGTAGGTCTAGCTCTAGACATGGATTAGGAACATGACATAGTAATGTAGTTTGCCAGTGTTCCCAGTTGGCTATAGTTCGAAATTCCCAGTTTTCTGAGAAAAGAGGTTATGATCTCATTGAGGCCAAGTCAAAAACGAGACGAAGCCCTAAATTCGGTGCCAATTAGTACATGCCCAGGTGAGTATATTGAGCTCCTGTAGATATGGATTGCTTTCAAGTTAAATCAAAACGTAAACGGTATTGACTTCAGTGGCGTAACTTACACTCCCGCACTGCGGGAGGCAGGCTTCTAGGGGACACAAAAGTTATGGTTTTGCAATCTTTTGTAAGATTCAGCTTGGGGCCCAAAACCTGACTTTGCAGAGGGGCCCTACTATTCTCCGTTACACCACTGATTGACTTCATATGGCTCAATCTTCGGGTTCAGGGAAAAATTTAATGATTAAGACGATTTGGATCATGATCTTATTGAGGCCAGATCGAGAACGAGATGAAGCTACCTCCGCAGCCGGAGCTCTGGGCTTGGACCCAGTTGACCCACTCCTTAAAATGTTCATGCACAAACCTTCTATTGAAATGGGTAACCGGTTATAAAGTAATTATACTTAAAAAACCGACTACACAAACAGATTCTACCGGCTGCCATCTTTCGATTAAATGATTAAGGATAGTGTATGATGGTACACCTAGGCCTAGATATGGAGGATGGACTTGACATAATAATGCATAATAATACAGTTGCCACTGTTGCCAGTTGGAAAATATTTCGAAATTCCCAGTTTTTCTAAAAATATTTCCTGGAATAGCATTTGACGGATCATGATTTTACTGATGCTGAGTCGAGAACGAAACGAGGTACCTCCACTTGAGACCGAGCCCAAGCGATCCGTGCATTAAAACGTTCTAGGTGAGAGTTACTTCATAACATTTTAATTTTTTTTCCTATCTTTTTAATCCTTTTTACAATACACTAAGTAAAAAAGTTACAAGTAGAACACAAAATGAATTAACACCTGCTGCCAAATTGTTAGTTCCCATTACTTGTTTTCTTTTTCCTCAATTCGAAGTAAGGAATTAATAAATGAATTCTAAATTAACAATTAAACAGTGAATTTAGAATGTATTTTGTCTTGTGTTCCTCAACATTAATCAGAAACAAACCCCAACAACGTCCATTCCTCAATACATTAATTTGCAATCCATTTAGTAAATTCACTTATTCTTCCCCCAAAACTCCGCATGTATTTTACAAACACATAAATCCTAAGCTCAAAAATTCCACAAATTAGCAAGTATTAATTTTAGTTAATTTACCCAGTAGGCACATGGCATCAATCTTAAAACATAATATATTTACTTAGTGGACGGTAATTACACTTTACTATGTCCATTACCATTATTTATCCTGCAACAATACAATGCAACAACATTATAGTAACAATCCATTACGTTTCTATTTTATTCCGCGAAAGCATCAACAAAGTATAAAAAGAAAGCTTCATCCAGGAAAATTGCTGAGCAATTATTTTCCTTTTAAGATATTTCCCGTTAGATGCCACGAAAGATAAATTTACCGAAGAGAAAAAAAAAATCATCACGTTGTTATTCTCTGGGATTGCTCAATTATTGACGTTGTGGATATACGATTATGAATATAGATATCGGAAATAGGGCATCTTATAGGTTGTGATGGAACATTAGGGCCAATATTAACACTGGCTGTGATTAATTGCCTGAGATAGAAAATCCGTAGGGAAATCTGTTTGTCATGACCGACATCAATTTTTTCTGTCTTTACATACATGAGGAATGAAGCTATAAGTCTTTCGTGTAGAATTTTTTTTGTATGCCTTAAGATGTAAGAAGAATGTCTGCTTTTCTTCAGAGAATAAAGAAGGAAATATATAATAGTTTTTATTGTATAGTTTTCGTATTAATAATAGTTAGTATTAGTTTATAACAGAGGTATTCAACCTTTTTTTCTGCCGGGCCGACATACATATGTTAGTTATTTCACGTGGGCCGCATACATATGGTGGCTATTTCACGCGACCGCAACGTGAAGATTAATGGATGGGGGAGAAGAATTGTTTTAAGACCAAGATAACATTGAAAATTTAAAATGTGGAAATTGATCAAAATATTAAAACTCCTATTTTGCTTTTTTAATTATTATTTATATTTTTTATTTTTGTCACTGAATTTTTCTAAATTGGAAGCATTTAAGAATCACTCTTTCACAATTTCTGCATCAGTAAACGGTTTCATATGATTACCAACAATGTAACAAATTTCATAGGGTGCCTTTGTTATCGCTGTGACATTACCACTGACAAAACACTTTTTTGCTGTGGAAGGAAGAAAGAAAGCCTATTTATCATCTCTTGAAAGAGATCTTCGAGGAAAAGTGTCGTTGAACGATTCTTGTGTATTGGTACTTTTTAAATACACTTTTTCGTGACAAATCACACAATTTCTGAACTATGCTTGTTTTTCACTACAAAATGGTAAACTTCCCAATCGTTTTGAAACAATCTATTTTCATCGAATATTTTTTCTTGTGAGATATGAAAGATATAGTTAAAAATTAGTCTCGCTCATAAAATGGTCGCTACTCCACTGTTGCCCATTATCCCTAATCAAGAAAAAAGTATCAATTCGCCCCCATGCGACATCAACAGCAAAAAAGCAAAATTGATATAGTACTTGAATTTTTAACAAAGAATTTCCCACCAAATTTTCATGAATGAATACATTTTTCAGAGCAACGGGCTACTTAAAAAGGGCCGGTGGACCGCAGGTTGAGTATCGCTAGTTTATAAGAATGTTCTTTTAGTACGAGATAATAAAAGGGGTTCCACGTAAAAAAATAAAAGAGACAAAAAGTTTATAACAAGGGTCGACGACCTTTCAGCTGTGGCATGCCAAATCAATCTATCAGTATGATTCAGCATGCCACACAGGAGGAGATTTTTGAGACAATTCGATTCCCTCGATAATATGTGTCGTGGGAAAATGATGAAATTAGAAATTTCATCAAATCCCTAAAGGAGATGATCAATTGACGGGAGATGTTAAAATAACGTCTCTTCAAGGTCATTTCCCTGATAAAAGTAAGGGATTTGAGTTGTCCCTGATCTGTTTCAGTGAAATGATAAAATAATATTGTCAAGAGCTTAAAAGTGTTTATTTAATAAATATGGTGCATTATTAAACGTAGAAGTAAGTAATACAACAATAGTTAATGAAATACACATTATTTATTCGAAACTAATCAACAAATAATTAGAAAATTCGCTTGGTATTTTTTGATGAGTAATATCTTTCCTCTCGGTTGCTTACACACTAAAATATCAATCCCTATGTTAATCCAATGGTGCCATTTTTTTAAAGATATGGGGTTGATATTTAGGGGATCGATAGTACTACCTGTATGGTTAGGAAGTACAAAGACTCGACCCCCCAGGTGTCTTCCCCCTCCCTTTAGACATCATTTTGACAATGCAAATCCTGACTAGTTCATTTCACTGAAACAGTTCAGGGATTTGATAAAATCACTTTCATCAGGAAAATGACCTTGAAGAGACGTTATTTTAACATCTGTCAACTGATTATATCCCTTAAGGATTTGATGAAACTCCTAATTTCGTCATTTCCCTGCGACATATGCATAGTTAGGGATCCGATGTCAATAATATAGATTAACACTTTTATTACACATTAATTTTGCATCATTTAAAGATATTTCTTAACATAAATATAAACAGCATAAAATATAACTATTTCTTCGACCAAAATAAAAAAAAAAATTGTACATATATTACTTATTTTTGAATTTTACTATTGATGAAGTTTTAGGAAATCCTATTTTATTTTGGACTTTTCGGCCATTTTTGGTATTATGGAGATGGTGTAGCTCAGCTACAGCACCTGGGATAACAAACAACAACAATGTTACTAATATTTTTTTAAGAGCATTTTTACCATTTTTTGTCATTTTGAAAGATTTTAGGACACATAAGAATAATTTGAATTGAACTAAACTCAGTGGCGCAAAAGCCCATAGTGGACCAAGGAGTACTGTGCCCATCTCAGTTTTCATGGCATTTGGCACTGAGGTAAATGAGTAGATGTTTCTGTCAGGTAGTCAGTCTGACCCTAAGCCCCCAATGTTGAATTCCCAGGAACTTGGTACTTATTTATCGACCCACTGAAGGGATAAAAGGCTGAGAATTTGAATTATAAGCATCAAAAATAATTGTACTTACTTTAACTGTTTTATCGTCATAATTTTTTTTATCATGTATCAGAGGAGCCAATACGTTAAGGCGTTGTATATATATATATTTTTTATAATTTTTTTAGATTACTAATATCCAAGTTTTATTAATAATGAAATAGTTTTGCTGCAAGATTTAAAAATTATGTTTATTATATAAGCAATTGATTTCCTTTTTTGAAAATTCAATGATTTTTAACTAAAAACACTATTTAAAAATATTTATGGAATATTACAAATACATTAACTGCTCTTTTACATCTTTTAGTTTTATTTAAAAAAACTAAAAAAAAAGTCAAAATTAAAAAAAACAAAAACATTATGAATTAGTTTGGAACTTTTCTTTACATAAATAGATGAAAAATAACAATTCTGCATGAAATAAATAATAATGTGATTTACACACAATTAATTTTAAAATATACCATTAAAAACTATACCGAAAGTTTCTAATTCACTCACATCACAAAAATATCAAAGTAGTGGATTTTGTTTCTATGGTTCATTTTTGGAGTAAGATATGTTTTGTGAGAATAATATTACCTTTCTCTCTTTTTTTTCAAAACTACTTGCTTTACTTTGAACACTCTTACTTAAGTAAATTATTTAGAATATATGTTTTTCACTTGTCAAATCTGTTCTCATATGAATCAGAAAAACGACATAAGCAAACTGTAGAAAAAAACTGTTCAGCAAAAGAAATTAGGATGAATTTAATTATGCATACAGAAAAATAATACGAACCCCATTGTCTAATCTTGTTTATACTTACCACTAAAACGTCTATTTCTTATCTTAATTTGAATAATACATCTGACCTGAGTTGATTTTTTTTATCGTTTATCCCCTTATTCGTGAAAGATAAACATAATTAGAGCTTCTCACAATCAGGACATAATGTTTTTAATTTATTAAAAAGTCACAGAGAAAAAACTTTACTTCTATTATACTAACAAACTGTTTAAACGGAAAAAAATAAATAAAATTTTCAACAGTAATAAATTATTATCTTAATCAATAAAGAATATCTTGAGAAGAAAAAACATTAAAAGATGAAAAACCAAATTATTTTTAACAATGCAGACGATAATAATCTAGAACAATTTTTGCTGTTTTATCGTAATATAATAAACACAAACGATAATTTTTAATCTAAAAAGAAAGAAGAAAATTGAAATATAAATTTGTGATTACACGATGCTCTTAAATAACAATAATATCTGCTAATTTTTTTTTATTTCGACATTAATATTTTATCCTAAATTATAATTAATAGCGAACTTTTCGAACAAAATTCAGCTCAAAATAAACACTTCTCCAGAGAAAATAATTAATAATACGTCCTATAACTGTTCAATATTTTCCCCAATGTTGTTTAAATATTAATGAAGTAAAATGAAAGGAAGAAATTTACATTCTTTATTAAAAAGATGTCGCTAAAAGGGGTGGTCTAAAAGAAATAAAGTACCGCATTCCTCTGTTAATATTTTGGTTTTATTAAACGAAAATAAAACTTTCTTACTGATAATGGAATAATTTATTAACGCAGAACACTGTGACTAATGTTTTCTAAAGGCATTTACTAGGTGTTCATAAAATAAAAGAAATTAGTTGATAAATTAAATAGCATAAATTATTACCGTTAATTAGCAGTTGTTTATTATCTGAATTTATATTTGTTTTGAGATAAGAACGTTTAGATTCATTTGATATTACTGTTGAATCGTGTATGAATTCGTTAATTGTTATTTACTGCATCTTAATTATAAGTAATTGAGGTACAGAACTTTTTTTTTTCAAATATTTACGAGCACTATAAGCAATTTTATCTATGTTTATTATTTATGGTTATAAAAATATCCATTATTAATACTGTGCATTTAATAATTAACAAATAACGATCATATATTAAAATGATGCAGCTTTGATTCTGCAACTGCAGTGTAAAGAAAAGAACTCACAAAAGTAATAAATATTTTTGCGATCACTCAATAATAATTAAGCTTTTTTTTTCACAAACTGCTATTTAATGTAGTGAGATAATAAATTTGTTTGGTTTCAAATGTTTTTGCAGATTTATATCAATAAGTTTGTGAGCGAATTGTTTCTTTTATTAACGTCGTCCTTTAAACAATACACGTGACCACGGTAGCCTAACGGTTATGGTCACGGACTCATAGTTGAAGTGTCATGAGTTAGATCGCAGTGCCGCTGAAGACCCGCAATGTAGAGGGGCTGATGCCCGTTAAATCTGCCGTGGCCCTAAGTCCTCCAGTTGATGTGGTATGATACTTCGGAGAATGCGGTGCCAGCTAAACTGTCTTCCTCGCCACTCGACCAAGGTTTAAAAATTATGAGGTCCGTTGCTTTTTCTCTTTCTTAAAGAATCCAACAACTGTAGGAAACGTCATTTTGCTAAAGCGTAAAAATAAATACTTTTTTTAATATTTAGTATCAGTTGAATTGGAATGTATATTATAAAAATTGTTTTAATAATATTATTACAATAAAAAATTATTTAAATTTAATTTTTTTAACAAAAATTGGAAAAAAAAACGAAATTATTTTTTTTCTAAGCATTCGTCTTTTATATACGTATACATGGAAAATACTTCTATAGTAATAACATTGCCTATATATCAAACCAGGGGCGTAGCTACCGTATCAGCGGTATCAATGATATAGGGTCCTTTGACACTTTTAAATGAGATTTAATTGGATTATTTATATTTATTTTTCAAAAAAGGGCCCCCAAGGAATTTTGATACAGGACCTCACCCAGATCTAGCTACGCCAGTGTATTAAATTGAAACTTCTTTACAGAGTCTGAACTAGGATTTTATAGAAAAAAAATTTACATCAGAGTTATCAATTGAAATAATAACTGGTGTTTTTTGTTAAAATTTCTCTACTAGGATGTGGAAATATAAATAAATTCACTTCTCGTTTATATGTTTCAAAATTTGTAGTTCAGTCTTTGTAGAGAAGTTTCTTCTTCTTCAATGGCTCGACAACTCTGACCTTCTCCAGGCACCCTACTTTTGGTAACTGTTTTCCAGCTTTTGACCTTTAAAATATTTAGGTCTTTTTCGACACAGTCAATCCATCTTAACGGGGGTCTGCCCCGAGATCTATTTCCTATGGGCTTTGCCAGAAAGATTTTCTTGAAGCAATGATCTTCATTCATTCTAGCCAGATGACCAACCCATCTAAGTCTTTGTAATTTGACAAATTTTACAATATCAGGTTGTTTGTAAATTTTGAGATTTAAGTTAAATTTTTCCCCTTTTTTCCCCAAACCCCCACCAAGAATGCAGCGAAAGATCGATCTCCGAAAATTCCCAAAGCTTCCCATCACAAAAGTCAATGGCCGTTCTGATGCATTAGTCGGGAACTTTTATAAGATTTTTAAAGAACAATTTAGTTCTTAATTTGAAAAAACTGATTTAAATCCCCAAGGGATAAAAAACATTTTTTGCAATGATTCAAAATTTCTGGCTATTTTTTTATTTATCTCGTTCCCAAATAAATAAATTTAATTTTGAAATTTATAATTTTTTTTCTATATGACAAAGTTGTGCGGTTTTTTTTGAACGGTAAATTTTTAGTCCCCTGTTTACAAGTTAATTTTTTTGATGGAAGTTCAGGAAAAATTTTAAAAAAAAAAAAAATTTCCATAAAAGAAAAATGCTTTGGAAATGTGTCATTTTTTTTTCATTTTTTGTCCCAAAAGATTGTATTTTAATAACTTTTTACTGCAATTTTATATGTATATTCTAATTCAAATGACTCCAAATATATAAAAAACAACAAAAAACAACAACAAAAAAATCTTCTTTGCTCCTTCATCTCTTTGAAAAAAAAATTCTTAAATAAAAATTTTATTCTAAATTAAAGTTTTATGACAATAGAATACAAACAGACGATTGTATTATTGCCCTAAAATTACACAGCTATCTTTAGTTGAGCTGTTAGATTAGTCCCCCCTTTTTTTCTCCTCCGTTTTAGAACTAAAAAAAAACCCAGCTTCTCGGGAAAAAGAACATATGTTCAAAACTAAAGTAGATCACTCAAAAATTGAAAATATCAGAAGAATCGATTGTATAGTCTACATTCCAAAAACTCATTCCGAATTTCTTTTATTTATTATTATTTTTTTATTGTTCTTACTTCCAAATCGAGATTCTGGGCATACGAATGACAAACGACAATTTGAGAACATCTTCCGCAGATGTTATACGTCACGGAAGTACCAGGCCTTCATTTTATTCAGATCCTCTGTTTTATTTCTTCGTTTTCCTAGAGAGAAATGGTAAATGGGAAAACCCAATGGAACATTTTTTTGCGTTAGAATTTAGATTAAACGAACAGGTATTCTTAAGGGGTTCTGTTTTTTTTTAACCAAAGAATAATTGTTTTTGTTTTTCTTGAAAGTTTTATGCTTGATTAACGTAAAAACAATATTCTTCTTTTTTCGAAGAATAAGATTAATTCGTTCGTTTATTTGTTTTAAAACAAATGTGAATAATGATGAAAGTACTTTTATGTAATGAAAGGAAATGAAATTTAAAAGAAAAAAGAATTTTTAATTATTTGTGATAAACGAAGAACAATGATAAAACAATCGTGTTTATTGTTAATTATTCAAGGCAAGAAGAATTACGGGATTTTTTGGGGTTTTTTTTGGGAAAAAAAAAAAGGATTGGAAAAAGCATTTTTTCAAAGGCATTTTTGTGTTGAAATTTTTCTTCTATCCTTTACATTAATTTGCAATTTATGATGTGGATTTTACTTTCAAAGAGTTCGGAGTCTGAATTTAGGATTTAAAAGTTCAAAGGTTAAATTTAAGTTATGAAAACAATTTTCGATTTTTTTTTTTTAAAATTCGTGTGTCTTAAAAATTTAATATAAAGTAATATATATGAATCGTTATACATGGATTGAATTTATTGATAGATAGATTCTAAAATATTTTTAAAAAATGCCCATTTTAATATTATACATATCTAATACAATTAGAATTTTTATCTAAAAATTTCTAAGCTCCAAACAATGTTTCACAAAAATTTAATTTCAACTTTGTTTCAGAAAGAATTTAAAATTGCTTTAAATTTAAATTTATAGCAGAAAAGCCTTAACAATATTTGTGCAAACCAAGGGACGCTTTAAGACTTCTATAGGCCTTGGGCCTCTGTGCAAAAGTAGGCCCTTCCTTTTAGAGTAGACAATTTATAGTATTCGTTAGCAAATACTCGTTTTACGGAAACCCGTAAAAAATAAATGTGCGTGGCACAAACCTAAACACAAACCGTCTTTTGGTGTTAGGCCTAGGCCTAGACGACGGACATGACATAATAATACAGTCTTGCCATTGTTGCCTGTTGGCATATACATTTTCGGAATTCCCAGTATTTTAGAGAACATGTCTGGGAATGTCTTTTCATTTGAAAACAAAAAATATTCGGATCATGATCTTATTGAGGCTGAATCCAGAACGAGACGACCCTCCTTCCCCGTTGCGAGGCCGAGGCTCTGGGCTCGAACCCAGTTTGTCCACGTCTTAAAATATCCCTGTGCGAACTTTCTATTCAGATTGGTGATCAGTTGGTTGGAAAAGTAATTGTAAAACAATTTTTTTTCTTCGGATATTTTTAAAATTATTTGTACTTTTTTTTTCAAAGAGGATTATGTCATAAATTTTATTTTTGCTTAAAATTATATTAATTGCATTGCTATAGCGTAAATTTCTGAAAAATATTTGGCAACATTCAAACAATGCCTTTTACAACAGATTTTAATGGGTCAATAGCACTGGCGTAGCTAGTCTTGAGTGGGCACAATATCAAAATTTCTTCTGGGCACTTTAAATACTTAACAATTTTTTACTTACCCATGTTTGGGCGCCTGTAACGTGGGGGCCCCGTATCATTAATACGGCGGTAGCTACGCCATAGCAATTCTATATCACCAAATGTCAAATATTTTACGAACATAAAAATTGAATTATTTCTTTTAAAAGAGTGAACAAACTTTTTCAGTTCAATAAAAATTAGCCAATTGTTGACCCCATAAACTGAAATCATGGTTCTGGACTTCCTGTACATAAATAATGTTCATTGCCTTAAAATCCATTCAGCTTATTTAACCTTGAAGTGTAATGTATGACATCACTTTTCAAACTTTCTATAAAAAATCAATTTCGGGCCGCAGGATTTAAAAAGGCACATAGGTACAGATGCACCCCGCTATGCCACTATACCTCTACCAAAGGGTACAGGGGGCTTCCGAGTGGGAGGAGGAGAGGGTGGAGAACTGAATGGGTAACAGTCTAATAATGCATGAAACAGAATAGAATGTCATGTGAGCGAACAGCTGGGTATAAGACTCAGAATTTCACCCCTAGAATAAAACACAATGGAGGAAACAGAGAGGGAGAAGAGAGTTTTCAATCTCCCCGAATCCACCCCCTTATTTTTCTGGAACTTTTACGGTCGAAGAGCACTCGTGGGTTTTAGAACATCCAAACATACGCTGTTCGCCCATTATCATATAGTGAACTTTGGTACTACAGTAACAAAAGTAGGAATGTTTTTCTTCTTAGAAGATTGTGCATAAAAAAAGAATGGTGTAAAAAAACCCCGTCTAGGTGAGAGTTTGTAAGGGAAAAATAGCAAAAATTATGTTGTTGCCGTGGCGTGTCTGAAAGGACTATGATTCGGAACAATGGAATGTTTGCAAAGGAGTTTGTTGTGTAGTATGCTTATGAACAGGAAGGAAGGGATACTTGAGTTTGAAGAGAGAATCATTTGTAAACCACAATCATTCTATTTGTAGTAGGCGTGAGTAGGAAATAAGGGGTAGTAAAGAGGTGCTATTGTGCTTTACAGAGGAAATAAAATTACTTAATGTTTTTAGTGATAAAAGCTATGTCTTTCTTTTTCCGTTTGTGGTTTGTAGGAACAAAACTAAAGGCTTTATAATAATTTTCTGTGTGTATCTTGCATAAATATTATAACAATGAGTTGATTAAATTTTCTTTTGAATTTTAACTGTGGCTACACAGTGTGAAAATGTCCCTCTAGGGTGACCTTCTCTTTGATTATCTGCGTGAGCTAGAGGTGTAGGTTCAACTAAAGAACTAGAAGTTTGCATGTTCTTAAAATATCTTTATTAAGAACTTGAACTTAAGCGTTTAACAGATTAGGTAATAATATACATGAGACAATCTACGATGAACAAACACACAATACAAGTAATACCGAAATAACGTAGCTCGGACCACTATCAATATCTAACCCACCTCATCTCAATTCCAATAATATCACAAGTCCTAATATTAAATAGTCAATCCTGCCTTAATCCAATCGTTGATCCGATATTAAGAAAGTTGCGTCTTTACTCGAGTGCAATGGTATGTACCTTGACCTAATGGCTCTGTCTTCGGGATAACCTCTGTTGGCTGTTACTTTTCACGATTGTATCACTTTCTAACATAACATTCCCCAATTTGCCACCCTACTTACTGAAACTTCTGATATTTAAAAGCTATATAATTTGCATCTTACATTCACGTTTCACTTCTTGGGTTTTGGTTGGAAAAGAGTTGCCATTAATCCTGACCCCAAAAGAACCCAAAGGACATGTTAATGAAAAGACGTGTGAGCCCGTCACAACAGGGATATCTTAAGACTTCTTAAGGCCCTGGGTCCCTACTCAAAAGTAGGCCCTGGGCCGGTCCTCAAAAGAAGGCCCTGAACCCCTACACAAATGTAGACCTCTTCTATGACCCTAGAAAGTATACAGTACATAGCATACTTTGTCAAATACTCGTTCAAACAATAACCCGAAACAAATAAATGTGCATGATTTACAATCGCACATACCAGTTTGACCGACGGCCACCTTTTAACTGAATGAGTAATGATGGTGTTTGGTGGTAGGCCAAGGCCTGTGTAAGAGGACGACGGTCTTTACATGTAGCCAGTTGACATATCGTCCGAAATTCCGGGTTTTTCGGAGAATATGACAGGAAATAACATCTGACCTTTGAAACTATTCGAATTATGATCGTCTTAAGGCTGAGTTAAGAACGAGACGAGGCCCCCATTGTGAGCGAGGCCATGGGCCCAGTTGCCCCATGTCTTAAGACGTCCCTGTATGGTTATTATTCTTAAAGTTTTGTTATGTGTTAATTCACGAAGACGAAAGAGACTTGCGAGACTTCAGTATTAAGAACAACTTCGATGCAAAATAGAAAAATATTCGAATTTTAAAATTCTGTACTCTATACCGGTGATTTCTAGAATTTTTCGATCATGTATCCCTAATATGAAAATTGCTATAAGAAGTATCCCATTTAAAATGTATAATCGCGAAACTATTTTTTTAGCGTACCCCCAAGTATCAATCTCTGCACTTCAGAAATACGCGTAACTCACTTATGCGACCAGTGCTCTAAATAAATGGACCAACCGGATAATTTTGCAAGTATTAACAGTTCCAAAAGTTTATTTACTTTTAAAGAAATTTCGATATTTTAATTCTTGGGGTTACAGAAACAGATGTAACTTAGATACTTAAATGCTACGTAACGCAAGTTATACAGTGAGGGTATTAAAGTTTACATTAAGACAATGGTTGGATGCATAGTTTTGTCTGTGGATTGCACAGTTATTAGCAACTGACAGATGGTGGTGTCTTAAAACTTTTGGAGCCCCTGGGCCTTTATCAGGGATGTCTTAAGACATGGGCCAACTGAGCTCGGTCTCAAGGCCTCCGTCACTATGGGGGCCTCGTCTCTTTTGTCGACTCAGCCTTAATAATATCTCGAATAATTTCAACGACAAATGTTATTGCTGGTTGTATTCTCCGAAATATTGGGAATTTCGGACGATATATAACTGGCTTCACGTGATAACCGTCTTTCACGTGTTGGTCTATCACATGGACACATCATGATTCATTCAGTCAAAAGGCGGCAGTTGGTCCAGCCGGTTTGCGCGATTTGTAAATCATATACAGTTATTAGTTTCTAGTTATTGTTTGCTCGAGTATTTGGCAACGTATGCTATGCATTGTATACTTTTATGCTTCATAAATGAGGCCTACATTTGTGTAGAGGCCTACGGTCTGAAGAAGTTTTAAGACGTATCTGGTCTTTATGCAAAAGTAGGCCCCACCTGCGAAAGTATACAGCATACACTGTCAAATATTCATACAAGCAATAACATGTAACAAATAAATGTGCTTGACGCACAATCTCACAAACCTATACAAATCAACCCATTGCTTCCTTTCGAATAAATATATGGTGTTAGGCCTGGTTCTAGATCCAAACGACGGATATGATATAATAATGCATTCTTACCATTGTTGTTGGTTGACATACAGTTCGAAATTCCCAACTTTTCGGATAATGTATCTGGGAATAACTTTTGATGATGAAAACTATTCGCTTCATGATCTTATTAAAGCCGAGAAGAAGACCATCACCGAACTCCTATTTCGAACATTCCAGGACCTGGTTGATGCATACAACGTATAGAGAGAAGGTTATCAAATCCACAAATCCCATTTTGTTACACTCATTATAACAAATGGCTATAAAGTTTTGTATCAACCTGAAAAGAATTGGTAAGCCTTATAACTATAATACATTATGGTTATATCTATTAGAGAATATATCTTATTATCTTATTAGTGAAGAAAGGAATTACATAATAAGAAGGAATATTCAATTTTTTTTTAATTCTTGAAATAAAGTGAAATCATTATTTTATTTTTTAACAGTTTTTTTTTATTTGTAATGAGAAGAATGATCAATCAAAGCAAATCAGATAAATATTCTTAATTTGTAAGCGTAGCGATATAAAGGATTCGAATTTTATAATGTATTGATATATTAATTTAATGAGAGACTTTTAAGGGGACATGGTACGATTTACGCAAAATTTTTTAATTTAAGGATTTTTAATATTTTTTTGGTTGCCTCATATGTATGTATACTATATTAAACATATTTTGTGCTCAAAATTTCATAAAAGGCTAGCCATGTAATTTTTAAGGAAAAAACTTGAAATTTTTGAAGTGATTTTAAAATGCTACTCCTCCTACAAAAATTGACGTACAAGCATGAAATTTGATTTACAAGTACATCAAACTATGTATAATAAAAGTTGGTATGGGTTTTGCGTTAACGTGATTGGTATTCTTACAATACTTCTTTTTATGAATGTTTATTGAAATTCCTTAAAAAATGTATAAATTCTGAGTTTAATTATTTTTAAAAAAATAAATATTGCTTTGATTCAAAAATGCATACCAACTTTTGTTACATGTTCTATTGGGAATAGGTAAAAAAAATTCAAAGCATTGGGCGCAATAGAAAAAAAGCCTTAGCATTTTAAAAGAAGACAAAATATTTATTTTATCTTTCTGAGATACGGCAGTTTAAAGTTTTGATTTGCCATAGGGATGTGAATAAAAACGAACGTAAAAGCTATCATAATTCTGCGTTTTTTAAGTTTAGAGCTTTCAAATTTCAGGAGGTTATAGAAAAGTATATTAAGACAAATTTAGGCTAAAAAAATTAAATTTGATTTTTTGACCGATTTTGGTCAATTGAATCGTACTGTGTCCTCTTAAATTAAATATATGACCACTTAGACGTATAAAAATATGCCTTATCTAAAAGTCTCAAATATTCGTATAGTTTGTATTGAATTTTCGGTTAAAATTTGATGCAAAAAGGAAAAGTGCCAACATGTTTTTGTATAAAGTATAAAAAAGTACGGAATAATATTATAATGACATTATTATTCCATAAATTATGGGTTGCATATAGTTTATTTTACTTAAAAGATGTTTTTTAGAATAATGACCCAAAATAAGCAAGCACTTTTTAACTTAGGAAAATTTATAATACGTTACATAACATTATAATATTCCCTTTATCTATTTACCCTATTTGAGTTTTATACTCCACAAAAAAAATTACTAACTTGTACAAATTAATATTAAAAAACATACGAAAGCTTGAAATAATACCTTTTTATAGACCACATTCTTAAAACTGAACGGCATTTTATAATAAGCAATTTTTCGCTTTTACTTCTAAAACTAAAATTACATTAACAGTATATAGAAAAAGGCATTCTTTAATATTTGTAAAAGTATATTGTGTTACAAATAACGATGTATAGAATAATAAAGAGTATAGTATTCATCTATACCGTAACGAAATACGAACATGGAATAGATGTTTCGGATTTTTCCTATCTGAAAAAAATATTAAAAAAATTTTTACTCTATTCTTTTATATGAGACCAAAGCAGTTTTAAATACATCCATTGTTTCTCTTGTATAATGATCTTCATTAAAAAACTTGCTTCATATTTCGAGTATTGAATAACATCCCATGTTTATAGTCTGAATTCACATTTTTCAAAAAATGTTTGCTCAATATTTTCAAAACATCATTATCAGAATTTGCATAAAGACTAATCACCCATCTAATCAACTAATACGTTATGTAAATTAAGCAAATTGTTTTCATCCATATTTCAAACAGACGCTACTTCTGTATTGGGTAATATTTTTTACCTTTACTAATATTTTAACAATGTGTTAGTTAAGGTTTTGAATATATTCCCTAAAAAAGATTCATCTTTCTTTTTGTTATTTTCGCTCTCAATTTATACTAAAAACATAAAATAGTGCAATTGTCCATACTATTCCTGCTGCACGTTATTGAAATCTTATTTCTGTAATTCGGATATTTGTTACGAACAATGTCGATTTAATGAGTATAATATACTCCCCGGAAGAGAATTGATTTAACATTTTTGTTCGAACTTTTTGTAGACAAAAATAGTCTTGTATAATGATCACACTGTTTTTACACGGAATACATTTGGAATTTTTTTCAGATGTATTTTTGTCTTTTGAATCTCAAATAAGGGTATTATTACTTCGAATGTTCTATTTTCTCCGTCATATGATTTTTGCGTAAATGTGTCTTCAGTTTTAAGCCTTTTTCGTCTCATATAGTTCAAAAACAATTCAATGCTAAATGGGGTGTACATAAGGGGGGAGGGTTCAACCTCCCCTTACAAAATAGGTTTGTGTACCCCAAAGGGGCTCAACCTTTTTATCCTCGGGGCCACGTCCATATGATAACTATTTCACTCAGGCCGCAACATGAGGACTAATGAGGGAGGGGGTAGCGCCGTAAGATCAATGACGTTTAAAATGAGAAAAGTTGATCAAAATATTAAAACTCATAATTTTCGATTCTTTTTTTAAATGTATTTAACTCTTATCAAACTCAACCCACAAAAATAGGATTTATACATTTTTAACCCAGTTTTGTTGTTGTTTAAAGATTTAAGGAAGCCAATTTATCTCACTTGAAAAAGGTCCTTAAGAAAAAGAGCCATTAAAAGATTTGTGCTTAGTGGTATAGTGACGAGCAAAATTATACATTTTTTAAGTATAACATTTTCACGCGACAAATCAAACGAGTTGTTGATCCTTTTCCCTACAAAGTAAGCAAGATCCCAATCGCCTTGAAACAACACATATTCTTTAGGTATTTTTCGCTTAGAAGACATGAGGGTTAAAGAAAAATTAGTTTCACCCATAAAATAATCGCTACTCCACTGTTATTTGTTACAGTTACAAAGGGGGATTTATCTCACAATTCGTACCAGCACGACATCAGTAGCAAAATTTATATATTTTATTGATTGATTGAATTTCTCACTAAATTTGTAATACATTGTACTTAAATAATTGAGTTTGTTAGTGAAACGGGCCATGACCGGGCCACTCAGAAAGGTCCAGAGGGTTGCAGGTTGAGTATCGCTGGTATACCCCATTGATACTGAACATTATCAACACACATAAACATTCAAAAATACGATCACTTAGCTTTCTCTCACACATGATACTTTTAAATAATTTTATTAAATTATTGATACTTGTATTGTGTACAATACAACCTTATTTTTAACTGCTTTTAACATACGTTTTCATACTTTAAAAAAAAAAAATTCTAGAATTATCTCATTTCTTCAAATTTGCTTTTCGATTCAATTTTCTTTTAAGTTTATCCATTCAAAATTCGATTGGTGAAACTAAGTCAAGTAAACTATTTTAAGCTAAAATCCAAGGCTAGTTAGGTAAAATAATCCAAATAACCTTGATTAAATCCTGTCTAGAAAACGCGTACACATGACACCTAGCAAAGTGTCCGGTAGACTTAGCCTTTCTATTGTAATACAATCAAAAATCCTGTCCAGTAGCTTACTTCACTTTCAACATGTCCTTCGACAGCATATACTTTTCATAAAACAGAAATAATTTTCTTAGACGAATTGTGTGTGGTACGAATGTTTTTTAAAGCAGATGTAAAATGGCAATTTTTAAAAGAAATTTAAAGATATGGTAGATTGAGTACATTTTGTTCTAAAGCTTATTTTGCTTAATAGTTGTATAAACCTCATAAATTAATAAATCACTTTTTCGTGTATCAGATATCCGTCTGTTGTCGTTGTTGTCATGTCCATGCAGTAAAATCAAATGGCGCCGGAGGCATCCAAAACGGCCTCTGCTCTATCGACGACCTTTGACGAATAAAGCAGTTGATGGTCCATGAGGTTTAGGTCTATGTGGTCGAATTTAGCCTGTATAGAAGGACAATTAAAAAATAGGGTTAGGAGAAAGTTGAATGTCAGAACGGTTAGGACAGGTATTATAACTTTTTGGCCAGCAGGGGATATTTTCATCTCTTTAAAGCAGGGATGGGCAGACTTTTCTAGGGTACGGGCTACTTCTAATTTTTTCAGGGTGTTGCGGTCCACCAGTGTCAGTGGAAGCACACAAGGAGGGGGCGGTGGAAGGGGTCCATGGGTTCGGACCCTCCCTTGATTTTTTTCGGATTGATTTGAATCCCATATATATAGTATGTGAAACGTAATTATTTGTTATTAATACTTTTTTTATTAATTAATGCTGATACAAAATCAAAAAATGTGGCTGCGTATTGCGGTATGATACGAGAATGGGGTAGGCTTTCAACCCTCAATACCCCCTCCCCCCTTGAAAAATTTTTTGTGTGTGCCCATGACCAGTGCCGTACGTGTGATGAGGTAGGAAAATATCTACAATATTTATTTTATAACTTTAATTAATATAATAAATACAGAGAATAAACAGAAATAAAACTAAAGGAAACTTACACTATTGAAAACCGCGTTTAAAGCAAAACGCAAGAAACAAACACACTAATAATAGCCCCAAATATAATAATATGAAAAAATGCGTTTGTTACGAAAGAATTCAAAATAAAAAAATAAAGCATTTTTATCTAAAGTTAGTTGTTGTTATAGTCAGCAGAAGACTTCTCTTCTGCGTACTTTAACTATTCTGGAATATTTCCCTATATAATCACTAACAGCACAATCTTCAGGCGGTCACCCCAAAATGTCTTTGCGGTCCACCAGTCGATCGCGATCGACTTAATGCCCATCCCGGCTTTAAAGTGTCTTGTATGTAGTCTGGCTATGGTGGTTGAAATTACAGGGTTACAATTAAGATTTGGAATGAAGTGCTTCTTAAGTTGATGGGAGGTGAGTTTACGTCTAACTATTGCATCAGCATCAGTAGGTAAGGCTATTGGAAAATTGAGGGGAATTTCGGACATCCTTAGCAAGGATATCAGCTTGCTCATTGCCGAAGATGTCTACGTGGGTCGGTATCCATTGCAAAGTGCAAGTTCTTTGGACTGCAACTACTTTGTTAATAAAGACAATTATATCCTGGATCAATTGAGAGTTGCCCCTCTGGATCGCCAGGAGCGCAGATCTAGTCTTTTTGTGCTTAATTGAATTTACACACACACTTTTTAAAACTTAAAAATAAATACTAATTATTTTTACTTGTATAAGTAGCATCATATTCAGAAAAAACATGCTTAAACAATTCCAAACATGCTAAGAAATAGATAAACATATAATGTCACGAATAAGTTAAAGTTGTATATGTTCCTATTCTTAATCTATTTCTTTATGATTTGTTTTGATGCAAATCATCTTTTTCCATCCAGAGAAAAAGTTTCTTTACTGTCTCTTTGATAATTTTGTTTTATACAAACGTATCTTAAAATTTCACATATGTAAATTGAGTGTTCTAAGTCTTTTTTTTTATTATTTTAATTTTATGCTAAGTCATTATATAGTACTTATTTATTTTATAAGTATTGTGTGGGCGTGAAAATAGTATCCAAAGAATTAAACATCGAACTCATTGCACTAAATGCGAAATTTAAAAAATTGTACTGTTATAGATAAAACCAATAAGTTGTTTAAGCTACCAATAAGTAACACAGCGCATTCTTCTCCTTTTTTTTAAATTTTCAATTTAGCCAATCTGCAAGACCTCAAAGGCTTTAAAACACATTACTGGCTTTAAAAGTCGATCAGCGACTTAATGCCTGCTTACACCGAAGTCTTTTCGGTTACAACAAAGATAAAGTATCTATTAAGAAAAAGTATCAAGTAAGATATGTTTACAAAAGCGTTTAAGGGGGATATACTCTTTCATTTTTTAATTTTCTACCCCTTAAATCTTCTTTCAACCTTTTTTTTTCTGATAAAAATTCTTTTTATTATTGAACAAAGCAATCATTTTAAAAAAGGATCTAAGAAATATAATTTTTCTTTTTGCAAAAGAAGCTTTGTCCTAAATATTTTTTTGGAGGTTTGAGAGATTTGCTAAGTATGAGCTTACATTTTAAAGTAGTAGCAATAAATATTATAGTTTTCAGAGGAACAGAGAATATTCAAGGCACCCTGATAATTAAGGTTTTTTTAAAAGAAGACAAAACAAATATTCTTTGCAATGTCATTTTAATTCGATTTGAGATTAATTTGGGCATTCCGAATGATTATTCTTTTTAAGGTATCTGTCTACTTGCGACAATTATTTTCTTAAAAAAAAAGAAATATGGGGATTTTTTCGTGGTTTTCAGCTTTGTTTAGTACTTTTAAAGGAAAATAGGCTAAAATTAAGAAGAGGAAAAGAAATTATTATTACTAAAATAGAAAAAAATGGGTACAAATTGACAAAAAATAACAAACGGGGCCCAATTTGTACCAAAAGTTTATGAACAAATTTTCAATTTTTCAGCTCTGATTGTTGCTATTGATCATTTTTTAAATGATCTTCAGGATAAGAGACATTATAATGTTTAAAAAAATACATCACTTTATCTTAGTTATTACGTGAAATTGCTTACAAAAACAGTGATTATATTCACATAAGCGACTGTAAATTTTGTAATAAAGTAGTGATTGATAAATATGAAGGTTAAAACACTTCTACTATTATATAGAACATGCACAAAAAATTTTGGTTAGTTATTTTCAAACCTTTTTGAGCAATCGCTGTCCCCGTTTGAGCATTTAAAAAAAAAACACATTTCGAATAAAACGCATTTTAAAGTATGACATCTTGCTTAAGGTAATAGCATCTGCTTTTATACCAGAATACTTGTAGTTTTTGTTCTAGTGAACGGAAAATAATAAACTTGGTATTTTTATGAAGCTAATAAGATGGCCTATAAAATAAAATCATGAAAAAGTTTGTAAATTTTTGGCAAAATTCACAATTTTAGGGTAGTCGGATTCCTTAATAACCAATATATAAATCTTGATCTCTCTGGAAACAAAAGCTTGCCGTAGTCTAGTGGTCATGGTCACGCGCTCGTGACCATGAGTTCAACCTCTAGTAACACTGATGACCCACCGTGTAGAGGAGTTGATGCATGTGCAGGAGATGATGCATTTGTCGCTGCTCAAAGTCCTCCTGTTGATGAAGTGTGTAGTTTGGAAAGGAGGGCTGTCAACTCAGGTATTCGTCCTCGTCACATCTCGATGGTTCAAGAATCACGGAATAGCCGTTAATAGCCGTTGTGTTGCTTTTGATGCAACGTTAATAAAATACTCGCGAAATAAAAATTCTGCTCATGCCATTGGGACACAGTAATTGATACTCAGAAGTTGAAGAGTCACAGAAAATATACAAAGCTGTTCAATTAGTTACGTTAATTTTTTCTCTCCTTAAGTTTTTTCTAATTCCTAAAAGTATTTTAAAATCAGGGATGTCTTAAGACATGAGCCAACAAGATCCGGGCCAGGGCCTCAACCTTGGGGGGGTAGGCTTGTCTCATTCTTGCCACTGCTTCAATAAGATCATGACACAAATAATTTTAATGGTCGAAAGTAGTTCCCAGGACATATTTGTGACGGATCTATACGCGTCCTTTAAATTAATCCTCTTGGGAAATCTTTGGGCTATCAATTCGCGTATATTCACAACCTACCCTTTAAAGAAGAGAAACAATGATATTTAAATTTAGTTTGCTTTATATAGTCTAAGCTTTCAAACTAGCTAGAGAGAAGGAGAGAGAGAAAATGATGAGATAGAGAGAGAGAGAATAGGTTGCTACCGATCAGGTATTATACTATTTTATATCGTATTTCAAATATTTGATAGGTGAAAGGATTAAAGTGACGAGATTGGTCACTAAAGTTTAAAAGTGTTAAGATAATTGGGACAATGGATCTGATCCTACAATATGAGGGTCGATATTGAAAGTCTTCTCATAATTCGTGCTTCTCGCGGTTAATCCACGTATTGTTTATATTGAGAATATCTCTTCTCGTTGAAATTACAGTCGAGCCCCTATATAACAAACCTCTATATTGCGAATTTTTCTATATAGCGAACTTTTTCCTGGAACCTTGAACATTTCACGATTTTCTTCGTAAAATAACCTCTCTAAAGCGAAGTGCATTTTCTATAAAATGAACTTTTTCTTTTGTGATTCAATTTTTGTTCTCCCTTTTTTTAAAGTATATCTGAAAAAATTTCAAATTTTATTCTCTCTTTAACACATTTTATGGTGGTCATAAATCTTGAACTGGTTTTATTAGATCCTAAATCGCCGAGGGCAGTGGAGTTCTGGACGTTTCATCCAAGAAGTGCTACCTTTAACCCCCATTGCCCAGTTCTCTAGAAACATCTTCAATATCCTCTTTCACCCTCAGTGGAGTAGTCCCGTGTTCTAATTATAAAATAATGTATGTTTAGTATTACTTGCATGCTTTAAGTTTAAAATGTCCATAAAATTCATTAATTTTAGTATAAAATTATTTTTAATGTTAAATACAATTAAATTCTTCGACATTCTTTTGTCTTACTTTTCACTTGAGTTTTCGTTCTTTCTTTCTTTTTGATGGGTAAGATATATAAAATAAGCATATATTAATTTAAAAAGGATTAGCGAATAATTACTTTTTATAATATAGGTGTTTATGAATTTAAAATTTGTTTTATGTGGTTTATAAAGTATATTAAAGATGAACCTCTATATAACGAATTTTCCATATAACGAACTTTTTTCGGGATTTAACGACTTCGTTATATAGAGGTCCGACTGTATTTGAATCAGTGTTGCTGTTTTATAATGTATTTGAATCAGTGTTGATGTGTTATGAGATCAATAAATAGATTTTTGAATATGGCTAGTGTTTCTTCCCTTCCTTCCACTCCTCTAGGCGGGCAAGAGAGTGGAATGAATCTCTCACATATTCTCCTAAAAACATGGAATCTCAAACTATATGGCATTGTTGTAAGTTGGCATTATTTTGTGATCACTGTCGTCCACGTCAAGGCCTAGGCCTACCACCATGGACATTTTGTGACAGATCTATACTAGATTTTCCAATTAACCTCTTGGGAAATCTTTGGGCTATCAATTCGCGTTATCCACAACCAACCCTTAGGAAGAAGAAAATCATTGATATGTAGAAATTAACTTACTATATAAATAGGCGAGGTTTCTAAGCGAAAAAGAAAGGAGAAGATATACTCAAGCCAGGTGAGATTGCTACTAAAGGTATAATATTAGAATTAGAGTGATTTGATTCTTATTAGAAGGAAACCTTGAAGTGACGATTGTTCCCTAAGATTGAATTAAGATTAGATTAAATCGGATAATAAGTTAGATCCTTAATTAAAAGAAAGATCAAGTTTATTAGTCGCCTAATCGCTCACGTTTTACTGTTGTTGCTCCACTTTCACAGTTTTCACTGAGACATTCTCTTAATATTATTAGTTGAAATTGTGTCTGTTCTTAGTGTTTTGAAATAAAAAGATTAGTTGAATCATGTCAAATGTTTCTTCCCTCCCCCCCCTACACATCTAGATCCCCGCGAGAGAGGCGTGAACCTCTTACAATTTTAAACAAGACCCACTCCAACTTCCGAGAGGGGGAACCTCGTCTTCTTCTCGACTCGACTTCAATGCGATCAGGATCCGAATAATTTTAATCGCCAAATATTATTTCGAGAAATAGTCTCAGAAAAACTGTGAATTTTGAACTATATGCTTGCAGACAACAGTGATAAGACTGCATTATTATGTGATGACCTTTGTCCATGTGTAGGACTGACCCTTACACCACTGTTACTCATTTAGTCGAAAGGTTGCAGTCAGTCGAGCCGGTTTGTGCCTAGGTTTGTAAATCATGGACTCTTATTTGTTTCAGATTACCGTTTGTGCCATTATCTGACAACGTATGCTACAGGCTGCATGCTTTTAAGGGTCACAGATGAGGCCTAACTTTTTCATAGGGGCCCAGGGCCTCAAAAAGTCGTAAGACGTCCTTGCGTATCATCATACACCATCATTACTCATTCAATTCAAAGGCGGTAGTCGGTCGAGCCTGTTTGTGCCTACGTTTGTGAGATTGTGAGTCATGCACCATCATTACTCATTTAATTCAAAGGCGGTAGTCGGTCGTGCCTGTTTGTGCCTACGTTTGTGAGATTAGGAGTCATGCACCATAATTACTCATTTAATTCAAAGGCCGTAGTCGGTTGAGCATGTTTGTGCCTACGTTTGTGATATTGGGAGTCATGCACATTTATTTGTTTCAGATTTCCGTTTGTGCCAGTATCTAACAACGTATGCTATATGCTGCCTACTTTTAAGGGTCATAGTGAGTGAGTGAATATTAACGTCGCACTGCTCAGCTACACGAGGGCTTTTGGCGACGGACCTCGTAATTTTGAACCATGGTCAAGTGACGTGGACGACACCTGAGCTAGCACTCCCCTCTCCTAACTACCACACCAAACCAACGGGAGTACATTTGAGCTCTCGACAGATTTAACGTGCATCGCTCCCCTACACGGCGGATCTTTAGTAATACGGGTTCTAACTCATGACATGCCTGCCATGATCCGATTCCTTGACCATTAGGATACCGCAGCCCGTTTAAGGGTCATAGAAGGGACTAACTTTTGTGTAGGGGCCCAGGGCCTCAAGAAGTCTTAAAGGCATTCCTGTTCATATATTTTTTTATTGAATTTTAAATTTGATACAATCTGTAAAAGCATTCTGGTGCACTATATCCATAATCGAAGTTTATTAATTTTATTTACTAATTAATCTTTTGAATTTTTATGACAGTAACAACTATTTTTCGAACATCTTCAAGAAGATTGAACCTAAAAACGTCATTTTTAAAGCACGTTTCTAGACGGGTTCAAAATCCCTATTTTTACCCTATTCAGAGGCACGTTTTTCGTGTAATGTCAGAAAGAACGCTTCCTTATTATTTTCATAACGCTTGTTATCGGCCGATCGTGACTGTGATTCAATTGGAACGTGTTCGTGAGAGCTCAATGATTTGCAATTTATATAGCTTACATTTATATTTTTATGTTTCGCTGTAAGAAAATATCTTAGTTTATTTTCGTAGCTTGTTACTCATTTCATACTAAATCCTGTTGAGAAATTATTTGTAAATATTTTATGAACCACTCATTTTAAAGATGATGCTAGTCGTTGACCTAAGCATTTTAAGAAGTGATTTTAAATTCTTTTTAGGTTAAATTCATGATAGAGAATTCTAAATGAAGTGCTTACAAGCTGTCTTCAAGGTTGTAAATAAGACCTGGAATGGGGGGATTCATGTAAAAAATATCGATTTTTAATGTTATGTTGAAAACAGGGCAATATTTTAAATTATTTTTCTTTCTGTTTTAGAAAAATCATTTTTTTTCGGAACAAAAGAAGTTATATAATTAATGTCTAATACCGCAATTAAGGCTATATCATCCGTATCAATGATACGGGGACCCCAAGCTTCAGGGTCCTCCAGTAACAGTGAGTATTAGGGCCCCAATATAAAGTCAGGTTTTAGGCCCCAAGTCTTACAAAAGATTGCAAAACCGTACGTACTTGGTGTCAGTCAGGCCTTGTGCCCCCTAGAATCCTGTCCCCCCCCGCGATGTGGGGATTGTGGAGGGGGGTACTTTACGCTACTGGGAACCCCAGCAAGTGAAACTATAGTCCCATTAACAAAGATGTCAGATCTAAAAGAGGGCCCTGAAGGCATTTTGATACAGGGCCAACTCACAACTGGTTTCGTCAGTGACCGCAATGATAGGCAAATTTTTAACTTTAGTTGTATAAAAAGAAAAACTGTGTAATTATTTATGTTCCTATATTAAACGCAAATTAAATTTTAAACTTGGGGAGATACTCTTGAAAAGATAGCAGAGTTTCCAGGACGGCACTTGGTGCCTTCAGGGTTAAATCCGCTCATGACTGTCCGGCGGCTGTTATGTGAACAAATTCGGAATGGTTTCTTTCCAAATGTCGTTCTTCTTTGTGATTACTTTCCAGTAATTCAATCAATCCACCAGGGTCTGTATCAGTTGTGTAACGTACACCTCCGCATTGCGGGGAGGGGACAGGATTCTAGGGGCCCAAAGCCTGGTTTATTATTTTGCATTCCTTTATAAGATCCGTCTTGGGGGACGAAATCCATATCTTGCAAGGGGTCCCTAATATTCTCCGTTACGCCACTGGTCTGTACAGTCATGTTGACTGACTATACAGACTCTCAAAGACTTAAAAGCTGTAAGGTAAATCTTGATCTGTTGTAAACCTTGAAAAAGAATGTTGTAGTACGACTGGATTCGCACTCAGTGTAGTATAGTTTTGAATGAAATGGTTGATTTTCTAGCAAAAAATGAATGTATATGTTCAAAATTTCTATAAAAGGGTGATCTCTTTTATTTCAATAAAAAGAATAACTACAAATATTTTGAATAAGTGTTATCTAAATGAGAATTTTAAACAAAAATTAAGGATAAAACTTGGCGAGACATTATTGAAAAGATACCAGAGTCTCCAAGACATTATGCAGTTGCTTCATGCTTGAAACCGGTCATGACTGTCTTGCCGGTTATGTGAACAAATTTGGTAGTCTTTCTTCCCAAAACTGTGTCCTTCGCAAAAGTGATCACTAATGGAAACTAAACATCTTGGAACATGTCCAGCGGTCACCGGAAGTCTTCTTGATAAATATTGGAAGGCTAGAGAACAGCTACAGGGTCCTCCTATCTGACTGACTTTCATATTTTGTATTCGGTTTTATTTTACCGTGTTTATGTTTCTCCTTATACGTTTGTGCGGAGTATTTACACTCTGAAAAAAATTATCACTTGAAACTAGGTAATAAATAATACGAACCGTAAAATTCGGCGTATAACGCGCACTTTGAATACAGAAAATATTGTCGAAATTTTTGAGTACGTGTTATACGACGGGTATAAGAATAAGAGCTTTAAAAGTTAAAAAAAAATGAGCACAAAAAAATTAGACTTTAATAAATCTAAATGCTGTTTATTTAAAAGAAATGACATACTTTATGAGCTTAACGAGTTGTAGTTCTAGTTGCACATTGTTTTTCAAAATCCTGGAATAATACCTCGAATAAATGACTTCAAAACATATGAGTATTGCATATGTACGTTTCAATTTTCTTCCTTAAAAAATGGAGGTGCGTGTTATACGGAGAGTAAACCTTAGAACTAAAAAAATGCCGCTTGAAAGTATAAGTGTGCATTATACGCCGGATTTTACGTATTTTGTTTTAGATATGTTATGTAGATTTACATTAATCCAAAACTTATTCGTTAAAAAAAAAACATGGTGCACAATCAGATACGGACAAATTTAAGATGTGCGTTCTATGTGAAAAAAATGCTCATTCGTTAAAATTTCAACTAATTTTTTTTAAGATGATTGAAACTTATATCAAAACAGATATCAAAGATAAACATATATCTCAGAAAAAAGTAGTCTAGTAGGAACATAATATAATTTCCCTTTTTCCAGTTAAAAACAACTTTTCTGAGACAAACTGTGTATTGCGTTGATCTAAGAAATCTGTAATGTGGTACTCCGTTACTAAACATTCATTGTGCTTTTAATTACAGTAAGTAACAATCTAGGAAAAATTGTATTGAATTGTATTGAATTTCTATTGGGATTTAATGCATTGTGAAAAGATTAATCGTGGTATTCATGTATAATGCGTTACAATTGTAGCGTTTGATATCGGTAGATTATTACCTTTTAAATTAAAAACAATCAGAAAATTATTTTCAAATTATTATTGTTTACGTTTATTATTTTTATATTTATCATTTTTATATGCTATTTACTTATTACATTTTACTTTCTGGAATAAATTATACTCAGTTACATACGGTACTTGATTTTTTTTTCTTTGGAAATAAAATTTAATAATTCGCAATTTTATAATACTTAACTGATTGCAAATCGCATTTCTCTCATTTTGTAATAAAAATTAAAGGTAAGAAATTCTTTAAACTTAAATTTCCAACATAATGACCTTCATCTTTAATTACGAACACTAAAAATAGAACAGATTGTGCAACTAACATTAAAATTCGAAAACATGTTCAATTTAGTTATCAACACAAGCATCTCAATTGTCCAATATGAGTTTTAATATTCCACTCCGAATAAGCAAATGTCGAAAGAATTTCGTACAGATGGTTTACTTCAAAGTAAATAAGCTGTTCTAATAAATAAATGTATTCGAAACATTCTATGCTCGAGTGTGGAAAAGGGAATAAATATATTCTTGTCCTGCAAACGTGTATTTGCAAATGAATGAATATATAAAATTTAAGCCGTTTTGTTTGACTTTGAAACTTAATAGAAAATTTTAAGATTTCTTGAACATTTGTATTTTTACCTTCAGGCTGTAATATGGAAATAATTTAATGAACTATACAGCAAATATATTTAATAAATATGCCTAACTGAATTTTTTAAAAAATAAAATAAATACGTTAAACGCACGCAAAAACAAATAATTAGAATATTTAAAAAATATCTCTCATTATATATATCTCTAATATAATGTCTAATTTATATATATATTATATCTATAATTTAGAATATCTCTAATTTATATATTTAATATCTCTAATATATATCTCTAATATCTCTAATTTAGAATATTTAAAACTTAACCTAAATATGAAGATATCAATTTATTTTGGAAGAATGTTATTAAAATTTGGAGTTGTCTGTCGGGAAACTTAAATTTGAATGCAGATGTTCTGCTGAGTTTCAGTCGAAGAATCCAAATGTAGAAGGGGAGGTAAGAGATAGACTGTAACAGATGTAAAATAACTTTGCAAAGAGTTTTCTTTTTATTCGTAATTATTCAACATGAATAGAAAATCATTTGTCTCTAATGAGATCATTAAACCATTAACAAATAAAATAATAATAGAAAAAATAACTGTAGATAATTATGTAAATAAATATCAATATAAGATGCATTCAGCGCACATTAATAATTACTCTTAAATATACACTATCAAGCCAAAAGTATCCGCACAACCCCTAAAAAATGGATCTGACCGATGACGTAATTTGATTCATAACCGAAAGCTATACAAAAATTGATAGTGGTTTGTCAGATCATTCCATTAGTCCCTTTCTCCTGAAGCCATACCTCCTACCCACCAAACCAAGGCGACAAGACCAGCCACTTTTCAGTTCAAGATAGAGGGTTGAAGGCTGCAGCCACAGTCCGCGTACCTTGTGGAATCTGAGGCATTGTCAGGTTATATTTATGCATTTGTAAAACAATGAGTACATCAAAAGAACTTGGTGAGTTTGGTTGTGACATTAGATGTCACCTTTGTGTGAAGTCAGTTCGTGAAATCTCCGACATTCTACAGAAACTAAAATCCACGGTGAGTGATGCAATTGAAAAGTAGAAATGTCGATGCAGTAAAACTGCAGAAAAACAAAGTGGCAAGCTGAAAAAATATTGTAAACGCAGCCGTTCAAATCTAAATAGGATAGTGAAATAAAATCACAACTCTCCTCGTTGATTCAAATCACTCAAGAGTCCCAAAGCTCATCAGGCGTTAGTGCTAGCAGCAGGAATATTTGTTAAGAGTTAAAAATCCTGAGTTTCCAGGTGCTATCGGTCCATAATCCTTTAAGATCCAGCCAGTACGATTGTGAGGGTCAGATAATCCCTTCTTATCCCTTAAAGAACCGAAATATGTTTATTTTTAAATATTACATTCTTCTGGTTGTTAACACTATATTGTACCCAATGACACTGAAAAAGGAAACAATAAAAAATTGTTACCCCCCCCCCTCCGGAACTTGGAATGTTCCAGCACGAACGTGCGGGCTGTGTCTTTAAAGGTTATGCTGAACATCACTTTCCTGAATACCAAGCGTCCAGTGGCGTAACGTACACCCCCGCATTGCGTAGGGGCCCAAGGCACGAAGTGCGTATTTGGACATGGGGCCCAAAACTTGAGTTTGCAGAGGGGCCTAATATTCTCCGTTACGCCACGTCAAGCGTCGATTGCAATAGTTCAAAGCTCACCATCATTTTAATGTGGATGTACGGAAAAATGTTCTTTGGACTGATGAATCTCACTTTTCAATCTGGCAGTTCGATGGGCGTGTCTGAATTTGACGGATGCCCGGCAAACCCTTCTTTAGAGACTGCATTATACCGACTGTACATTTTGGTAGTGGCAGCATCATGGTATGTGGGTGTTTTTCATGATTTGGCCTAGATTCCTTCCTTGTGGTTGGAAACAAGAATTCTGGGATGTAAGAGGACATTTTGGACAATGCTGTTTCCCCAACTCTTTACATTATTTTGTGGAAGGCCCACTTATCTTCATTGACAAAATGATTGTTAAAAAAGTAAACTTTCTCAGAGGCCGGATCTAAATCCCATAGAATACCTTTGAGACGAATTGGAACGCAGACTACGTAGCTAACCAAATCGACCGTCCCCACTGGCAGTACATACCCAAATGAGATGGAACGCCTGAAAGTTGATTCTTATGGCCATCAATCAAAAATTGGTGGATAGTCGTTCCAGCCGTGTGCAGACAATCATCGATGCAAAAGGAGGGAGGCGAATATTATATGTTTCAGGCCTCTCAGAGTCCATACCACTGGGTGTCCAGATACTTTTGGCCAGATTGGGTTTTTTTCTCTTTCTAATGGGGATGTGGATTGTTAATTACCATTGCAGACCTAGTACATTTCCTGTCAGCTGGTATTGCTTTTAAGTGCGGCATCATATAGGTGGATATCAATTGCCACAATGTAATTTTTGATGCCCAGTTTCCTCTTCAGAGGCAGGCACCTGAGTTCTGATGATGCGAAAATGTTCCATGAATTTAATTTTCCCGAGAGCGCCCAGGCCAAACAGGTACTCTAGGGACCTTTAACATGCAGCAAATCACACGACAAAAATGTTGTCATGTCGTCCACATGAAAAACTACCAACTTGGGCCGGGTTCACACTCGCAAACTTGAGCATACAAGGCCTGTGCCAAATCAACTACCCCACCCAGACGGACGGAAGGAGTAAAGTATAAACACTACATTTTAAAAGATCTTTTCTAAAATATTACTCACCAAAACTACACCGGGGTCAATTTTTTAAATATCTTCCTTTCAGATTATTACATTCTTTTTTCATCTTTAGACAGTTTTTTTTTGTGATTTTTGTAAAATAAAATTATGCCACTTGGGATGTATGAAGTCAATTACCAACATTTTTTAACTTCTTCATTCGATGAAAATCTATCCCCTCTCAGCTTCTTTTAGAATTTAAAAGAAATGGTAGTATGAAAGTGCTAGGTAGGGACTGTAAGGTGGATGTTCGAGTTTTGTCCAGAGAAGTTGAAAGCTTAGCATTTACTCTCCGTTCAGTCGTTAAAATTTAGTAACTGTGCAGCTTCAGCAGATACTTTGCGATTACTCCTCGCCCTGTAAAAATAAAAACAATGTCGAATGATTTTGTGAGACTAAATAATTCAACATGATTGTTAGGATGAAATATATAAAAAAAGTTCCATTCATACATGATCCACTTTGTATATACAAGGTGTTGCCGATTTCGACCGGCATATACATAAGGGTGATAGTAGGCAGCATGGAGATAACAAATCACCATAGAATATGGGGTCGCATGCCATGTTTAGTCGGAATTATTTACAAAAACAGTTATTAAAGGTGTGATGTTAAGTGGAATGAAAGGGGCTGTAAGAGGTAAGAAATACATTTATTAGATGTAAAGCATGTTTACAATACGAACAATGCATCACAGCTCGATGCCATAAATGCAACTACAAATGATTGTTACAGGAATTGTTCGAAGTTACAGCCGCGTAGGTCGTAGCACAGCTGACACCGATGGACGAAGGATTGTCGGGTATGATCAAACAAATTCTGTGTGCTGCGAATATCAGTCAGTCGTCTGGCACATCATCCTCCGAACAGCCACTATTATCGCGATTTTCATCAAACAAACTTGGTTTGCGACCCCATGTTCCATGGTGGTTTGTGATCCTCATGCTGCCTACTATCAACCCTCTGAATTTGTTGGTGGAATTTGGCAACACCCTGTATAAATATTTCTAGTATTATTATTATTATAAAAGTGCGTACTATACATTGGTCTAAAGCTGTGGTTCCCAAACCTTTTTACCACGGACCCCTTTTTAATTAACACGTTTTTATAAGTTTCACTTGTATGTAATGGAATCTTTGAACTCGATTTTTACCCACCCTGAAAGGTCAGATTAATTCGAAATTTTGCATACTTGTCAAGGACTAATGACAATACAATAATTTCATAGTTTTGTTTCATTGTCCTGATCAGGATCCTCAAAAATAAGGATTTTAAGGATTTTGAGATTTGGCGACTAATTCATTATATAGTTTCCAGATTTGGCGACTAATTGCATAAACCATTTTCAGATTTGGTGACTAATTCCATATGCCATTTCCAGGTGACTAATTCCAAATTTAGCGACTAAAAGATTAAGATAAACCCTAAGACCGCAAATAGGCTTGTGGTTAATACAAATAAAACAAAAAAAAGTGTTCTTTATGTGAAAAAGGGTATAGTGGGTGCGTGTTTTCTGAAAATAGAAATAAAAAAAGGACTCGCGCATGTGAATAATAACAATTTATGTTCTAACTGCTAAATATTTTTATTTTTATAAAGCAATACGTTTAGAAGTGATGATACGAATTAATATTATAGCAGTACGTTTAAAAAGGGATAAATTTATGTTCTAACTGCTAAATATTTTTTTTTATTTTGATAAAGCAATATGTTTAGAAGTGATGATACGAATTAACATCATAAAAGCGTGTTTTTTAGTTTTTTAAAACTATAATTTATTATAGTCAAAACCTGCCCGCGAACCCCAAGTGAAAAAGCTACATAAGTGCATAATATAAAAATTACAAATTTTTTAAAAAAAACATTTTGTTGAAGAATTATATATTGAAATTATAACTTTTGTTTAAAATAAAAAAAAATTTTAAAAAAACTAATGACTTGGATGAATTTGATGAGATGTTACGAGTATATTTATTTCCGTCTCAAAGTTTGTGAGTAGCAACCGCAAATCCCCACAAGCACTAGTTTTTAGTTGGTTTCTTTTTTTGTGTGTGTGTGATGAGGTTTTTTTACGGCACTGAATCCCCACACGTTCAACCCATGTCAACAACTTCTGTACAATAACCCATAACGCAAGATATAAAATTGGGATCAGTTTTTGTAACCAGAATTTGTGGCATTCTTGTTCAAACATTGGTTTAAGTCCCTTATTTTTAGATATTTCAAAAAGATGCTCCTGCATTAGTATTGATTCATTAGTATGGACCTGTGTTTGGGATCTAAGTTAGTCCACGCACAAAAGGGTTTAACATCCATTTGGGAATATCCAAGTGTATTACTGTTATTTATTTAAATTTCCATAAAAATAAAAATGGGTCAAATTTTTTTAAATTTTATAGTAAACCTTGTGCGGACTCCATGATGTTGTGCAGGGACCCCTAATCAATTTTAATTTTCCAGGAACCCTCTGAACAATATATGGGACCTCTGGGGTTCATAGATAAAGGGGTAGACCACTTTAGGAACCACTGATCTAAGCTTCTGTAAGCTAATATGATTTATAATCTCATGCTCTCATAACTCTTGTGCACATGCTAAACTTTATTTAACAGAGTAATTATTTTTACAAATCTAAGATATCACAATTCTTAAGGTTATTTAACTAACTCACTTATGACAGGATTTATGCCCCAAAGGAACATGGTTGATTTAATTCATTTCCTCGCTGTTTAGAAGAGATAGGAAAAGGTATCTAATGAAAGATTGATTGAAGTCACGAGGTAAGAGTGATTGAATAGAGATCTAGAAAGAGTGAGAAATGAATCTACTGATTGAATTAAATGAAAAAACATTAATTGAACTCCTGTTATCTGAATTATTTCAATTTTTTTTCAAACCTTTTTCTGAAAATTAATTTTCCTCTCTAATCCCTAATTCAATTAATCAAAGTCAGCAACTGATTAATGATGATTTTGATTAACTACAGGAAAGTTAGTTCGATTTTTTTTAATGTTGATTTGTAACCTGTTTGAAATGTGTGCTTTAAAATTAATTAATTAAAAAAAACAGCTTAAAAAATGTGATTTTTTTTTAAAAAAAAAATCTTATTCTTCCGAGTCCGTTATCTTTAAGTATTTAAAAAAAAGTTGGGCCGTTTTAAGGGTTTTTGTTGTTGTTGTTTCACTTTTAATTATTCACGTAATTCCCGAAACACGTCAACTCGAATTAAACGATGCATTAAAAAGTTAATGCGATTTAAGTAATTGCTTTACTTGATGATGTATAATTAATGTATAAAATTAGAAAATCATTGTCTCCTTACGCGCAATTTTATTTATTTGATACCAGTTTGTGAAATAATTATCTCTGTTAACTTTATAATAATTATCAGCTTTATGATCTATAGGTCAGGGGTACATGTTTCGATACCGTTGATTGAAATGATGAGAACTGCTCCAACTGTCATGCACTATTGTATTACAAAATTTTTTCAAGATCTAGTATAATATGAAGAGTGTGACGCTACTAAGGTGTCATCCTCATTACTTTACCAATCTAAATTTTCAAGTTATTAAGCATGTTCGGCGCGCGCTTTTTTTTTTTTAAATTTGACTTCAAAATAGATACTTAACTTTGTACGTCAACGTATTGAATGAGAAATTAGTAGTACCGTATATTTACGTGTATAAAATGAAAAGTTTTGAAAATTTTAAAGTTAAAGTAAGAAGGTCGGTTTTTATCCGCTAACCTAAAAAAAAAACCCTGTAGTTTTTTAGAAAAGCTTTTCGTTACCCATGCATAAGCGATTTTAATCTTTTAAAATATCCGACTGCGTTCGGAACCGTTATTTTCAAAAGCGTATAAACGGATAATATTTTTGATATTTAGTGTCACTTAGATTAGAATACATGTATTAAGTTGTTTTAAGGACATTTTGACAAAAAAAATAATTTAAATACAATATTTTGGCAAAAAATTAACTTACAATAACCTTTTTTCCAAATGTTCTCTTTTTATAAAAAATGCTTCTATTATAATAATGTTTTGCCTGTATATAGCTCAGACCTCTGTACAGAGGCTCAAATAGAATTTTTGAAATATATTACTTAGAAAGGGGCTTATCCATGTTTTACGACAACAGAGGGGAGAAATTTTAAGAAAAAAATGCCAATAATTATTTCAATAGATTGTAACTCTGAAAATAATGTGAATTTTTCAAAAATCACAGTTGAGTCTCTGTACAGAGGTCTGAGCTATATACAGGCAAAATGTTATTATAAAACATTTTTTCGCAAAAAGAGAACATTTTGAAAAAAGGTTATTCTAAGTTCATTTTTTGCCTAAATATTGTATTTAAATAAAAAAATTTTTTTGTTAAAATGTCCTTAAAACAATTTTATACATGCATTCTAATCTAAGTGATACTTAATATCATGAGAATTATCCATTTATGCGCTTTTTTAAAATCGCGGTTCCGAACGTAATCGGATACGTTAACTTTTTGGATGTTTTTTATGGAACTTTTGCTCCAAAAAATGTCGCATAAATCCTACAAAGTCACTGTTTGAATTCGAGTTTCCAAAGAGCTCGCAAAATTGACATTCACTCACAGGAATGTCTACAGGCATATGAATGTCATGTAGCGAGTTTTCCACCAAGGTAGAGGTTCTTAAACTGTGGTTCTGGGACCCCTGAGGGTCCTCAGCCTTTTTCTAGGGGATCCTGAAAGTACCTCATTTATTGTTATTTTCCTCTTTTAAGGGTGACCGCGGTAGCCTGGTGGTTAAGGTAACGCACTCGTGGCTGGCGTGTCATGAGTTCGAACGTAATACCGCTGAAGACCTTTCGTGTAAGGGGGGGGCAAGGCACTTTAAATCTGTCAATGCTCAAACATCCTTCCATTGATGTGGTGTGGTAATTAGTAGAGGGGATACCAGCTCAAGGTGTCGTCCTCGCCACTTGACCATGGTTCAAAATTGTGAGGTCCGTCGCCAAAAGCCCTCGAGTAGCTGAAAAGTGCGACGTAACGATTCATTCCTATTTTGCGGAATCTGAAAAGCCTCGGAGAAAAATTGAAAGATGTGCTCTCCTAGACTAAATCATTAAGTTGCCCCCAATGTAAAACTCTACTAGTAGATGTATTTCGATCAAGAATATTAATTAATTTTTTTGTTTGTAACTACACAGTCATTACTACAACGTATTTTCTTTTAAATTAGATGTTTACATAAGTGTTAAAAAGTGCTAAACGATAAAAGAAGTCTGTATAGTAGCAGAGGCAGTTTAGGATTACTGAAGGATCTTAAAATCACTCAGCCATGTGTTGAGAGTCAGGGAGGGGTGTTCAAAATCTTGGGGATCCGCGATGTCAGGACTGAAACATAAAGGGAGGACCTAGGCTGAAACATAAAGGAATCCTGATGTCAGGCAGAAACATAAAGGGGTCCGCGATGTCACTGAAAACATAAAGGGGTCCGCGATGTCAGGCTGAAGAAAAAATGGTAGAAATGTCAGGTTGAAACAAGTAAGTCCGCGATGTCCAAGTGAAACATAGGAGTCCCGATGTCAGGTTGAAACATAGAAGGGGCCATGTCAGCGAAAGTAAAGGGTCCGCGATGTCAGGCTGATACATATTGAAAGTTTAAGAATCACTGCACCGAGGCAAAAACATATGTTGACGATCCCGTGCCACATACGAATTTCTCTTCCCGCATATAACGCATAAAGTTTGACTTGCTCAGATAGTGTAAAAGGTAACAAAATGAGTAAGAAAAATGTGTTAACATAAGACAAGTTTACCAGAAATATAATTTCCAACCTTAACCGATAAGGTCGAAGAGACCTTTAATAAAAGGTTGATCCTACCATGACGAGACGGAGAGTATTAGGGCCATCCTGCACAAAGTAAAGTTCTGGGCCTCAATCCAGATCTTACAAAGAATACGTATTTGGTGCCAGTCGGGCTTTGGGCCCCGTAGAACCCTGGACCCCCCGCGATGCGGGGGTTGCGGGGTGTACGTTACGTCACTGGTTGATTCATGAATAATCTGTCGAGACTCAAAGTTTTTGCGATGGGGTTTGCGTGTAGAAAGCAGTGATTACGACAATTAAATTATCGCCTCAATTTAACTTGCTATTTAGTCGTCGCCAATAGCTTTGGTGTTGTTCCTATTCAGTTCGTAATCAGCGTATAACCCTACTCTCTTATTGTTTAATATTTTTTTTTTTAGGGTAAAAAGTAAACCCCCTACATATCGGATTGGCCCAGGATTCTAGGGCGCCCAAAACCTGACTCTGCAGGGAGGCCATAATATTCTTCGTTACGCCACTAATTTTATTAGAAATTATGCAAGGCTTTCTGGGTTGATTTATATAGGTCGATTCTGAATATTTAGATAATACTGAGAAAGCAACAAGAAAAGTAGATAAAATGAAATAAAATCATGAAATTAATACTTCCTTTATTTAGCATCCTGTTTTAGTTTACATTCTTAAAAGGTTCAAATGCCAGAACTGCAAATGCATCTTTCCGTAAAATCCAGCGTATAACGCGCACCTACACTTTCAAGCTGCATTTTTCGATTTTTAGGCATATTGCAGTATAACGCGAATCCTCTTTTTTACAAAGAAGCAGTGGCGTAACGTACACCCGCATTGTGGGGCCCAGAATTCTAGAGGGCCCAAAGTCAGTGGTGTAATGTACACCCCCCCCATTGGGGGCAGGATTGTAGGGAGCTCGAATTCTGACTGATGCAAAGTATTTACTCTTTTGTAAGATCCCGCTTGGGGCCCAAAATCTGACTTTGCACGGGTCCTAATAGTCTCCGTTACGCCACTGCCCAAAACCTATGTTATATTGATTTTGCAATACCATGTGAGATCCGGGTTGGGGTACAAAACCCGATATTGTAGGGGCCCTAATATTTTTCGTTACACCATTGTGAAGAGAGAAGCCTGAAACATAATGTTCTTATGTTTTCAAGTCATTATTCGAAGTATAATTTTTAAAGTAGTAGCTTTTAAAAGAATAGATACTTGTGCAGCTACAATCTTTTAAATTCATAAGGTATGTCATTTATTTTTTAAAAAAACAGTATTTTGATATATATATGGTTAATTTTTGTATGCCGGTAATTTCGATCTTATTTTTTGTGTTAAAAGTGCGTGTTATACGCCGAATTTTACGGTAAATTAAAATAAAGTTCAAGTATGGGAGCATGCGATATGTGGAAAGCAAAAACTCTAACTTCAGCTGTCATTTATAGTGAAAATATTTCTCATACAATCGGTACATTATGATATTTTGAACCAAAATAAGTAAAAAATAAATGTATTCTGTTGAACAAATAAACGTTGTTGTTACTTATACCACCTGATCGAAAGTAACATCTGATCAAGACCCGCGAAATTCATCGCGGCAGAGGGCTACATTTATGCCTGTCGTTAGCCGTAGCTTTAAATACCATACAGGTGGCAGGTGCGTTTTACCTGATTCCACGCCAATTTTGAGGGAGAACACCCTGGGTTGGTCAAGGGCCTTCCAACAACCCTCACGAAAGGACTTGCAGCTCTATGGTTATTTAGAGTACCTGCATGTCCGCGAAGGCACTATACATTTACGAACACCCAGGCGTTCTCTGGGATTCGAACCCAGGCCCAACAGCACAGCAATCAGCGTCACAACCACTATACCGGATGGGTGGCACAAATAAACGTAAAGGTTGTAAATAGTGGAGAAATTATTTGTGAAAAAGAGATTATATTGTGTGCTGTCTTTCGATATATCAGACGAAGACAATTTTAATTACCAAGCATTGAATCATTAATTCCTCAACTAATTTTTCTTTCACGAAGATTTCACACGGTTACACACACGAGTGGAAACGAATTAGGGCATGTAACTTTTTCCTTCAACCGAAGAAATCTTCGCTCAATTGCTGTCGCCTTTTAACACCTCGAACTTTAAGGGTTAAATATGTTTTTCGCAAAAGTGGATGATGCGTCACAGGAACTTGCGCAGCTGCGAAAGCAAGTGTTTGTGGTGTCCTTTCAGTGCTGAAAACACTGGGATTTTATGATTTCTATTTCCGTAATTTTACGACGGCGATCGAACTGTCCTTGCATTGCACAACACGACGCGAGCAGTGACATTTTTAGATTGGGTTGTAACTGTCAAAACATCATCGGAAATGCCTTTAATTCTTTTGTGAATTGAGAAGGATGGGGTTTTGTGGCGCTTCCTTTGCGTGTTGTGGAGATAAGTGTTTTCGTGTTTTTTTAGGAGTCACTCTCGATTGTGGCATGCTTCCAAGTGTTTGTAGCGACGAGGTTTTTGTGATGTAGTCATGAAAAGTGATAAATAACAAACTCGGAATGGTAATGTGAGATAATAATATTTTTTTTAGTTGAAAGTGATTCTCTGAGTTTGCAAAATAATGTTGTATGGTAGGGATGGCAATTCTTTCCAAAAAATATCGATTTTTAAATCGATTCGAATCGTAACCTGATGAATCGATTCACAAAAAAATCGAGATCTAAAAGATCGATTTCTAAGAAATCGATTTTTTTATCAAGTCCGCATTTACAATGTGAATATAAATCCATTTTATGAAAACAAGAAAGATTCCTCAATAAACGATCTTTATCAGTAAAATCAGGGAATTTTTGTAGTTCAGGGAATTCGACAATTATAATTATTTTCATTACCATATCAAAGTATCAGGTATGAAAGAAGACATTTATTTTCTAAATGAGGGGTGTCCAACCCAAATGACCTTGCGGGCCACTTCGGAAAAACATTATAATCTCGCGGGCCGCACATAAAAATATGTACCTTTATATCAGATTTGGAAACAAAAAAACATTTATTGGAGTGAAAATTTAAAACAGATTGAACTATTATTATTTTTTCATTATTTTTCATGTATACAGACATAGATAATATAATAATGTAATGATCAAATAATGTTTTAAATATTACAGTTGCCATTTTCTTGAAAATTATGGTGTTCCTTTTGAATTGATCTTTCGTTACTCATTGTTGAAATTTGATTGTAATGTCATTCGCAAACGATTAAGTATACATTGCCCTTTACCTTAACCGTCCTGAATATATATTTTTTAAACTTTAAAAAACATCTTGATTGCCTCTTGTTTTTTGGGCACTCCAAACAGAAAAGGAGGAAGAGAAGTGAAAGTCGCACACACACACACAGGGAATCATGTACCATCCAAAGTAAAGGACAATTCGGAATTGATTAAAAAAAGTAATTTATTATAGTAAATTCAAATGTAATTGTTTGATAAAATATAAATCTATCTTAATGTAAAGGACATTTCTATTATTAAAAAAGGATTTATTTTAAAATAAGAATAAATAACAGGCAAATACATTGTAGATATTATTAATGTATATATATATAATTTCCCCTGAAATAAATTTCAAAATGAAAAAACTTTAAAAACCTGATATTTATAATTTTTTTTAAAAAAGAGTCGGCGGGCCGGAATTTACATACTGACGGGCCACGTGTTTCACACCCCTGTTCTAAATGTATTTGCCACATCAAAAAGTTTAAATAATGGATAATATAGCTTATAGTTCTCAATGATAAAAATAAATAGTTTTAAAGATAGTACATTCTACTAATTGTAAATAATTTTATAGTTTTTACCAAAACAGAAAAAAATCGAATGTCGATTTTCTAGGATGTAGTATCGATTCACTGTATCGATTCAGTGCTACATATCGATTTAAAAAATCGACTTTGTTTTGACCCGAGAAATCGATTTTTCGATAAATCGATCACAGATCGCCATCCCTATTGCATGGTATGATTCAATAGACTACTTATATTGATGGTTCGGTTAAAAAACTCAGAAAAGACTAGAAAGTACAAGCACATGTGTATATATGTGTATATAATGTGTATGTGTATGTATGTACAGAGAAATACGTTTAATGTGAAAACGCTTAAGACGAAAAATCGGTTCAACAAAATAATACAATGGTCCCGACAAATTACTATGTATTTACATGCATTTTTTTCTCTGACACAAAACGAAAATCGCTTAAGACGAAAACATTTCCCTTGTGGGAATGAACAAAATACGGAAAACACCAGCCGAATTTGACTGTCCTAGTATGTTATCGGAAGAATTCATTGCAGTGGATGATGATAATGTGTGTGCATCGCCAATCGTGGTAGACAAAGACATTTTGGGGTTAGTTCAAAGAGCTTAGAAAACATCATTGATGCATATTCTGACGATATAAATGAAATGAATAATGCAGCTCCAGTCCCCACATCATCCAAACTGAGAAACGTCATGAAAAGTATGCGCAGTTGTTTAAATGCGCATTCCTATAGTGAAATGAATAACAAAATTGACGGCATCAAACAATTTGTTGACAATTGGATGCTAAAAAGACATTGCAAAAAAACTCAAACTTTCCAAAAATTCAAAAAATGTTTTTTTTTCCCCAAAAAATTGGAAAATTTTGTTTTTAATTACTTTTAGGTTCTTGTGAATGTTTTTGCTTCCTTGACTTTTCAAAATATATTCATATATACATATCTATGTAAATAAAATAAATTCTAATAAGCTTACTTTTGTTGAAATATTCTTTAACACAAAATTCTTTTAACTCGAAAAAATAGTTCAGTTCTTCAGTTTCGTGTTAAGCGATTTTCACTGAATACACTACCGTTGTTCATCTGATTCGCTGGGTATTCAATGATGTTGCATAACTTATTTTTAAGTTACTGGTATCAGAAGTCCCATAGTATTAAGCTTTCGATCACACAGAAAAGAATTCTAATAGCTCTCGCTTGTCGATTTAAAAAGGATAGGGCTGAAATATTTAAAGCGGAAGTACATTTATCTTTTTCGTGATTTATCTTTTACGAGTCGATTTCGGCAAAAACCATTTTTAGAAGATCTCTGCTTAACAAAAGGAACATGCTTCCCAAATTTCAAGTCTATGAACCTAAAATTCAAAAACAAAGTTGTGGTTTTAATCTATAACGCTTCCGTAATCCTCGTCTGAGCAGATTTCCGCTAAACCCATTCTAACGGATCTCGACTCGACAAAAAAAACGCTGGCCAAATTTCATGATTGTAGTTCTAATAGTTCAAAAACGGGACTTTTTTAATTATTTATAACAGCCCTATTGCTCCTGCAATCCCCTCTGGGAATTAATTTATACAAAATCTATTCTTAGTGGATTTCTACTCAACAAAAGACTGTGATGGGGCTTTATCGCGTTCTTCCTATTAATCCTCTTGGGGAATCTTTGGGGCCATAATTGAGTTATTTCATATCCAATCCTCTCAAGAAGAAACCGTGATATGCAGATTAGTTAATAAGTATATAATGGAGCTTTAGTATTCACATGGTAGAATGGTAGAATAGGAGGAGAAAGAAAGTTGTGAGATGCTGATCGCTGTGAGCTGATGGTAAGATATTAAATATAGAAGGGTAATTATAGAACGGGCTTTAGCGTGTTAAGGAATCTAAGGCAGATAAAGATAGTGGTTAGGATTCCAGGCGTTATTTACTTAGAGCTTAGAAATACGTTATATCACTCCTGATTGCATCCCTATAGTAAGACGTGTTGTTTGCATGAATATATTGCAAAAATAATAAATTAGTTGATTATGACTAACTCGAGTGATCAATCATTTTCTCCTACAAATCTAGGTCGCGTAGATGAAGAGATGGTACCCCCGGGTCGGGGGGGGGGGTTCACTACTGCTGCCAAATTTCAAATCTATAGTTCTAATAGTCCTAAAAAGGGAATTTTTATCTGAATCGCTCCTGTTACACACTTTTGTCTTTATAACTAAATAAAAGGTTAAATCACGTTATTTCCAAATTATAATGTCCTTTTCTAGTGCACATAAGTTATTATCATGTGTTTTATTAAAAACATATTTTACAATATGCTGTATGGATACACGTCTCCAGTGAATAGTACACATAACTCATTAAAATTAAAAAAACTGTAACGTTTTAGATTTATTCAACAAGCCTTATAGATTCGTTGTTAATTTCCTTTTCCTATTAGAACACGTACTGCATGAATATTACCATAGTTCAATAAACTAAATTTTACTGTTCCAAAAAAAATTATATTAAATTTTTTACCGATGAAATACTCTTGTTCAATTAATAACTGTATAATTTTAGTAAAAAAATACATATAATTTTTTGCAGGAAAGAGCTTATTGCACTTCAACTAACTAATATTCAGAAAAGCATAACTGTAAAAAGATTATAAATACTAATATATGGTTTTATTGTTTTCAATGTTCTAATTTAAACTTCATTTTCATAATGGTATTTATCAAACTATATATGAAAAAAGTTTTTCTGATGCTATAATAAATTTATTAAGTTCTTTCGTAGCAATGCCAACTTTCAACATAACACGCCAAGATGGCAACCTCGATTTCGCATGTGTCGTACTCGCTGAATTGGCAACCATGTTCTTCGTTTCATTTCTTGTCGCCAATACGGTTGCGATAGTACATTATAGCAAGCTTTCGCAGAAAAATATCGCAATGATTGCCTGTACTGGAATCGCTGCGTGAGAAGAAAAGCGTTGTTTCATACGAAGATTCATTAACTATCAGCGAAACTAGATACTCAACTTTCCAGAAAGCTGCAAAGCTGCAGCTTTATCAAAATCTTAGGACTTTATCAATGAAGGGTAGGACGATACAGCGTCAGTGAAGAATTTAACTGCAGAGGAGCGTCAAGATCGAATTTTGCGAGAAAAAGAACAAATAAATAGAACTATATAATACATGTAAATTACAATTTTACAATATGAGTAATGAGTATGAACAAATGTATAATTTGTACGATGAGGGCTGGTCCGCCGTTAGGCGTACACAGAATAACCCCCTCCTTCCCAATTAACTTTATATATATAATTCCTTTTATCTGTTTTTAATTTTAACAAGCAATATAAAAAAGAATTAAGTCAATTCTCTCCTACTTAGATCAACAAAGAAAAATTTTATTTTAGCTGCTTTTTATAAAATAGTTACAATTAATATAAATATGTATATACATAGGATAGAATCACAACATTAAGTGGTAATTCATTTGTGTTAATTATCATTAAAGTATCGTATTGTCATCCAAAACAATCGTGTATATAAAATTTCAGTTCAACTGAATGCTGTAAAACGTGAGGAAAAAAACAAACCTTTTCATGTTTTGACACAAGTCGCCAAAATTGTCGCCAACGTGGCTGTGTATTTGTAATTCTTTAAATAATTAGTTTTAACTAATTAATTTTTATTAATTATAATTAAATAATTGTATTGTCAAAATTTCAGCTCAATTGATGGCTTTAAAATGTATTTTATTAACGATTGAAAATTCCACTAAGATAAATAAATAAATAAATATATAGAGAGTGTGAGCTATATAATAGTAGGAATTGAAAAATAGCTTTTTTTCTGTAAAACACACACACATTTCACCATTTTAGATTCTTATAGCACCAAATTCTAAAAAAAAGTACACGTGATCTTTATTTTAATAAATCTTATATATGAAATTAATTTCTGGACATTTTTCAGCGAGGTTCGTAATGAAGTTTTTCAATCTTCGTTTGATGAAATGACAAATCCAATTTATTTCTTGTTCTTTCAGTCCCCATCGAAATTAAACAAGACATGTCATTTTTAATGAACCTATAAAGATGATTGATGTATTTTGTTCAGTTTCCAGTGAACCATTTCTTTGTTTAAAAATAATAAATTATATATCTGAATTTCAAATTGGATAGTCCGTCATTTGTGTACTAATTGCCAGCATTTATTTACATACTTGCATTTTCTTCATATATCTTTATAATTATCATTAATGGTTAGTTTGGCATCATTACGGCTATGGTAATGGTTATGGTTAATGGGGTTAATTCTAAACTAACCATTAACAATACGCCCAAAAACACATTATAATTAAGATTTACAACAAAACAGTAACCTTATTTGTCGTAATGAATGGATGAAAACTGTTTTACATTGTCTTTTTTCTGATTTTTGACTCTTTCTTACTAATTTTTTTAAAAAAGCCTTTCAAAAAATTAAAAATGAAATGTTGATTTATTTTTCTTATAAAAATAATATATTTCACATACAGATATTTTATATATACTTCTATTTATTGATTTGCATTTATAATATTGTAAAATTAAAGTTTTAACAAAAATCTTCCATTACTGCAAATTCCCTAAAATACAACCCATTCAAGAATAAGCTTATTTTGAATTAACCCTTCTGTTTTATGTTTTTACATATATAAAATTATACACACAACATGTCTGCTCTTCTTAAATGTATCTTTTTTTATATATATATTTCCATTTATATATAACATTCATTCATATTAGTTTAGATGTTTAATAACTTACTGTTTGTTTACACGCGCATTTTAGGCTCAACTGTTTTTCAATCTTAGTTTGTATTTTTCATTTTTTCTTGCTCTATTACGTATACATTTTTTACTAAAGGGGAACAGCTTATACAGCAAGTTTAAACCCACTTCACAGCCCTAAGTCAGTGTCAGCTTTAAAAAACGCAAGAGTTTTCCATTTTGATCAATTGATTTTTTTTCGCATATTTTTGTTACCTTCATTCTTGATTTCAGAATTAAAGCTTCCTCTTTCCTTTTTTAAGATATTTAATTTATCCATCATTTCTTTTATTATATATATATATATATATTCACTGCTGGCCACCGTAAATGCAACACCAAGAAAGATATGAGATAGCACAACAAAATTTATTTTGTAGATAACATATTGACCAAGTATCAAATGATTAAATTTATAGACTTCTGTGAAGTGTGGATCCTGCCAGAATCAGTATCCAGAGTAGCCACCCTTGTTGGAGATCACCGCTGCCACACGCCTCGGCATTGATTCAAAGAGACTTTGGATGTGTTCTTGGGGTACAGCAGACCAAGAGGCTTCCACACGTTGCCAAAGTTGATCTGGTGTAGCAGCTGGGGGTGTAATCTGGGTTAATCGTTGAGCAACGATGGACCACATGTTTTCTATCGGCGAAAGATCCGGAGAGCGAGCCGGCCAGGGAAGCAATTCAATCTGGTGATTGACGAAGAACCTTTGGACAATGCGTGCCAAGTGTGGTCGCGCATTATCCTGTTGAAATATGGCTGTGGACAATCCCTGAAGGTAAGGAGGGACAACTGGCTCCAACACCTCGGAGATGAAGCGCTGGCTGTTTAAAGTACCGGCAATGTGTACTAGAGGAGTGTGAGAATGATATTCAATACCACCCCATACCCTAATACCCAGTGCAGGACCAGTGTGGCGGTGCATAACATAGCTGTTCAGCATCCTCTCTCCACGGTGTCTCCAGACTCGAATCCGACCATCGTGGTGTTGCAGACAGATGCGTGACTCGTTAGTAAAGACAACTTCATTCCATTCTGCCACCCACATCCTTCTTTCATCGCACCATTGGCGGCGGAGACGTCTGTGGCTCTGCGTCAAGGGTAGACCAAGCAATGGACGTCTTGCGGACAGACCACTCTGCTGTAAACGACGTCGAATGGTACGCAGACACTGAATGATGCGTTACAGACTCAATGTGATGTGACTAAGCGATCCGTCAATGCCATGTGTACAATTTACCTGTCCTCACGTGAAGTGGTGCGCTGAGGTTGATGCGATCGACCACGTCGGTCCGTTGTACCCTCCTTCATCCAACGGTCACATATCCGCATTACAGTTGTTTGGTTTCGTCCAACACGACTACCGATTTTCCTGAAAGATATTCCACAATCTCTGTATGCCATTATCCTTCCTCTGTCGACCTCGAATACTTGATCAAAAGCAGATCGCTGTTTTCTACGAGACATAACTGATCGTTTTTTGAAAAAAGCACAAGAAAAACACAATTGCCTAACTTGAAATCGTCGAAATCTCCAAGCCTTAAATAGCGCCTTGAGGTGGCGCCACAGGCACGCGTGATGTGTGTCTGCGCTGAAATTCTAATCATTTGCATATCTCACCTCTGCTAATGCATGGTTTAAATTTCATGTTATTTGCATGCTTCCTTCAGGGTGTTCCATTTACGGTGGCCAGCAGTGTATATACAGAGAGAGAGAGAGAGAGAGAATATATATATGTTACCAGCAAAGAGTATGAAATGCCGGCATTCTATAGAATGCCTGTCGTTTTTAGGCAAAGTATGAAATAGGAGAATTATTACATACTTTGCCTAGGCATTGTATAGAATGCCAAATGCTATCTAGGCAAAGTATGAAAAAAGGTCCTAATAGCTATTTTATAAATGACGTGCATTCCTAAGGAATACAAATGTTATACTAGAAAAATAATAAGAGTGCCATTAAAAAAAATGTATTCAAAATACGTAAAGAAAAATGAAAGTTGTACTGAACACGATTATCGTCTTTCTTATTAAGAGGACTTGGCATATTTTGAACAATTATTTTTTATTTATGTATTTAAAAATTTTAATTTAGCATTATATATAATGTTTTTATTCAAAAAAATAATACGAGATGAAATTTTGTGTAAATTATTCACAGAATTGAAAAAAATTGAAAAAAAATATATAACATTTTAAAATAATACTCCTTTTCTATTTACTAATTATTTGACCTGAAGTATTTTGTAACTTTCCTAAGAATGTCTAAGCAAATTTATGAATCGATTTTACAATAACTTAATTAATGTTAGAGAAAAATTAATACTCTAATCTCTATGCTACTTGTCACCGACCGGCTGGATTCGGATTGTTTCCTATGAACTCTTCAAATATAATTTTCAATAGTCTCATTTCTTCTTCAATTTAAATTTTTTGCTCTTTGCCTGTGGTTGGAAGGTACAGCGACTCCAGGTGTCTCCCTCCTGGACAGCATTTTGCCAATATTTTAAAATAACGTCTCTTCAATGTCATTTCCATAATGATAGTAAGTGGTTTTATTACACCCTGAACTGTTTCAGTGAAATGATGAAATGAGCTAGTCAGGATTTGCATCGACAAAATGCTGTCCGGGGAGACACCTGGGAGGTTGAGTCCTTGTACTCGAACCACACAGGTCAAAATACCGGAGCTATGGGGAATTTAAAAATTTTAAAATTGTTTAAAAACGTGAAAGGGGGAAGGAATGGGGCTGGGATAAAATTACATATTTGAAGAGCTCATAGAGAACAATCGAATCCAGCCGGTGCGTCGACCAAGGTAGCATAGGATTCGAGTTATTAATGGGGAAGCCCTGTAGGGGAGCACCGAAGGGGGCCAATTCACGTAAGGCTCGTGCATACCCGAAAATATGGCGTACTTCCAAAAATCAAGTCCCAAGCTCAATTTCTTAAGGGAGGGTGAAATTTTTTCAGACCCCATAGGATTAACATGGAAACATGATATTTTAGTGCTTAAGCCCTCCCCATGCCTACACAATGGGAGTCAAGTGTATGACTTGATGGGTCTCGATGAATTGTTGGAATAGTTGTTTCAAATCTCAAGTCCGAGACTCAAACAGGAGCCAAGATATTGTAGATTTAAATAGATTTTAAAAGTTTAAAACAATTAAAAACTATGTATGGAATAGCCCTATGAGCATGAAATTTTTATAACTGGAAGAGCAGTTAGAGAGGATCGAATGAGCCAGGTTCGAATAAACTGTGAGGCTTGGGTGTCGAGATATTGGCCAAAAAGCTGTAGAGGGGGAGGGAATGCACCGGGGGATGTGTCCCAGCAGATCCTAACCATAACAAAAGTTATAACGATCCCCAAATATCAGTCCTCTAGCACAAAAAAGTGGCATATTTTTTTCATTTCATCATTTCACTGAAACAGTTTGGGGATTTAACTAATTCGCTTACTTACAACAGGAAAAAGACAAAGAATTTATTTTAACATCTTTCGTGAACTGATCATCTATAGGGATTTGACGAAAGCCCTAATTTCATCATTTTCTTGCGACATATAGGCGGTGACCTTCAGGGGTGAAATCATGACATTCTTTCTCCCCTGTCAATCAAAGGGTCGCACATACACACAAGTCATTCCCCTCGCTCTTCTCCCCCACCAACGACTCAGCTAATTGCTGTATTTCATACTTTGCCGGTTTCTCATTTGGCATTCTATAGAATGCCTAAGCAATGTATGAAATAAAAATCATTTCATACATTGCCGGCTAGTTTTAGGCATTTTATAGAATGCCGGATTTCATACTTTGCCGGTAACATATATATAAATATATAACTGTCTTAAGCGGAGCTGTCTCCGTCGAGAATCATGCGTCAGTTCTGTTTTATTTCGAATATACAGGGTTCTCCCCTTTTCTAAAAGATTAAGGGGAAAGGAAAATGTGCATCAAATTTCGTTTTATTTGTATACCAAGAAGTGAATTTGATAACTTTAAAAAATGTGTTTAATATAAAATAATATTGAAATGTAATCTTATATATATATAAAACGTAATTAACATGATACTATAGCAAAATATTTCTTAATTAACACGATATCTCAATAAATTGATTAAATCAATTTTGTATTAGGATTTTCCTTCGTGTGAAAGTTATTAGAAGGAAATTATTTTATTTTTTTAAAAAAAAGGATTAATGGAACTTTGCAGGAAATTGTAGCTTTATTGTTTTTCATCAAAACTTTTGCATGTTAAACCTTCAGTATAACGTTCTAACTAGTTTAGTATTTCAACTTTCTTAGTTTACCAAACTAATTCTCTTTCAATTTCTTTTATTTTGTCTACAAAGGGAATTAACTTCTTTTTATTTGTTTTTTTTTATTTTTGTAAACATAAAATAAAATTCTATTTTATCATGTAATTTAGAAGAACAAAAATCAGAAAATTAAACATCCTCAAATGGTATTTCTGCAACTAAATACTTCAGCTGGAACAAAACATCTTGGCAATTAAACTCTCCACTGATGTGCTCTTAAGGCATGAAGTCCGTTGAACTATCCTATACCATTTGATTGAAAAAAATATTTGAGACGATTTAGAGCGTCATCTAAATTAAATTGCACAAATCACTCTATCATTTGTTTTTCTAAAGGAATAATAAACAGTTCTGTGGGAACAGAAATTTTAAAAGCTTTTTCAGTGAGTGCAAACAATTTAAAAGAAGGAAAAAGATTGACCAATTTTCGTGTTAATTATTGTTATTTGGTATAAAGGCATAATGACTCTAAAACAAAGGATAAGAAAATTACGAATTTACGAGAATTTCAAAAAGGGCATTCTTTATTATTTCTAATTTTTCTGGAGAAAAAATATGTATTCTTCTAATCTCACCAATCATATTGCTATAACAGTAAAATCGAAAGAACTATAAATTCTAAAATTATAAGCCTGTGCATCAGTGGAATTTTTTAAAAAAATTCCTATCATTTTAAAACATGCTGCCATAAGGGAGAAAATGTTGCAAAATGAGTAAATCGAGGGAAAACGTTTCCAATCAAATAACTTTTAAAGTAAAACGCCCGACGTCAACGATGAGAAACTTATTTCTGGTAGCCCTAACTAAAGCTATCACATTTTTTTTTTCTGTTCATTTACTATTTTGACAATATCTGTGCTATAGTCATACATTCTACACAATTATTTTTTTTTGGCTTAGAAAATAAGGGGGAAAGAAATTCGTATATAGCCCGGATCATCAAGTTATGTCTCCTTTCTTGGAGGTAAAATGTGCTGGATAATGATCGTATGCATTCACCCCAATGAGAGAATGTGAATTTGACACAACTCAATTCAAATTGAGACATTGATTTTAAAGAACTTATGTGATTTCTTCCCCTCGCCCTCTTTGGAATTCCACTCAAAGCATCAAAAGTTTAAAAAATTAAAGTCACTATCGCACACATAACACAGAAAATGTTGAAGGGAAAAAACGTTTTACCAAAACTACGTTTTTTTTTTAAATTAGCAAATCCATATATAAGTTGACTCCAATACATTAGCTTTGAAAAAGTTCCAAAAATGCTCGGCTTATACACGGAAATATACAGTATTTGGAATACTCTAGTTATATATTTAAATTCTTTTTATGGAAATCAGATTCGTTAATAGGGATTAGTTTTAACAATGTTTATATCAATTTGCAGTTGGAGCGAAAAACGCTAAGCATGTTTTTTAATTTTATACTTCATGCACCAAGCACAGTTCATTTAATTTTGTTTTGTTTTGTTTTTGTTTTCTAACCCTTCATTATGCAAATAATCTCTCGTATCACAAAATGGATAAAAATACGTTGCTTTTTTTTATTTGTAATAATAAAATTAGGTTAGTTTGTGGTATACTTTTCTGGCTTCTTTTATTAGTAGGATATCACTGCATGTGGAATTTATTGCCATGGAAAATAAAACTTATTACCATGATCACCGAAATAAGTTCATCTTTTTCTCATGCTCCATCTGTTTCATTGTTTGTGCAGCTGCTACTGTTTTTGCCACCGCTGACAATACCAGCTGTAGTTAATGTATCAGCAGTCATTAGAAACCACTACTGAATTCATTAAATCTAGCATTAGACAAGTGGGAATCAAAACTTTTGATGTAAAGGTAATCACATATTACAAACTGCTATTCTTTCTCTCTGAATAAAGGAAATATTTTTGAAATCTTTGTAAACTATTACATAATAGAATCCGTTGAATATTATCAATTTATCCTTTTTTTAAGTAAAATAACCCACAATAATGATGTTTATGCAGCAGCTTTTGAAATATATTTAATCTTTCATAAAGAAATAAGTTTTTAAGGTAAATGTTGTTTTCTGATCAAGAAATACTAAAATATTAATATAAGAATTTAACTTAAAACGCAAATATTAGTTGATCTTTTTCGTAACTCTTAGGTAGGGACAGATAGTAATCAATAGAAGCATTAACTTGATCATGTGTGTTTATAATTATTTCTTGTTGCTTTGTATCATGGTAACTATTTGTATTGTAAGCAGTGTAGCTTGGGCTTTCACCGCCTGGGGTCGACCGGAAATTTGTCGCCTCTCTATTTTAATTATTTGTCAAGAAAATTAGTAAAAATAAAAATAAGCAGCTTTAAATTTTTTTTATTCATTAAAAATGCTCTTTTCGTGGGCTTTTTTCATAGCAAAATCTTTTACACAATTGTCAATATCAATATGTATTGTGACGTCTCACGCGTCCTTTCTCTAACATAACCTCTGTGTTCTTTGACGGCCACGATTAATGGCAAATATTTTCCAACCCAAATCCAAGAAGTGAAACGAATGATAGATGCAAATAAGATAACCTTTAAAAGGACAGAAGTTTTAGTAAGCGAGATGCAATTTAGAGAAAGTTCAGTTCAGAAAGGATAGAAGTGTAAATTGACGGCTTACCTAAGAATCACGAAAATCTCGCCATTCATCCAAGGTACATACCATTGTACGCCAGCTTAGAGGAATATCTGAAGGGGATTGGACGTTGCGTAGAAACCAAGGTAGGAAGATTATATTCTGAATGTGAATATATTATTAGGATTGAGAGTAGGCGGATATAATATAATTATATAGATAAGTGGTCCAATTGTGCGATCTGTGTTAATTACGGCTACGTGTTTTGGTTTATTCTCACTTAATATAAGTTTGTTCGATATATAAGTAATTTAAGTTAAATTCTTAAAAGTCATATTAAGAATTCTAAAATGTCTCATCATTTCGAGAATCCCACACCTCTAACTTACGCTGAAACCCCACGATATGGTCAACGAAGATCGGCCATGTCACAGTATGTCATGTTCAGTTGCCAGAATAGCTAAATTTGTTAGCCTTAACGTGAATGTAGTCGATCCGAGATAATTTTTGATTAATTTTAGCTTATGGAAGCTTCTCTCGCTACTGGCATTACTGATAGTAGATGTTAAAAAAATTCTCAACATTATGACAATGTTTGTGGTAAGCCATCTTCAAGTTTAGACTCAATAATATATTTTAATAAACCCAGAGAGAGCCGTACCTAATGAGTTCTTCTTTTACAGCCTGGATCTGTTGCAACTACGAAAGCTTGAAGATGTACGCGCTCAAGTTGGAATTCTTCTTTTAAGGCGGTTTTCGCCATATACACAAGAGCGAGAACTTTACTCGGAGCACATTTTCGGACAGAAAAAAGGCCTCAATTTTCATAAAAAAATTTATGACCTTGTAACTCACGCATTTGTTTATAATATAGCGTTTTTAAAATTTCAAAGTATTTCATAAATAATTTGTTTTTCCTTTTAACATGGAAAAGGAAAGTTCGTTTTGCATTATGGTATAGGAGAAAAATGTCCCAACTTGGATAAAATTGAGTAGTATGATGAAATAAGTGATTCTCTACAGGATAGTGAGACCAGAATATAATATTAAGGTTTGAATATTTTATGTCTGAAAAAATTCCGAATTTGGATCCTATTCTTTAACATTAGCCGAAAAACAGCCTTAATATCTTGAGGAGCTTGATCTAAGTTCGTCCATGCTCAATATCACTTCAGGTCCTTAAAAAAAGCATATTTTTGCGCTAGATTCTGCAACTGTTGGAATCTTCCTCGAATTTCAGGAGTTATTTTGTCTATTGAAGAAAACATTGTTCGCCTCAAGTCATCTTCGTACCATAAGAGAACATCTTTACTTCCGTCGCCAAATATATGTTTCCTCTAATTCGTCTTGGGGGTTCAAAAGAAATTTCAAGCTTTTCACATAAACTTTTAGCATATATTAAAGCGTCATCCACGAATTCTTCTCGTTTTGCTTCTAATACGGTCTGTAAAGCACGTATTTTTTAACACATTGATGGATATTTAGTCTCTCTGTTTGCAAATAATTTTGAGCATCATTGACTTCACACAGTACCGGTTGCCAGAAGCCTAAGTAACATAAAAACGAATGCGATTGAATAGCGACTAATAAACTTCCTGCATCTGTGCGTGTATTAAAGCTTTCACTCGTTTCCGTCAATTTCGACGCGCAAGCACGATTTGGAGTTTGAAATATTTTTGAATTTAAATATCGCGGAATTTGCCACCGCCCCTTTCGTATGCCACCCGGGGCCATGCCCCCCTCTGCCCCCATCACGCTACGCCACTGATTGAAAGATGGGGTTTGAGTCTTTGAGTCTCCCAAGTACGGGACATCCACATTTTGATATCTGAATTTGAGAGGGGGCGCGTTATACGTCTAATACAGGGGTGGGCAACCCACGACACTCGTGTCACACTGTGGCACGGCTGAGTTGTAACAGTGGCACGCGAAGACTTATTGCAAAATTTGAAAAATACTAATAAATACTAATTTTTTACAGTTTTATTAAAATGTGGTTGTCTCGGACAAAAAAAACACCCCATCAAAATTTATTTTGAATACACTTATGTGAAATATACGATAGACTACTAAGGATATGTAGAATTTTGGAAAGTTGTACCAGCAAGCAATTTTTCAAATGTACACTATTTGACTGCAGATATTGTTATAAATTTAGATGAATATGTTTGGCACACACGAATATTTTCTATTATGAAAATATCAAATATCGCTCAAAATTAACCGATACACACCTAAAACCATCTTAATTTTGTTAGCATCTTCCAGAACTAATCCTAATATAGATGGATGACTTGGTAAAAAAAACTATAAATTAAAAAACTACATTAACAAAATGTTAAATAATTATTATAATTAAATGTTTAAAGTTACTCATTTTTATTTTTTTACCTAATTTAACTAATTAAACCTGTAAAAACTTTTAACATTAAGGCTGTTTTCGTCATACGTCCGAGAGCGTGAACTTGACGTGGAGCACATTTTTGGGCAGAAAAAATGCCTCAATGTTTATAAAAATTTGTGACACTGTAACTCATGCATTTGTTTATAATATAGTGTTTTTAAAATTTCAAAATATTTCATAAATAATTAGTTTTTCCTTTTAACATGTGGAAGGAAAAGCTCATCTAGCGTTATAGGAAACAAAGTGCAAAACACATTATATAAAAGAAAAAAATGTGTCAAAATTCGGATAAAAATGAATAGTATGATAAAATAAGGGATTCTCTACAGGATAGTGTAGCCAGAATATAATATTAATGTTTGTGTGTGTGAGTACTTTTATATCTGAAAAAATATTCCAAATTCGGCCTCTATTCTTTAACATTAACCGAAGATAGCCTTAAAAGCCAGGTTTGTACTTTTGTCTTGTTTATTATATTGAATTCAAATTTCCACTACTTAGACTTGCATAAAAATTAACTATTTTTTCTTAAAAATCCCGTATAATATAAACCTAACTATTTACCTAAAAGTAACATTTTTTCACCTTTTAATCTTTTGTATTTGTTGGTAAAGTTGGAAGTGGCACGTATTATTTTTTTTATCAGAAAGTGGCCCTCTTCCCAAAAAGGTTGGTCACCTCTGGTCTAATACAAGAAAAGAATTGATGAAGTGCAGGATTTCTTGTCATGTAATATTGAATCTTTAAACGATCTGAAAAAGGCGATTATATTATTATTATGTAAAGTAATAAATGAAAAAAGGAAATAACTAAGAAACATAAAGGGGAATCATGTCTCTGCAAACATTATTTCCTGAGCTATAAGACATCATTTATTAACATATTGATGGCAGAAGAGTAAAGTGTTTGGTTGTTCACAGAGCCGGTATTCAAACATTTGTTCTTGCGATGGTACAACAATTAGAAGAAGAATTCACGACTTTACTGCACTGTATACATGTCTTCTTTGAGCTATGGGAACTGTTATGAGCTTTATGGCGATGTGTCAGAAGATGAAATAGCTTTATTTGAATAAATATAGATTTTGGTGTACGAAAAATTAGTCCTAATTTATCTTTTGCAACAAAAGTTAGTGTAAGATTGGGTCTTATTTTTGGGGAGAGCCTGTGCTACACTGCCAAATAGTAAAGTGTGGTACGAAAGTTTGGTAAGAAGAATTGTCAGTCAACCACAACATAAATCTAAACTGAATGCCTGCCAATGTCTTCAAGTAATTTCATGGAAATCTGTAAAATGAGATACTTTTTCAGGTACAATTTTCGTCTTCCAGCATATAATGAGGTCAGTTTGAAATTAGTGAATAACAAACTTCAATATTTCATTCCATAATCTGTTGAAAAACTAATGCTCAGTCCGAATATTCAACAGACATAGAGACTTCAAATTTACTTTTTGGTATACCCACTCTCCCCAAACAAATTTACATTTAAAAATGTTTAAATGTTTGTTATTCCCTAAAAGGTTGCAATACAGTTCTCTAAGTTTAAAGTCTTACAACTACAGTTAATGTAGGAAAACATAACTTAAAACTATTCTTTCTAAAATATTTGATAATAAATAAAAAAATCTTTTTGCAAAAACTCATGGTCATTCCCCTTCCAAATTACACTTTACATTTTGCTTACTGCCTTTAATAAATTTTAAAAGAATCACTAAAATTCACAAAAATAATTTTCTATAACAAATATTTTTATTTTCTATTTATCACTTAACAAATAATTTAATTTTCAATTTATATTCGAATTTCTTTCACACCCATCTAAATCTAGAGAAAGAAGACTTATATTTAATCGAGTGAAAATTTCCGTCCCTTTGGCTTATTTGTCCAATTAAGCAAATAAATGATGATATTCTTCTTCCCCTTTTTTTTTAAAAAAAGAGCCTAATTAAAAATTCTCTTGAGAACACTATTCCAGGAAATTTCACCTTTTGTTAAATTGAATTCGCTTTCATTTAAAATTCGATCTTTCTTTTTATTCTGCTAGAAGGGAACGAAATATTTCAAATCCGATTCAATTTGAAAAGCAATCTTTTAAAAATTTCCCCAAGATAGAACAAAATTCCTAGCCCTAAAGGAGAGAAATAACCCCATTTGCATTTCCTTTGAAGTGAAAATTCCCTGCGAAATTCTAAAGGCTTTTCGTTCGATAATTATTGCATTACGCGTATCTGGAATTAAATCAAAATGAAAGCCATTGCCATGGTGAAATAATAAAGATGTAGATTATTCTCTCGGCGTGTTCGATTCATTGTTATATTTTCTCAGTTTTCCATGGCTCCTTCTAGCAAATACTGCTTTATTCCGCTGCGAGAACCGTTCTATTTTCCTGTTTCAAATAATTATGTCCATTCCACTGATTTCTTTTATTCCACATCAGTGAAGCGCTACGCACTTGGCGCCATTTGGTTCGGTCTTGGATATTTTTAATTTAAAAATCTAATCCTCTTATATGAGTGGCAACAGCTATTTTATTTTTCTGTTTTTTGCAGACGATATCTGTTAGTATGCCGGCAGCTGCATTAATCTTGCCCGTTTTATTCGCTTCAATTGATGTTTTAAACGTCAGCTTCGTATATCTAGAGCTTATCGCAGATTTCGAATTCTGGGTAATTCGTATGCGTGTGATGGTATCTTCTTCTTTTTACGTAAATCCGTAACGGATTCGCTGCTAAAATCATACTGACTCATCATCCTTCTCGTCTCAACGCTTTGGTACATTTCTTCAAATAATTTACCCCGTTAGGTTTGTTCGAAAAAAACTAATTGAACGACAATGTATTGAAATTCAGGGCGTAAATATTGAAGTTTTCAACAACGGCACTGTTTAATGCCTAAAAACAAACATTATCATTCTATAAAATTGCATATGCTTTCAAAAAATGAATACAAAATGTAAAATATTGTGGTATTAATAAATAAATACATGATTTTCCTCCTACTTTACTTTGTTCCCATCTGTAACAGTTTACTTTTCCTACACAGGCAATATATTGGATGTTTTTACACAAAAACAATCATAAAATCAAGTTGTAAATTGTTTATCACATAAAAAGTTGCTTACCATGAAATAGTAAATTGCTTTTATTGTTTTGTTATATTATTTGATGATATTGATACATCAAATAAAAAGAGAAGTAGAATGATGTCCCAAAAAGTATTACATTACTTATTTCTTTCTTCTGTAACTTAATATCAAAGGATGATTAAAATTGTGATAACAATGTATAGTTTTAGTGTAAAAAAAATGTATAGTTTTAAATATTTATCTCTCTCTCTTTTGGTTAAAAATAAATGATGTTTTAAAATACATTCATACTCTTGGAAGACGAATACAAAAACATGTAACCCAGTGTAAGCAGCAAATGTTTACTAAAAGAGTATCAAGTTTTTATTAAATATACTTTTTATTGTACTTTGCATAAATTTGAAACTATTTATTTTAAAAAGTTCTTTAAGACGCTTATTAAAGCAGGATTTTAAATTTAAAAAGAAATACGTTTCCAGTTGCACGTGAAAATAATATAGCGACCAGAGTCGAGAATGATTTTATGAGTTAGGTTCTTTTTAAAATTCCATTTTTGTTAATTAATTCTTTCAGAATTGTTTAAAATGGTGCACTGAAATATACGTATTCTGAACACATATTTTAATATGTTTCTAACACAATTTATGCACGGTACTTTACATTTTATTTCACGTGTTCGTTGCCTTTGACGTTAATTAAGAATGACTGCGGAATATTACATGCTCGTTTTAGCATCAAATGCATCGTTAGAGGTCTACCCACAGCAGTTTAATTGAATTAAATTAACTTTTGTTAGAGGTACAGTGAGCACCCCTTATGAAATCGGCGCTTGTGTGACATGAAGTCATGAACTATTTCACAGTAAATTAATGATAAAAGTAATCACAACTTTGTGTGATGTGTGATACATAATTGATGTAGTTTATAACAAATAACCTATACAAATATACCCACAATACGCATATATACACATAAATGTATGCATGTGTTCTTATAAAGTCCACCTGCGTTGATATTTTAATCGGTATTCATTCTGCTGTACCAGGCGTACCAATGATACGTGGCCCCAAAGCTATAGGGACCCTCAACACTGTAAAATTTTGACACTTAAAATAATTTTCTCAATGTGATAATTTTTATTTTCTAAAAAAGGGCACCCCAAGGATTTTGATACAGGGCCTATTCAGGATTAGCTACGCCAGTGTGTACCAGCGGGAAGTTTAAAAAAATTTTATTTTTAAAAAATTTTTTTAAATTTTTCCCCTTTTTTTTTAAAAAAAAAAATTTTTTAAAAAAAATTTTTTAAAAAAAAAATTTTTTTTCCCAAAAAAAAAAAATTTTAAAATTCTTTTTTTTAAAAATCCTTTTGGGGTTTTTAAAAAAAAAAATTTTTTTTTAAATTTTTTTTGGGGAAAAAAAAAAAAAACCCCCCCCCCAAAAAAAAGGGGGGGGGTTTTTTTTTTTTTTTAAAAAAACCCTTTTTTTTTTTTTTAAATTGGGTTTAAAAAACCCCCCCAAAAAAAATTTTTTCCAAATTTTTAGGGTTTTTTTTTTTTTGGGGGGGTTTTTTTTAAAAAAAGGGGAAAAAACCCTTTTTAAAAAAGGGGAAAAAACCCCCCCCAAAAAAAATTTTTAAATTTTTTTTTTTTAAAAAAAATTTTTAAAAAACCTTTTTTTTTAAAAACCTTTTCCCCCCCAAAAAAGGGGAAAAAAAAAAATTTTTTGGGGGTTTTCCAAAAATTGTTTTTTAAAAAATTTAAAATTAAACCCCCTTTTTTCCCCAAAATTTTTTTTTAAAAAAAAAAGGGGGAAAAAAAAAAACCCATTTTCAAAACCACCCAAAAAAAACCCCCGGGGGAAAAAAATAAAAAAAACCCAAAAAAATTTTTTTTTCCAAAAAAAAAACCCCCTTCCCCCAAAAAAAAACCCCCCAAAAAAAAAAAAAAAAAATTTTTTTTTAAAAAAATTTTAATTTTTAAAAAAACCCCCGGGGAAAAAAGGGGTTCCCGGTTAAAAAAAATTTCCCTTTTTTTGGGGGCCCCCCCAAACCCCCCTTCATTTTTTTTTCCCCCCCAAAAAATTTTTTTTTTTCCCCCCCCTTTTTTAAACCCCCCCCTTTTTTCCTTTTTTTTTTTTAAAAAACCCCCCCCGGGTTTCCCGGGGGTTTCCCCCCAAAAATTTTATTTTTTTTTTAAAAAAAAAACCCCTTTTTTTTTTTTTTTTTTAAAAGGGTTTTTTTTTTTTTGGGGGGAAATTTTTTTTTTACAAAAAAAAAAATTTTTAAAATTTTCCCCCCATTTTTTTCCCAAATTTTTTTTTTTTTTTTTAAAAAATTTTTTTAAAAATTTAAAAAAAAAAAAAAAATTTTTTTTAAAAACCCCCTTTGGGGGTTTTTTCCCCTTTTTGGAAAACCAAAAAAGGGAAAGGAGAGTTTTAAAAAATTTTTTTTAAAAAAAAACCCCCCAAAAAAAAAATTTTTTTTTTTTGGTTTTTCCCTTTTTTTTTTGGGAATTTTTAAAAAAAAAAAAAAAAATTGGGTTTTTTTTTTTTTTTTAAAAATTTTTGGGAAAAAAAAGGGAAAAATTTCCAAAAAAGGGGGGTTTTTTGTTTAAAGGAAAAAAAAAAAAAAAAAATTTTCCCCTTTTTTTTTTTAAAAATTTTAAAATTTTTTTTTTTGGGGGGGAAAAAAAAAATTTTAAACCTTTTTTAAAAATTTTAAATTTTTGGGGTTTTTTTAAGGAATTTCCTTTTAAGGGGCCCCCCATTTGGGGTTTGGGAAAAAAAAACCCCCAAAAAAAAAACCCCCCCCCTTTTTTTTTTCCCCCCTTTTCCCCCGGGAAAAAACCCCCCAAAAAAAAAAATTTTTTTAAATTTTTTTTTTTTTTGGGTTTTTTTAAAAACCCCCCCGGGAAAAAAAAAAATTTTTTCCCCCAAAAAAAAATTTTTTTGGACTTTTGGTTTTAAAAAAAAAAAAACCCAAGGGAGATTGGTGGGGGTGTTATGGGGCCCTTTTTTAAAACCAGACCAGTGGTTCCTTTTTAACCCATAACTTTTTTGACCAATGGATCCCTTTTTATTGTCAAATTTTGCCCAGGAAACCCCTTTTTTTAATAAAAAATTTGCCCACGGACTCCTTTTTTAAAATCAAAAAATTTCCCCCAAAAACCCCCAAGTAAAAAAGATACATAAATGCATAGTATAAAAATTACAAATTTTAAAAACATTTTTTTGGGAAAAATTTTTTATTAAAAAATTTAAATTTTGTTTAAAAAAAAAAATTTTTAAAAAAAAAATGACTTGATGAACTTGGGTTTAGATGTTATGAGTTTTTTATGTCCACCAAAACTTGGGAAACCCCAAAAACCCTTCGAGCACCAGTTTTTTGTGATTTCTTTTTTTTGTGTGTGATGAGGATTTTACGGCACCAACCACGTTCTACCCAAATTGGAAGTTTAAAAAAGTGGTTTAAATTTCTGCAATAAGCCCATAAGGGAGGATATAAAATTGGGAAACTGTTTTCGTAACCAGAAGTGTGTGGTATCCTTTTTTCAAACATTGGGAAAATTTCCCCATTTTGGGGTATTTTAAAAATGCCCCCCATTAATATGGATTTATCTGTTTTGGGGAACCCAAATTAAATCTACGGGAAAAGGGTTCCTAGTCGGGGGAAAATCCGTTTTTTTATTTATTTAAATTTCCATAAAAAAAAAATTGGGTCAAAGTTTTTCATTTTACATTAAAAACCTTTTCGGGGGACCCTCTTACATTGCCCCGGGACCCCCCAAAACAATTTTTTAAATTTTTCCCTGGACCCCTTTTAATAAAAAACCCGGGGACTCCCCGGCGGTCCTAAGAGACCACTTTGGAAACCACTGAACTAGACGTACAGACTTGAAATTTAATAAATATGTTTATTTTGTTGAATAGAAATCCACTAAGAACAAGTTTTGCTTAAATCGACTCCCCAAGGGGGTTTTAAAAACCCTAAATATATTTTTTTAGGCCCCAAATCCTTTTTTTGACCACCTAAAAGAACATCTGCTCTGGGGAAAGCAACCGCAGGGGCCCCAAAGGGCACGAAAAATTTAGTTGGGCAAAATAGGCCTTGGGCCCCCGGGGCTATTGGACACTGGGGTTAAGTATACAAACATAAACTACCCCCAGCAAAGCTGGTGGGTAATAACAAGCATGATATAAAATCCAGCGGCGTAACGGAAATATAAAAGCCCTCCTAAAAGATCAGGTTTTGAGCCCCAATTGATTAAATACGTACTTGGCTTCGGTCGGGCTTTCTTTTGGGCCCCCCAAAAATTTTTGGGACCCTTTTTTTAAAATGACGGTGTACATTACACTACTGGGGTAAAAAACTTTTTTTTTATTTGAAAAACCCAAATTTCAATTTACTGAAATTTAAAAGATATTTTTAAAGTTAAAAGAACTTTTTTAAAGATTTAAAATTTGAGGAATATTTTCTGTATTTTATTTAACTTCATCAAACATTAGATTTGAAAGTAACTCCAAATCAATGCGGAAAATTTAAAATAACTAATTTATTGCAATTATTTCTCTTCAGATAATTTTTGATAACAAAATTTCACACTGTATTACACAATAATCCATTGGCGAGAAATATTGGCTTCTAAAACTATTAACATTGAATAAAACCTTTGATAAACTTAATTTTTCCGTCCAACTACCATACTTAATGTCGAATTTCGAATTTTCCTTTGGGACTCTGCAGCAGTTACTTTCATTTTATTGAGCTGTCTCAATCATCTTTATCATGAATATCTCTGGAAATCCTTATTATGAAAGTTATTAAGCACTCTAAAAGAGATTTCCTGTAATATTTTGTATATAGTTTCAAACTCTGTTCAGCGTAGAGTTTAAGCCGCTCAAAACTTAATCCCCTTTCCCACTTTTGAATGACGAGATTAAGACGAGACTACCTTTGTTAAGCCTAACTGACGTTTTTGTTAAGACCTTCTGCAGATGACATTATCAGGCAACTGCAAGCCGGGGGGAATCTTTGACGAAATTGTCTTTTGGCACTCTTGGGGATGTAATTAAAATAACTGAGATGATGCTTTCGTGATCCTCGTGTTGTACAAGAAATTAAATGATGAAATTTTTGTCACTTAAGGATTACCATAGAGATTCGACAAAAGTTACTTCTGTCATGGATTGTAGAAAATAAGCAAAATAATAAAAAAACAGTGGTTTTTGAGTATTTTAATTGAGTTATTTCAATATAAAATTCGGTACATACGTATTAATCCATCGACCAATAAATAGACGAAGTTGTGAAGAATTTGCTCCAGAGTTTATTTGTATAAATATAAGTAAGGGGCATGTCCGGAAACCAAGAACCATTTCGTTCTACTGCAACAGCAGTGGTAGTTTTGCGGTTCAACCATAGAGCGCACTCGTGTCTCTGGTTGATTGTCAGTCCAGCAACGCCATTACTGTCAGACTGTGTTATTTTTACATGTGTTAGTGAGTGTTCAGAATGGTTAAGACGATTGCCGATCCCACCGACTGTGAAGTGCGTTCTGCAATTCGTTTTTTGAACGCAAAGAATGTTAAGCCAGTTGAAATTCATCCTCGACTTGTAGAGATTCACGTTGAAAAGGTAATGAGTGATAGAATGGTGAGAAAGTGGATTCTACAATTCAATAATGGGCGCACCAATCTTCATGACGAAGCACGGAGTGGGCGGCTTTCTGTAGTCATTGATGGTTTAATCGAAAAATAGAATGAGAAAATTCGTGAAAACAGACGGTTGATTATAAGATTGTTTTATAATGTTTCCACAAATTTCAAAATTGTTCACGGGGTCACCTTTTTTTGGTAAGCAAATTGGTTGCCCAATTTAAAAATGTCTGAACAATGGGGTCTATGTAGAACAAGTAATATAAAAAAATTGCAATTCCTACTTTGATCAACAAAAAAAATTTTATTTTGGGTATTTTTTAAATATTGCAATTAATATAAATATTTTATACATAGACAGAAGCCAAAATTTAAATGGGAATTAATTTTTTTTTAATTATCATTTGAAAAATCTATTGTCATCCAAAAAAATCGTGTCTTAAAAATTTAAATTCAACTAATGCTTTTAAAACGGAGAAAAAAAAACCTTTTTTGTTTTTATACACAAGTACCAAAAATGATGCCAACGTGGCTGTATTTGTAATTTTTAAATAATTAGTTTTAATCAATTAATTTTAGTAATTATAATTAAATTATTGTATGTATCCCAAATAATCATGTATTTAAAATTTCAGCTCAATTAAGCGCTTTAAAATGTATTTTATTAACGATTGAAAATTCCACCAAGATAAATAAATAAATAAATAGAGAGTGTGAGCTACTAGTAGGAATTGAAAAAAAGTTTCCGACATGCTCTTTCAAGTAAATTAAATTTTGTTTAGAAAAAGAGATTTTTCATGCGAGTTTTTTGAAAACGATACTTAGTTTCTGAATACATTCTGGGTCTGGTACTTAGTTTCTGGATACATTCTGGATCGTAGTTCTGGATCTGGTACTTAGTTTCTAGATACATACACATAACATATCATCTCTTAAATCCCAATATTTTAGCGGGGGGAAAAACCCGATTAAATTTTAAATGAACGAAAAATACCGAACAACTTCATTAATCAGGTGGCAACTTTGTTTTTAACTAAATAGACATATTGTGCCCGTTAGCACATGTTTTCTATGATGGGATGATCCCGTAAATCTGTAAATACTTTACTTATAAACCTTTAACCCTCCAAGCGATCTGCACGTAAAATCCCGTCATTCCAGAGATGCTTTTTCTGCCTTCAAGCAAGATTCCCAAAAGCGGCCGAGCCGCATTCTTCAAAATGCGGCTCAACCGCTTTTGAGAACCCCACTTAACGGCAAAAAAAAATACGTGCGGTGCATTTTCGAAGCATCTCCAGAATGGCAAGACTTTACGTGCAGACCGCTTAGAGGGTTAAAACACTATGAAATATGTGTCGTGTCCATCCGAATTTTCATTGATACAGGGAAATATTTTTTTATCTGAAAAAATATTCGGGATTTGGATCCTGCTTTTTAACATAAGGCATTGAGAGACTTTTCGATTCACAATCAAAGTCAACTTTTACCACCTTTTTTTTTTTTTTTTTCAATCTTATTAATGATGCCCTGGAGATCTTTCCTTTAAGAAGAACAATCAAACTGTAAGAGTCTTAAGGACAGAAAACTGCACATCAATAAATTCGATGTTGAAAGTGAGTGAAACTGATATATAAACTTTTATCTCTTTTAATCCCATTTAAAGAAAGTAATAGAGTGAAAAGGCGTCTTTTTTTTACATCATCGCTTATCACCTAAGCCTTTGAGGTTCTCCAACATTTGATCGAATACTAAGACGACCTGGAATCGTTCGAATGTAAAATATGTTGCGATTTTCCTCAAGTGAAAGCGTTGGATGGTTTTATGAGAAAATAAGTACGATTAGAAATGTTTTATTGCTGCTATCACGTTATAATGTGTTCAAGATTTCGCAGATGGATGAACAAGCAAATACATAAGTTTACAGAGCAATGTGGTGACATGGTACAAAATTGCGTGCCAACTTTAGACATCTATATATCCTTGTTTGAAAATTACGTGGGTTTTGATTTCTTAGATGATTGTGTATTTGTTCTAAAAATAGAATCTGAATTATTATATTTTTTGTGTAGTAGAGAAAGAGAATCACTTCATTATATAGGGGAAAATATGTTAATAAGTCTTTTACTGAATTTTTAAAAATCCTTTTCTAGTTAAAAATTGTTTTAGATAACTTTTTTTAAAATGTGCATGTAGAATTTTCTAAGCCTTCATTACTTTAAATCTAACAAAAATACTTTACAGAAAAAAACTATATCATGATTGTTTGCTAAATATAAATTGTGGTCACTTTTGAGAACTGAATTTTTTTAAAAAATAAATTGTTAAAATAAGGATTTGAAAACAAAACATTTTTTAAAATAATGATATCTGTTTAATGCGTTCTATTTTTACAAAGATAAACACTCAGGAAGCCATGGTGTGATTTATAATCTTGTGAACACTTGAAATATATTGTGATTGATGTCCTTGTTTTGTCAATTAATATTATGTAGATTGATATCCTTGTTTTTAATGGAGTTATTTAGCTGTTTTATATTTTATGAATCAAAGGCTTAGGCTATAAATTTTTTCTGAGCCAGAGATTTTAGGATTTTATTGAGTCACGGAGTCAGAAATCGCAACACACGAGTTCCAGATAAGAAACTTCTAAACAAATTATTAAAGGATAGCTCATTAATATATTTCAAGCAATTTTGTTAGTGTATAGATGAACCTTTAATGAATTAGGACGAATGTTTAATTTAAAAAAAAAATTCACTCTTTATTGAAATATTTCCTGTATTACTTTGATAATTTTGTTATGGTTTGTCATATATGTATGGTTAAAATTAAGATTCTTTGAGTTTTGATTTCAATATTTGTCACTTATCCCACTTATTTGAATAGCATAGTAGTCCTGAATGGATTATGAATTTTTAACATTATCTTTTAGAACTATTATTTTATAAAATTGAGTGTTGAATCATTTTAATCCGGGAGCAGGCATGCACTCGATACTGGCGTTAATGGTCACGCAGGGTGACGGAGTCACCCCAATCCTTTTTTTGTAACTAGTTTTATTGTACGCGAAAAAATTGTACTTCTAGTGAATAATTTAACTGAGAGAAAGTATACTTACCTACTTTTAAGGAATTTTTTATTTAACACCCTTTTATAAGCTTCACTTGTATGTAACGGAATCTTTGAACTCAATTTTTACCCACTTTAAAAGGTCAGATTCATTCGAAATTTTGTACATTTGTCCAGGATCGATGACAATACAATAATTTGATAACTTTGTTCCATTTTCCTGATTAGGATCATATGGATTAACAATTTCCCATTTTCAGATCCCATTCCGCATCTATTGTAGCTAATAATTTCAGATCCCATTTCTAGATTTGGCGGCTAATTCCAGATTTGGTGACTAAAAGATTAAGTTACAACTTAGTTCGATTAACTATAAAACGGTGTTTTTTAGTTTTTTAAACTATATTTGATAATTTGAGAAAAACTCCAATCAAAATGAACTAAAATATTTTAAATAAGGACACAAATCACAGACACTTTTCGCTAACATTATAGGAATGAAAGTTTCAGGCAAAACCGTTATATTTTGTTCAAGTTATTGTAGTTTTATTGTCCTTTAATGATTGACAAATAGTATGTTGGACTGTTTTTGTCTTTTTGGCGGGGTGCAGTGTGTCTTGTGGTACTCTTGTGGCTTTATATCTTTCTTGATGGAATTTCTTAGGCAGCATTTGCAAATTTTCCTTTTAACTGAAACGTTTCATGATCCTCGCTTTTCTCAAATTTACTTTCGCTATTATGATTAATATCCATTATTTCGTCAAGTTCTTCCCTTGCGTGATCTGTTTCAACTTCATCCAAAAGAGATCGCAGGTGCTCATTTCTTTTTTTTTATATTCTGTTTATTTCCATTTATAAATCATAATGAATCGTACAACAGAGCTATCAAAACCACTAAGTCGTTTACAGGGGTAAAATGTCGCTTGTTTATAAAAACTATTTTGGAATAAAAGTGGCCACGCGAGGAACTTCCGCCATCCCCAAGCAATCTTATGATTAGAGCCTGCCATCTCAAAAAAAAAGGGGAGATATGTGACAAATACATTTCCAGATCCCGCGAAGACCATCATATAGAGGATACCGGCAAGGTCATTATGACAACAAAACAAAGCCTTCCCAGAATTAAAAGATTCTCGTTAGTCTGGGGTGATTCCAGCCCGCGCACTAACTCCAGTTTCAAGGCTCTTCCTTTCCTTCTTCAGTTTTCGCCTGCCTGCCTTCCGCCTTCCTTCTGCTTCCGCTGCTTCTTCTTCACGTTTCTTCTTCCCTCGCCTTCCGCCTTCCTCCGCCTCTCGCCTTCAGCCGCCTCTCCCGCCTCGCCTCGCCTCCGCCTCCGCCAGTCAGCGCCTTCCGCCTTCTCTTCGCCGCCTCGCCTCTCGCCTTTCTCTTCTTCTTCGCCTTCTTCCGTGCCCGCTCCGCCCGCCTCCGCCCGCCCGTCACCGCCCGCCCTTCCCGCCCGCCCGCCCGCCGCCCGCCGCCTTCCGCCTTCCCGCCTTCCCGCCTTCTTCTTCTTCTTACACACATGATTTTGATTGACTTTATACTGTATGGTTTGTTGGGGTTCTTTTTAGTTATCTAAATACTGGTATTAAGCTTTCGATTGTATACAAAATCATTCTTATAGGCCTAATCTTTTGATTTAAAAAGGACAGGACTTGAATTTCTAAAACAGAAGTATATTTATATTTTACACTGGTCTACCCCCTTGGTAATTGATTTCAAAACCTTTTCTTAACGGATATTCATAATAAAAGAACTGGGCGCTCGCTGTGAAGTCTGTAGGTCTAATAGCTTCGGAGATCTTGTGCTGAGTGAGTGAGAGAAGGAACAAGTGAGGAGTCGCCTTTCTCATTTTTTCTTCTCTCAAGAAGCATCGGTTATATAACCGTCTGTGTACTCAGTTCTTGCTTCCAAACTTTGTACAAATCAGAAAATACTTTATAATCCTTTAAGTGTTGATGTTTATTATTCATAAATTAACAATCACTTTACTTTTTCATGCGTCAAGCAATCTTTTAATAAGGGATCAAACTACTAATGCATTACAATGTGTTGTATATTGAAAACATTTGTTAAACTATTTAAAGAATGCAGTTAAGAAAGGTATTAAATGTTTCGTGTCATCAGTTTGGGCTTGACATGAAACACATTTTATGAATTATTCATTAATAAAATAATGAGGCAGGGTTTCTGAGATATATTATTTATTAAATACAATCTCTCTCTCTATTTGATAAGAATGCTCAACAGTATTAAAGAACTTCTTATTGATCCGTCTTTGCTATAGATTCTAAAGAAATCAAATCTTGGTATTTCTTTAACTCTTGTTCTTTTGGAAAAAAGAACTTTATGAAATTCTTTTTAAATTTTCAGTTGAGACAGAAGTGATTTAATAGATTTCCTTGTTAAAAATTTTTTTCTATATTTTATGCTGTTGATTTGTCAATACTTCTTCTCATTCTTTAGTCAGTGTATTTGTATATAAAATTTACTATCAAGATAATTTTATTACGAATTATTTCTCAAGAATACTTTTGAAAAAAAAAACACATTTATAAAAAAAATTCATTAAAATTCCTCCGTCTTGAACATACTAAAATAAAATAAATTTATAAGTATTTTCTTAACTATCATTTATTTAATTTTTTTTCTGAAATTATAAAATTGGAATACTGATATGTGTCAGTTCTTTAAAAATTCCTTATCTTATTAAGCATAAAAAAAATCCCTATATCATTATTATCTGATTAATATGAAGGCAAAAAGATTTAAAAAGAATGAATCAATACAAAGAACAGTACTTATTCATTATTTTACTCCAAACAAACTATTCATATTTTGTAAATAACTTTGGTTCATCCTATGTCTAACTCGTGATCGGTTTCATGATTCTCGAATAATATTGATGAAAGGCAAAATTCTTACAGGCAATAGATAAACTAGTGGAAAATACACCTTAATTAAAACTACTGGACAGGTGAAATCAATCCCGCAACTGCACATATTCTGTACCTAGCTGGCAGGTGGTTCTTATTCAAATCAGTTTATGATAGTAGTACACACACATAGTGGTGATCACAAAATTTGGAGCAAAAAAGTCGTGTTTTCCTTGTTTACCCTTATAAATCTGTTTGCTCATAATAATTTTTTTTATCTTTCCTTATTTAGATTATACCAGAATTTTTCGTTATAACCAAAATCCATTTTAATACGCTTCGTATATTCAGGTAAATTTATTTCTGTTGGCACATCGAATACTCAGATTAACGTAATTTTATTAGTAGTTTAATACAGAATTATATAAAATTACAGAGCGAGGTATTGGCATTGGAACACTGCTAGAAATGGGCTAAATTTATGTGACGTTATAGTCACATGATATATGCAATCACTTGTATCCAACTAATCAGTTCATGAGCTTCACTGTTGCCAACTTTTGCTTTTAGCACAAAAGTTTTATTTTAAAAAGTACATATTTGTGTCAACAAAGAAAAACGTGCACAGGTTAACAAAGTGCACTTGATTTAAAAGAATACTTATATTATAAGCTTTTTTTAATTTAGAAAACTTTTTGAAGAATCTTAATACTTGAACAACTTTATCAAATTATCAAATTTTGAGTTTTATCTAAATTTTATAAGATAGTCTAAATTTTATAATATATTTCCCAAACTTAATGTGTCAATGGACCCTTTTCTTACATCAAAAATTTAGCCATGAACTCCTAAGTGAGATAACTCTATTTCAATGCAAAATAGAAAAATTACAAATTAAACTTTGATGTCCTGGAAATGGTAAATGAAAATGATAAGCATTTTAAAAGATTATTTTATAAACGTGAACTTTAACAAAAATATAATTTTGTTTAATAAATTTATGTACAAAGAATCCAATTGCATTAAAAAATACCTACGTAATGTACATTATCATAACAGTACAAAGAATAATACTGCTTTTGGTTTAAAACTAAGGAAAACTTTTTACATTCATTTCATATCTCCCGATTCTTTTTATTACAAATTTTAGACAAATTATTGCCATTAGATGAATAGGTGATATTCCGATCCTATTTGAACCACATAGACGGCAACAACCACGATTTGTCCGACTTCCAACTGCGCAAATGTTTTGTCATTACTTGTATTTTATGTACCTATCTATCTATAATATTTAACTTTAAAAATTTTTAACACATAAAAATCATGACTAATTTATTTTAACTTTCATAATAATGGAAACAAGTTACAAATATTTTACTTTATATCAACCCTTTCGTGGCCCCCTAAAATTGTCCAGGCACCTCCAAATTAGTCTTAATTTGCCACGAACCTTCACCGCACTCAAGGTTTCATAGTTTAAAACCCCTTCCAGAAAGAGGCCTTAGAACAGGGGAACTCAACCTTTTTTTCTGCTGGGCCGCATACATACGTCGGCTATTTCACGCGGGCCGCAATATGAGGATAAATGGGGGAGGGGGAGTGAGAAATGCTTTCAAACCAAGATAACATTGGAAATTTAAAATGTGGAAAACTGATCAAAACATTATAACTCCTGTTTTGCTTTTTTTAATTATTATTTTTTGTATTTTTTTTATTGTTGTCACTAACGCTAAATTAGAAGCATTTAAGAAACACTCCTTCACAATTTCTGCATCAGTAAACCGTTTCGTATGATTACCAATAATATAACAAACTTCATAGGATGTCATTATTACCCTCTGTGATATTACCACTGAAAACACACTTGTTGCTGTTGCAAAGATTATTCAAGAAAGGCTATTTATCATCTTTTGAAAGAAATCTTCGAGGAAAAGTGTCATTAAATGATTCCTGTTTATTGGTATTTTTTAAATACAGCACTTTGTGACAAATCAAACAATTGCTAATCATCGACATTGCATCAAATCAACACATTGCATTTTTCACTACAAAATAGTCAACCTCCCAATCGTCTTGAAACGATATATTTTCCTCGAATATTTTTCGCTTGTAAGATATGAAAGATGGTTAAAAATTAATTCCACCCACTGTTCATTCCACTGTTGTCTGTTATTACTAACCGTAACTGTTCCAAAAAGAAAAAGAATATCAATTCGTATCCATACGACACTGACAGCAAAAATTAAAATTGATATATTTGATTTCTTGACAAAGAATTTTCCACCAAATTTTCAATACAATGTTCTTAAATTAGCGCGCGGGACACAGACTGAGTATCGTTGACTTAGAAGAACTCCATCTTAAAATAATATTAAAAGTAGATTAACGTGTTACAAGTACTTTAAGTAAAGATAATTAAAAAGCTACTATATTTTTTATTAAAAATTTTAAACATAATATTAATGTAATTTACACATTATTTCGTGTTCCAGATGTCATCTACTATTGCATTATATTTAATAACTGGGATATTTATTTGCATTTATTTTTACATAAACTATCGAAATCTATGTGTATTGACGCTGTTTGCTATTGCATTTAATGTACTGCGTAAATTTGCTTCTGTATTTTGTTTCTGTTGCCACATATAAGTTGGAAAATATTTTTCAACTTAAATACATTTATCAGTATGGACTTAACAAACTTATAATTCAATGAGAAATTTCTGTATATTTTGCAAATTTGCAACCTAAAAATTTAGGAGCTGTTCCTGGTAAATGTCGAAACTGTTGAAATGTCGATAAGTTGTTCCTTCTCCTTCATTGGCAAGCCTTTTGATTTATCCATTCACGTTTAAAGCAAGTGACTTTAACAAAATTTAAGATTTCATTTTATTCATAAACTGTCTTTAAGGATTCAATTTTTTATTACAACTAAAATTTAACTAAAATTTTGTCACATTTTAACTAAGCAAACAGTGATCCCTTGCGGAACCCTTGTCAAAGTTCCACAGAATCCTAGGTTTCCCGGCAGAACACAGGATGAAAACCTCTGCTCCAGATAGTTTACATAAAAATCCTACAGCTCTACCCGTTTCCTTAGATGGTCTTTGATGGTTTCTCGAAATACAAAATCACGATTTGTTGGCCTCAGTAATCGTTATTCGTTCATTCAAATTATTCTTTGACCCAGTGGCGTAACGTACACCCCCACATTGCGGAGAAGTCCAGGATTCTAGGGGGCCCAAAGGCTAAATGATGCTAAATGCGCTTTTAACCAATTTATAAAATATTAAAGGCAAAACCTGATTTTGTAGGGGGGCTAATATTCTCCGTTACGCCACTGCTTTGTCCGTATTTTATACAATTACAAACAGGAGCTATAAATTGTTATGAATTATAAATACCAAATTTATATTCAGAAAAGTAATAATTCAGTTTTGGAATTAAATTTCTGAAATCAACTTCTAAAATTTCTAGAATCAAATTATGAAACCTCTCAAATTAAAGAGCTGTGTTCCCCAACCTTTTTATTGGTGCGGACCGGTCAACGTTTGATATAATTTTACCGCGGTCCGCTGGAGAGGGGGGAGGATGTTTATTTTCATATTTTAGAATGTTTTGCTTTAATTTTAACTTAGCTGTATTTAAACATACCTTCAAAATAAAATACAATTTCACCAAAAGATGAATATAAAGTGAAAGTCTCATAAAGCTAAGAGAAATACACCAGGGTAAATAAAATGGAAATAATTTAATATTCCTTGGGTGTCCTGGCCCCATTTTCTCCACGGACTGGCACCAGTCCGCGCCCCAGAGGCTGGGGACCACTAATATAGGATACAAACTCTTTCTAGTTCATTTTGACTTCCATTCTATTCGCAATCCATCAAAAACCAAGTACAATTGAAATCCACAATCGAGATAAAGTCTACGAAACATTTAAAAAGCACAAACGCTAAAATGACTTGGAATAATAAGTAACAAGTTATTATTTAAACCCGAACAATGTAGGGTGAGATAAAAGTACCGCACAGCAACACTGCTATCAGTTCTCAATCTCAGAAACGGAAAACAATCAGTGACTCACTTCTAATGTGAGTTAGTAGCGCACAACTACCAAACGGGTGAGACATATTAACATTCGAACGCTGGCACGTGTGGTACCTCGTGGAAACATCACGCAACGGTCGTACTGTCGCCTCATAAATTGAAACGAGGCAGTGTCCACAATCACGACCAAGACATCGAGTCGGGGTGCACCTGAATCAATACGACTTACTGGAAAAGATGGAAATTTGAGTTGGATGTCCGCGGCAGCCGCTTCCTTCCATGTTTGAAGTGCTAGAGGAAAAGTTTCGTAACGATTTTCGTTGCGATTCCTCAACGGATGTCTGGTGATTGTCGGTGACGGTATGAATCAGAGGAAGCTTAGGTAACGGAAGGGCAATATGCGGCATTGTTGTGGATCGAAATATGAAAGCTCCGGAATGCGACCTTAAGAGCTGAATGGGTGGCTCTTGAAACTAGGAAATATGCATTTGTCTTTGTTGGGATGAGTCATGTTAAGGGAAATATGAGGTTTAAAAATAACAATTCGGCTTAGGTTAAGTTTAGAAATTGCAAGAATTGTTTATGTTATTATAGAGAGACACATTAATTTAATTATGAGGTAAATGATCCAATGTAGAATATTTTTGTTGTAACAATTTGAAATATAAGTTAACTTCTTCACCTCAAATGAGGAATTTGATTTCTCATTTGTCTTCATTAAAGTATATGACATCATGTACGTAAGGAACAATTAATTTGTAAAATAAATTTAATTTCTCAGCAATAATTAACACTTTTGCAATACTCCAATATATTTCATCAAACTGATGTGATTATCCTTTTATTATTCAATACAAATTCGATGTGTGCCCAGTGGCATAGTGGTAGCGTATCGCACTTCCACGCCACAGATCCGGGGCTCAAACTCCGGTGGGCAAGGTCGACTCAGCCTTTTATCCCTTCAACGGGTCGATAAAATGAGTACCAAGTTTACTTGGAAACTAAACAATGGGGGTTTTCTCATCAGACTGGACCAGAACATCTGACCTTGAACTTAAGTGCCCAAGGTCACGAAAACTCAGATGGGCACAGTTGGCTTTGGCCTTCTTGGGTGGTTGCGCCACTGAGATTAATAGAAAAGCTACATGTATCTTAACACCTGACAGTATCTATTTCGATGGAAAATAGAATTTTTACATATTTCGAATCCACTCTTATCCTTCATGAACAACTCATAACGAGAAATTATGAAATTGAAGAACTAAAAATTTCTTTCAGAAATATCGGAAGAAAAAGGGAGCATATGCGTAAGTGCTAATCAGAGATAATTTTGCCAGATTTATTCTATAAATACGTATGTGTGTGTGCGTACGTGTGTGTGTTTATAAGTAATCAATAATCATATACTAATTTGCAATAAATCTAATAAAGCAGGGAAATAAGAAATATAACAAGAAAGTATAGCCGTAATAGTTTAACAGCAAACTCCTAGCCTTATGAACGAAGATGATCAAACAGTTTTAATGTCAGCCAGCCTTTCCCTATATTTGCTTATACCACGGGGCTGCAAGGAGGAGAAATAGTCTAAGAATAAGGTTCTATAAATATTAAAATATAATAAACTTAATACTAGAATAAGTACTTAATATATTATCTTAGTTACCAATGCCAAAAACCACTGGACCTGAGGGGGCCCTGTATAAAAATTCCTTCGGGAGCCCTTTTTAGATATGGGAGCTTTATTAGTGGGACTGTAGTTACACATGTTGGGCCCCTGTACCTTGGAGAACCCGTATCATTGATACGGGTGATACGGCGGTAGCTACGCCCCTGCCAAAAACCAAGTGAAAAATATACATATCTAAGCCACAAATTTAATATTTAAATAAAAGTAAAAAAAAATTAATACAATGCAGCTTAATACACGTCGGCAATGCAAATTTTCCAATTGCTAAATGCATACACACATATATATTACACATACATACTATATATATTCTGCAATATAAAAAATGAGATATATAGTTACAAGATAAAACATAAAAAAAAAGACGTAAGAGAAATAACGGTATAAAATATGAAACTTATCTGCAGGATACTTGCTCTTCTACTGTGTAACTCTCTAATTCAATAAAATCTCTATGTTCCAGACCAATTCGAAATCATAATCTTATCCAGAAAAACAAACCTTATAAAATCAATAATGAAACAGCATACTCCATCGATCCATATTAGATGTTTCATCCAAAAATATTTTCTAATCTCAGTCGGATTGGTAACCGGATATCAATCTAAAGAGAGAGAGAAAAGAATATAAAACGTAATCTTAGAAAGTAGGTCAAAGAATCCATATTGTGGCGGCATACCTGCCTTTTGTGTTATTCCTTTACTATTATTCATAGTATTATGACTTTCCATTTGGATCATGATGACTCATACCTTACAGAAAATGTAGTTTTTATCAAGGTCCTTTTTTCAACAATACACAAATGATAGATTTTATCTTTTTAATCGTATCTTTTCCGTAAGATTTAGACTGGATTAGAATTCTTAGGAACAGCTCATATTCTTCGGATAAGTTCTGCAACTTTTATCAGTTATATGAAAAATGATGTTATATTTGTAAAGGAAACATGTACGTGTATTCTTCTAGAGTTGTTATTTAGGATTACCACTCTATATTTGCAAAATTTGGTAGAGACTTTTGCATTTTTCAAAGCAAGCTTAATTTCTGTTTTTATTGATTGACCCAGTAACCCAGGGGTACTCAACCTTTTTTTCTGCTGGGCCGTATATATATGTCAGCTATTTCATGCGGGCCGCATACATATATTAGTTATTTCAAGCGGGCCGCAACATGAGGATAAATGGGGGAGGAGAGAAATGCTTTAAGATCACGATAACATTGAAAATTTAAAGTGTGAAAAATTGATCATAACATTATAATTCCTGTTTGCTTTTTTAATTATTATTTTTTTTTTTTGTTACTAATATTAAATTAAAAGCAGAAACACTCCTTCACATTTTCTGCATCTCTCAGTAAACGGTTTCATATGATTACCAATAATATAACAAAATTTAAAAATCTTTGTTCCTGTGACTTTTTTCTTACTTTGTTACGCTGTGACATTACCACCGACAAATCATTTTGTTGCTGTTGCAAGGATTATTCAAGAAAAAAACCTATTTATCACCTCTTGAAAGAGATCTTCGAGGAAAAGTGTCATTGAATGAGATTCCTGTTTATTGGTATTTTTTAAATACAACACTTTCGTGACAAATCAAACCATTACTGATCCATGTTTGTTTTTCTCTACAAAATAGTCAACTTCCCAATCGTCTTGAAAAGATATATTTTCTTCGAATATTTTTCGCTTGTAAGATATGAAAGATGGAAAAAAATTTAAATTTCCACCCACTGTTCATTCCACTTTGTTTGATTACTAACCAAACTGTTCCAAATAGAAAAAAAATATCAATTCGTACCCGTACGATACCGAAACAGCAAAACAAAATAGATATATTTAATTTTGAAAAAATTTTTTAAAAAAAAATTTTTATTCAAAAGAAGTGAATCAACATGGGCCATGGCCGGACCCTTTTAAATTCCCCGAATTTGAGTAAAATGCGTAACCCATTCTAGTGTTTTTTTCTTAAATTTTGACAAAAAGGAAAATAAGAAAAAAATTCTTTTGAAAACTGGGCCCCGGGTTAATGCAAAATTGAAAATTGTTTGTGGGTTTGAAATTTTTTCCAAAATATTTTGCAAATTTAAAAATTTTTTTTCTTTTTTTAAGGAATTTCAGAAAACCCCTTTTTAAAAACCGGCGGGGTAAAAGTAAACGAGATTTAAAAAAACTTTAGCATCAAAAATTTAAAATGTAAATTTATTTTTAAAAGGATGTTTTAAGGCTGGAAAAAAAAAACTGAGGGTCAATGCGGGCCAAGGCTTCGGCCTTGGGGCTTGTCTTGTTCTGAATTCGGCTTCAATAAGATCATGATCCGAATAATTTTAATTGTCACATGTTATTTCCAGAGAGGGCCTCTCTTATTTTGTTGCTATTTAGTTTAATTTTGTTCTATTGTGCAGTTTCCGGTTCATCCAGCAAACTCATTTTCACTTCCCGCTGTTTTTGCGAGTGTTCTGAGAGAACTGATGGAAACTCTGCCTTTTCTAATTTTATATATATCCTTGTTCTTAGGCTCAATCGTGAGAAGGAACATTGTGACGGGCTCACGCGTCTCTTTTCTGTAACATAACCTCTGGGTTCTTTGACGGCCAAGATTAATGGCAAATCTTTTCCAATCCAAATCCAAGAAGTGAAATGCAAGTGTAGATGCAAATAAGATAGCCTTTAAAAGAACAGAAGTTTTAGTAAGCGGGATGGCAATTTAGAGAAAGTTCTTTTTGGGAAAAAGATAGAAGTGCAATTTGACGGCCTCCAAAGATTCATGGATTCCTAGCCATTACAAAAGGTGCATACTATTGCACGCGTGCCTAACAGTCTTTTGGAAAGTGATTGAATCGTTGCGTGATTCAAGGTAGGACAGATTATTTGATATCAGAACTCGTAATATTATTAGAATTGAAAGTAGGCGGATAATATAATTATTTAGATAAGTGATCCAAGTTGCGCGATCCGTTTTAGCTACGGCTACGTGTTTGGTTTATTCTCACTTAATATAAGTTTGTCCAATATATTAGAAATTTAAGTTAAACTCTTAATAAAGTCATATTTTAAGAATTCTAAAATGTCGATTCATTTCGAGAACCCCACACCTCTAATTCACGCTGACAACCAAAGATATGGTCGCCATAGAACGACTATATCACAACATGAGAGCCAACGTTGAGGTTTATGCGGTAGATATAACTGCTCTTTGTCTCATAGTAAGTGACGCGATTCTGTATGAGATAGCAGAAATCTAGATTTAGAATTAATTTATCAAATCGATATTTCAGTTAATTTAGCATGCATTTTTGGAAAGTAGACAAATTCCTTAAGGGTTTACTTTTGTTGTACCTCTCGAGATGAGAGGCACAACAAAAGTAAGATGAGATTAACTGAATTAAGAAATAATACTTAATCTTTATTTGAGCCATATGATTCCTTTGCTTCTCAGACTCTGAACTAATTATATATAAATCAATACACAAAAGCAGACCTCATAATGAACAACACGTTCCTTAGCTCTAGTGCGATATGAACTACACAAAATCAGATTGAGTCTTTAAAGCCGTGAAATGATTGTTATAACCTTGTTTACAAAACTTAGGGTTAAGTTCTTAGAAAAATTGAATAGACAGGATCCACACACAATTATCGAAATTTGCATACAGAATGTAAGTTTTAAATGGCTTCAACTTCCTTAAAAGCCGGATATTAAAGAACATATTTAATTTTTCTGACCATAACATTAATTCACAACCCCCAATAGAAAATAGATCACTGAAACAAAACACGCACATATTAAATGCATTTTTAAACTAATAATTAAACAATCTTTTTTTTAAAGATATATTCACTTGAAATAGAAGAATAGAGTATTTTAAAAGCAAATATCAGTAATCAGAATGAATTACTTCTTCATCTGAACGAAAAACTGAAGCTAAACAAAATTAATAGTGCGTTATCTACATTTTGCACATTTCAAATGATTTAACACTATCTTCCTATTGTTTTAAAAATGTGTTTACGTATTTCTAACGTATAATTAAGGCTTAACGATTTACCATTTCGATTTAGTGTTTAATTGTCCTTTCCAACCGTTTCAGAGGGGAAAAAAAGGATATAGAGCAAATAAAGAGAGGATTCGTTTGATAACCACTCAAATAGAGAGAGCTACAGTTCCCCATTAAGTTCACGTTGAATGAATTAAGCCGTGAACGAGAAACAAAGGCCAAAATAAAAAGTGAATCATAAAGCAGAAATCAAACTCCTCAGCTAGAATGACGACCACACGTTGGGCAATTGATGTTTAAACGACCTGTTCTCGGTCCATTATACCGAGTGGAGTTGTTCCAGAAAAAGCAATCAGTTTGGGGCGGAGATGTTATTTAGCTCGGGGCTATAGTCCTCAGGTGGGCCTCTTGCACTTAAAAAAAAAAAAAAATAAAAACTTTATTTTACACAAGAGGATGTTTTTCTGAAACATGCACTTTCCTGTGATATGGTAATGGTTAATGAAAACATTTTTTTTTTTCAAATCACAAATGATTCTTTGAGGTCGTCTCTGTGGGTTTCTGGCCCACGAGCAAATGTTATAAATATTTGTGGTCTTGATTATTGAAAGGAGTATTTGGAGATGTTTCGTTGGAAGAATTTCTGATGGAAGCAGTTTACTCTATTTGAACTTCTGAAACATTTTAAATTATTTTTAGAAAACGTGGATTTATTTCATGAAACTAGCATGTGTTGTTATTTATTAATAAAAGAGCAAAAGATTTTTTAAAAAAAAATTAAAACTCCAAAATAAAAAAATATTTTTCTACATAGCTTTGATATTTTCCAATTGGCTAAATTCCTAACAATCACAGGATATATGTAATCACGTGATCTTCATCGAATTCAAAACTGACATAAGACTTTCACTTGTCTACTTCTTGTAAAATTTAGAATTTCATAATTGCGTAAAGATGTTTAAGTATTAAGATTCTTCAAAAGTTTTTTTAAAAAAAAAAAATTATATTAACGTGTACTTTTGAATCAAGTGCATTTTCTTTACCTATGTGCATTATTATTTGCAAATTTGTATTTTTAAAAGAAAGTTTTTTCAAGAAACAAAAGGTGGCAACAGCGAAACGCATAAATTGATTGACTGGAAACACGTGATTGTATTTATCCAGTGACTATGGCATCAAATGAATTTAGCCCGTTGAAATTGTAATTTTAACAACTTTTTACACAAGAAAAAATGTAAGTTTATTTTTTATTCCAATAAATAAGATTTAATTTTTTTTTGTCTGAGTTATAATTCTAAATAAGTTTCCCAAGCTTTTTATAAAGTTGTAAAAGGTAAATTAAAATTTTTAAAAAGGGTTTTTCTTTGTTTTTTGTTTTACTACAAAAAAATGCCCCTATGGAAAAGACCGACCCGCGTTAAAAAAGCGAAACTCAAATCGGGGAAAAGGGGGGTTTAAAAGGGGACCCTGTTTTTTAAAAAGGGGGTTTTGAGCAAAAAGGGTTAAAAAAATTTTTTATTTTCCGTAATTTTAAAAGGGAAAAAAACCCCCATTTTTTTTCCCACCAATTTAGAAAAACTTTTTTTTACGGTTTTTTAACCCCCGGGGAAAAAAAGGGATTTTTCTTTTATTTTTTTTAAAAATTTCCAAATTTTCTTTTATTAAAACTAAAACCCAATTTTTGTCTTTTCCCTTTTAACCATTTTACCGGGGGAATGATTTTTTAAAAGGTTTTTTTTTTTCTTATTAATAAAATTTTAAAATTAAAAAAAAGGGTTTTTCCCCCCCTATTCCAACAGGGTTTAAAAAAATTTTTGAAAAATTTTTTTCAAGACAAGGTTTTGCTTTAAAATTTTCGTTTAAAAGAAACCCATTTTTTTTTTCCTTTTAAAACCCCTTTTTTTTAATTTTATGAGGGGAAATTTTTAACCTTTTGGGGAAAGCAAAAGGTTTTTTTAAATTTGAAAAATTAATGTACAGTTCCCAGAAAATAAAGGGTGAAATTTTTTTTTTGAAAAAAGAAGGGAAGTTTTTCCCCTTTTCTTTTAAACGGAAATTTTTTTAAAAATTTAAAGTTTTCCCTTAAAAAACTGAATCAACCAAATTTTTATTTAAAATAATAATGTATTTAAAAAATTAAATTTTTGGGAAAATTTCTACAAAAAGTTACACCAAAAAAACCCTTTGAAAAACCAATTTGACCGGGGGTTTCCAACTTGGGAAAAAGGAAACAATTTTAAAGGTGGCATTTTAAAACTTACTCTGGCAAATTTTTAAAAAAATTTTTAAAAAAGGGTTGAAAATTTTTTGGCCAAGAACCTTTTTTTTTTAAAAACATTTTCAAAAAATGGAAAATTTTAAGGTTTAGAAAAATCTTTAAAAAATAATTTAAAAATTTAAACTTTAAAAAGCAAAATAAATTGGGGGAAAACCCAAAATTTTGGCCGGGAAATTAAAAAGTTTTTAAAAAGAGGGCAAATTCCCTTCTTTTTGGGAAAAAAAATTTTAAAAAAATTTTGCTTTTATGGGAAAATATTTAACCCAGAGAAATTTATTTAAAATAAAAGTGTAATTTCAAATTAAAGTCAAAAACTTCCCCAAAATTTTGTTTATAAAAAAGATTTCTCAATAATTTTTAATTTAAAATTTTTTTTATTTTAAACCCCAAATAAAAAAAATTTTAATTTTTCGATTTCAATTTTATTTTTAAAAATTTAAAAATTATTTAAATTTTTTTTAAAAAATTTTTGTTGAAAAAAATTAAAATTTTTTGTTGCTTTTTAATTTTTTTTTAAGGGGAAATTTTAAATTTGAAAATTAAAATTTTTTTACAAAAATTAAAACCCTTTAATTTTTTAAAATTTGGCCCTTTTTAAAAAAATTTCCTTGTTGATTTTTTGCGAAAATTCGATTTTTGGTTTTGGGTTTAAAAATTTTTTGGAAAAGTAAATTTTTCATTTTTAAAAGAAAAAATTTTTGGTTTTTGAACCCCCAAAAATAAAAGATGGGCCTTCCCCCGGGGGCCCCCTTTAAACCCTTTTTTTGTTAAAATTTATTCCTTTATATATATATATCTTTTTTAAAATACAAAACCCAAATATAACCAAATTTTATCAAAATTAACATTTTTAAATAAATTTTTTTTAAAAAAGGTTATTTAAAATTAATAAATTTTAAATAAAATTGGTTTCAAAACTCTTGATAAAAAATTTTTACCCCCTTTTCTTTTTTCAACAAGTGTTTTCTTTTTTTAAAAAGAAAAGGTTAATTTTTTTTCTTTTTCAGGAGAAAAGGCTATAAGGGTTTAAAAATTTTAACGTAAAATTTAAACGGCCATGAAATTTGGGGTTTATAGGGAAAATTTAAAAATTAAATTTTTAAATTTTAATTTTATAAAAGGGAAAGTTTTTTATTTTTAAAAAAACCCAAAGCAAAAAACGTTTTTTTCGAAATTTGTTAAAAAATTTTAAAATTTGGTTTTAAAAAGGGAAGGGCAAAATTTTTCCTTTTCCAAAAAGAAAATTTTTTTTGGTAAATTTTTTTAAGTTTTAATTTTTTTAAAAAATTTTAAATCGGCCTGAAAAACCTTTTTGAAATTTTTTAATTTTAATTTATAATATATATTTAAAAGTAAGAATATAAAACCTACCATTAAAAATAAAAAGAAATTTTTAATTATTGAAAACAAATTAAAAAAAAAAGTATTTACTAAACCAAATTTTTGTTTTTAAAATTTAAATTTCACCATAAAAAATTTAGGTTTAAAGGAACCCAAAAAAACCCAAATTCCCCCTTTTTACATAAAGAATTTTTTTACGGGCAAATTTAAAAAATTGCAATTTTTTTTATTTAAAACTTTTTTTAATTTTAAATATTTTCAAAATTTTTTAAAATAAACCTCTTAAATGAATTTTCAATATAACGAACTTTTTTCTTTGTGATTCAATTTTGCCCATTTTTTTTTAAAAGGAAAAAAAATGTCGTTATTCTCTTTAACACATTTTATGGGGGATCAAAAATATTGAACTGGTTTTATTGGATCCAACTCCCGGGAAAACAATAAGTTCTGACTTTTTATCCAAGAAGTGCAACCTTTAACCCCATTGCCCAAGTTCACTAAAAACGTCTTCGAACCCCCTTTCCCTCATTAGAGTTTTTCTGTCCCCTGTTCTAGTTATAAAATAATGTATGTTTAAATATTACTTTATGTTTTTAAATTAAAAAAATTCATTAATTTTAATATAAAATTATTTTTTTTAGTTTTTAAAAAATACAATGTTTCTTCGACTTTCCTTTTTTTTTTTTTTTTTTTTGGTTTTTTTTTTTTTTTTTTTTTTTTTTATGGGTAAGATATATAAAATAAACATATTTTAAATTTTTAAAAAAGGTTTTAAAAATTTTTTTTTAATATATAGTGTTTTAATTTTAAAAAATTTTGTTTTATGGGTTTTGGTTATTTTAAAAGATGTACCTCTATATAACAAATTTTTCCCAATAAGGAACTTTTTTTCCGGGATTTAGCTTTTTCCGTTATATAGAGGTCCGACTGGTATATATTTTTTTTTTTCTTGTTAAAATTTTTTTAAAACCGTTAAAAAAATTTTTTTATTCATCCCCCTCGTTCAAAAAATTTTTTTAAAACTTGTTGGGGAGGACACTTGATTTTAAATCTTTTTTCAAATATTAATTCTTTAAATGAAATTGAATTAATGAATAAATAGAAACAAAATAATAATCCAACCCCCTTTATAAAAAAAGGAAAAAATCGCTCGTTGTGCCCCTTTTGTAGTGCAAGGGATAGCGCGTTGGACTCTAATCCAAAGGTTTTGGGGTTTTTGAATCCTACCTGAGAGGGGCCTAATTTCTGAGAATGTGATTTATGAATGAAAAATAGTAACAAAAACAAAAGAAATTAGCCCAACACCCTATATCAAAAAAAATAAAAAATTTTCGCTTTTTTTTTGCCACTTAATATTGTGTTTCTGTCATATGTATATACATACTTATATTAATTGTAATTATTTATAATAAAAAGAACTAAAATAAATTTTTTCTTTGTTGACATAAGTAGGAATTGACTTAATTTTTTTTTATATTATTGTTTAAAGTTCACGTTTAGATTTGAGTACCATAAATAGAACATAAAGCTTTTATGATTGTAATATTTCAAAGACTTTTAATAATAATATTGATTTTCACACTCTATTTAGGTGAAAAATTTAAACTTTTTTTGTCTCATTAAAAAAATATTGATGGTTTTTTTCTTTACGCTTTAAATTGAGAAATATTAATTTTTATAACATTTGTGTGAGCATCATACAGTTCCAATCCAAATTCTTTAAATGAGTGATTTCGTAAATATATCCACTTATCCGGTTTACTCAGTTATATGAAACATGGAATGGAATAACTTTAATTCATTTACTATAAAACATAGTTTTAATGCCCCAAAAAGGGTTTAAAATAAAAACCCCTTTTTAAAGAAATGCTTTATTTTTTTGTTATAGGAAATTGGTGAACGAAAACTCCTGCACAAAGGATACGAATTAAATATTTCCATTGAAAATTTCAGTGAAAAATATTCTATAAAAATATTCAGGTAAATTTTTTATCTAATTATTAGGTATTTTTTTATGGTTTTTCAAAAAATTATTTTTTTTTTTAAAACTAAAAAAAACGGGAAAAATTTGGTTTTTTCCTTTTCCCGACCCACGATTGCATTCACATAGAGACAATTATAATGTGATTATTAGATTTTTCATAAATCATTTTGCTATCAAATATATGATACTAATTTTGAATATGTGATATTATTAAACCCCCCTCTTTCAAACGTGATTCAATTTTTTTATGATACTTATTTATATTTGTTGTTTTATAAATCTAGGTGCACTTTATCGTATTTTTTGTAAAACCTTTTTTAGAAAAATTAATTTTTTAAAATTTTTAATTTTTAATATATATTTTATATGTGTGGGGGATGCGTTTTGGTGGAAGGGGGCATTGGGAAAAATTTTTATGAAATTGTAAAAAAAATTTGTTTATCTTGAATGCTTTCTCTTATATTTTTGTATGCAAAATAATTAAATTTTTTTTCCTATGTTAAATATATGTTACATAAATACAAACAAATAAAAGGAACAATACTAAAACTTTTTAAAATTTAAATTTTTTTTTAAATTTTGGGTTCCCCGTATAACGCCACTTTAAAACAAAAAAAAAAAAATTTTTAAAAATTTTATTCGTTATACGCCGGGTATAAAAAAGAGAGCTTTAAAAAAAATAAAAGAGGTAAGATGGGAAAAAATTTGACCTTTTCCTTTTGGAAATACTGTTTATTTGGTTTTAAAATTTCCCTATGGGAAATAAAAAGGGGTTTTAGTTCTAGAAATAACTTTTTTTTTTCCCCCAAACCTGGGATGATACCTGAATAAAAAGACTTCAAAAAATAAGAATATTGATACGTTAAATTTTAGGTACCTTCGTCGAAATAGGGTGCGGTTATACGAGAATATCCAAAAAATTAAAAAAAGCAGCTGGAAAATATGGGGGCCGCTATACGCCGGATTTTTCGGTAATTTACACTTAAGCAAAAAACCCCCGTAAATTGAACCAAAAGGAAAAAAAACGAAAAATTTCATTTTAACTGGTAAACCCCATCCTCGTAACCTTTAAAATCATACCCAAAGTGATTATTTTTTAAAAAGGGGTTCTTTTCATTTTTTTTAACGTGAATCAGTCGCCGTTATTCTTTTTTGAACCAGTAGCCAAAAACAGGAATTTTTCAAGGGGTCCGGGGTTGAAAGTTCACCATTCTTTATCATCTTCTTTAAGGGTTTTGGGAAAAACTAATTATAGAATAAATAATTAGCATTAATTAATAAAAAATTTAACATTAAAACAAATATTTAATTAAAATTTTGTACTATATACTTAGAATTATAATTAATGGAAAAAAAAGGGCTTTTGGGGGTTTCCGGGCCCCAGGACCCTCCCCTTGTGTGCGCCACTGGTTTGAACTCAAAGAAAATTCATTTAATAAATGAAAAAGTTCTTGCACGTCTTCATTATACCCAAAACAAAAAAAAAAAACAAATATAAAAATCGTGTCTTCCTACCAAAAAAAAAAGGGAAAAAATCCCGCGCCATTTTCACCTTCCATCCACCTTTTAATTCCACCGATTTCCTCGCGATTTCTGGGGACACCGGAAGACATTTAAAACGGATGACATCGGGAGACTTAATCTTTTTATCGCCCTCCCCCACAATCACTGACTTTTCCCAAACCCCCAGGTAGTGGATCCCTCCATATAATCCCCCAAAAAACTCCTTTTCATAACGCTTTTAAAGAAACCTCGAAAGGGGTCCTTTAAACTGGGTTCTCTTTCAAAGAGGGATTTTTTAATATCTAGACAAAGGTCTCATCAAGGTGAAATCGAAATCGTGGGTTTGAATAAACCCGCGCGTAGTTTTAAAAAAGCCATTCTTGTAGTGTGTGAGGGGAAAAAGAGATTTGGGGTTTATTTGGGCCCCCCAAATTTTTATTGGGGATATTGGCGCCGGGTTTCCCTTTTAAGCCACGGTCAAAAAAAGGAAAAAACATTCCAAACTGGGTCCCATTCTCCAAACTTCCCAAACCACCCCCCGGGGGACCTTTTAGCCCGACAAAATTTAACTGCATCAGCCCCTGTACACGTTGGGTTTTAGGGAAAAACCGGGGAAAAAAAAGGGTGAGAAATAAAGAGATTATGAAACAATTTTTAAGCTATATACCAGAGGTGTGAACCTTTTTTACCACTAAAACGTGTAATGAGGGTTAATTCATGTGACGTCATAGTCACATGATAGTGAAAGCCACGTGATTCTAGCCAATCAATTTTAAAAAATCATTTACGGGCATAGTCACACGATAAAAAATATCTTGTGTTTCCAACTAATCAGTTCACGCCCCTCCGGTTTGGGGTTTTAAAAATTTTGTTTTGCAGAAACTTTTTCTTTAAAAAATACATATGTATACAAAAGCATTTTTTTTAAAAGTATAAAAAAAAAAAATACGACTTTTTTTAATTTTTAAAAAAACTTTTTTAAAAATTTTTTGGTTTTAAAATCTTTCCCCAAAGAAATTTTTAAAAATCGGTTTTTTAAAAAAAACCCCCAAAAAAAAAAATTTTTTTAACAAATAAAAAAATTTTTTTTTATCATTTGAATGCCAAATTAAAAAAAATAAAGGGGAACCAAAGGTTTAATTTTAAAAAAATTTTTGGAAAATTAATTTTTTTTTTTTTCCGATTTAAAAAAAATTTGGGGATTTTTTAAAAATTCAAAAAAACCCTAAATTTTTTAATTTTTTGGGGAAAAAAACACATAAAAAAATTTTTTTAAAAATAAAGGGAAAAGAAAAATTAAAAATTTTCTAAAGGGTTTTTTTTTCCCCAGACACAAACACAAAAAAAGTTTAGTTTTTTGTAAAAAATAAGTTTCCTAAAAAAACAAAACTTAGAAAAAAAAATGGCCTTGGAAAAAGGCGGGGTTTTTAAAACAACCCGTTTAAAAAAAAACCCCAAGTGGGTTTTTGCAAAAAATTAAAAACGGGAAAGAATTACAAAATATTTAAAAACCCTGAAAAAAATTTTAAGTCCGGAAAATAAAAATTTAAAAATAAAAATTTTTTTATGGGGAAAGATCCCTAAAACAAAATTCCCCCATTAATTTGATGTTTATTATTTCTATAGGAACATTTTTTAAAAAAAAAAGAAAAGTTTTGAAAAAAAATGGATTTCCTTTTTATTAAAAAAAAGAAATCCCCCAAAAAACTTTTGGAAAAATTTTAATTTTAATTTTATTTTTTTTCCCTTCCCTTTCAGTTAAAAAAAAATTTTTTAAAATTAAAAAAAATAATTTTTATTAAAAAAATAATTAAATTTCTTTTTTTTATTTATTTTTTTAAAAATCTTAAAACCCCTTTTAAAAAAAGAAAAAAAAAAATTGTGCAAGGGGAAAAAAAAAAAAAAGCGAGGAATTAGGGATTTTAACAAAAAACAAAAATTAAAAATAAAGAATTTTAAGGGCTTTTTCAAAAAAAAATTTTTAATTTTTAAAATTTTCTTTATTTTAAAACTAAAAAATCTTTTTAAAAAAAATTTCCCTTTTTTATTTTAAAATTTTTTTAACTATAAAATTGTTAAATTTTTGTTTAGTTTTTTTTTAAAGAAAAAATTCCCCTTTGTTTTAAAAATATAAAATTTTTTATGAAAAAAACGCCCCTTTTATTAAACCAACCCTTCAAAAAAATTTTAAAAAGGGAATAAAACTTGAAATTTTTGGAAATCCCCCTTTAAAAAATAAGAAAAAATTAACCCCAAAAAAAAATTTTTATATTTAAGAAAAAGGAATTTTCCAAAAAAGGGAAATTAAAATTTTCCCAATGAAATTTTTTTGTTTTTTGGAAAAAATTTTTGGGGGTTTTAAAAAAATTTGAAAAAGGGTTGTTTTTGGAGGTTTTTAAAAAAGATGTTTTTTTCATTTTTCTTCCCAAAAAAATTCATTAAATTCTTTTTTTTTAAAAAATAATTTCCTAAAACAAAGTTTTTTTTGAAATTAAAATTCAACTTTTAAACTAACATAAAAAAATTTAATTTTCCCAAAAAATTTCTAAAAAACCCCCCAAAAAAGTTGAAAAAAAAAAAATTAAAATAGTTTGGTTTTTTTTTAAATTTTTTAAAGGAGGGTTTTTAAACCCTTGTCCAAACATTAATTGAGAAATTTTTGCCTTTTTTTAAAACCGGAAAAAAAATTTTTAAACCGGGGTTTTTAAAAACTTTTTAAAATTTGGGAAAAATTTTTTTTATGTCTTTAAAAATAAAATTTTTTATAAAATTTGGTTTTTTTAAAAAATTTAACAATTTTAAAAAATTTAAAAATTTAAAAATATTTTGAAAAAAAAAATTTAAAAACCTTTTTTCCCAAAATTTTTTTGAAAAAATTTCTAAAAAAAATAATAATAAAATTTTGCCTGGTTTTAGGGTTTTTTTCCCTCCTTTTTAAGAGGTTCAAACCCCCCCAATTTTTTAAACCGCATTTTTTGGAAGGTTTGCCCAAAACCCCGTTTTCCAAAAAGAAGGGAAGGGAAATTTTAAAAAATCCCATAATTAAAAATTTTAAAATTTTTGGTTTTTTAACCAAAATTTGTGGGGTTTTTAAAAACAATTGGAAAACCTCTTTTTTACAAGAGGTCTTTTTTATATTACGGAAAAAACGAAAAATTTTTACCCCAAAAGGGGAACCCCTTTTTAAAAAAAAGGAATTTAAGTTATTTTTTTTCCAAAAAAAAAATTGGTAAATTTTTTTTTAAATTTTTTTGTTAATGGGGCTTTAAAAAAATTTTTAAAAGTTTTTTCAAAGGGGCCCCAAATTTTTTAGTTTTCCATTTTGGCCCCCTTTTTAAAAACACCCGGGTTCCGGGGAAATTTGGGGAAAAATTTTAAAAAATAGGGGGAAAAAAAAATCGCTTTTCGGTTGGAAAATCTTTTTTCATTTTTCTTAAAAAATAAACAAATTTATTTTTTTAATTTAAAAAAATATTTAAAATATTTAAATTTAATTTTTTTATTTTTTTTTTTTTTATTTTTTTAAAACTTAAAGTTACCCAAAAAACCCCTTTTTTCTTTCAGCAAGAATTTTTGGAAAAACCCTTGTAAATTTTATGGGTTTAACCCCCTTTTTTTTCATTTTTTTAATAAGCGATAAAATTTTAAAAAAAACTTAACATCATACCATGTGATTATTTAAAAGGTTCATTTACATGTAACGTGAATCAGTCGCCGTTATTCTGTTTGAACCAGTAGCACACACAGGAATTTTTCAAGGGGGGGGATCCGGGGTTGAAAGTTCACCATTCTTGTATCATGCTTCTTTAGATTTTGTCGATTTTCGGGAACAAAACACAGTAAAAGACTAATTATAGAATAAATAATTAGCATTAATTAATAAAATTAATCATTAATAACAAATATTTAATTAAAATTTACGTACTATATACTTAGAATTATAATCAATCGGGAAAAAAAAAACCAAGGGCTTTGGGAAGGATTCCGGACCTCTAGGACCCTCGCCTTGTGTGCGCCACTGGTTTGAACCGTATGAAAATTCATTTAATAAATGAATAAAAGTTCTTGCACGTCTTCATTATACCAAAACAAAACAAAACAAATATAAAAATCGTGTCTTCCTACAAAAAAACCAGGAAAAGATCCCGCGCCATTTTCACCTTCCATCCACCTGTGTAATTCCACCGATTTCCTCGCGATTTCTGAGACACCGGAAGACATTTAAACGGATGACATCGGGAGACTTAATCTTTTGACGCTCCGTCACCCACAATCACTCGACGTTTCCAAACTCCTCAGGTAGTGGATCACGTCCATATAATCCCCCCAAAATCTCCTTTTCATAACGCTTAATGAAACCTCGAAAGGGATCCTTGGAAGCTGGATCTCTCTCTCGATGAGGGATTTTCTAATATCTAGACAAAGGTCTCATCAAGGTGAAATCGAAATCGTGATTTGAATGACCAGCGCGTAGTTTTAAACAGCCATTCTTGTAGTGTGTGAGGGAAAGAGAGATTTGGGTTGATTGTGAGGCTCTTTACAAACGCCAAAGTTTTCATCATCACGAGAGATATTGGCGCCGGATTTCTCAATTTTAAGCTACGGTCAAGAGACAAGGATAACACATTCAAGCTGGGTCCCATTCTCCAAACTTCAATCCACGCCTACAGAGGACTTTGAGCCTCGACAAATTTAACATGCATCAGCTCCTGTACACGTTGGGTTTTTAGAAACACCGGGAAGAAAAAGGGTGAGAAATAAAGAGATTATGAAGACAGATTTTTAATGCTATATACCAGAGGTGTGAACCTTTTTTTTACCACTAGAGGCCACGTGTAAATGAGGTTAATTCATGTGACGTCATAGTCACATGATAGTGAAAGCCACGTGATTCTAGCCAATCAATTCAAAAACTCATGTGACGTCATAGTCACACGATAAAAACTATCTTGTGTTTCCAACTAATCAGTTCACGCGCTCCGGTGTTGCCAAGTTTTGCTCTTTGCAGAAACTTTCTCTTAAAAAGTACATATGTATACAAAATGCATTTTATTTAAAAGTATAAACATAAAATACGACTTTTTCAATTTAAAAATCTTTTGAAGAAATTTTTCCCCTAACATTTAAACATTTTTTACCCAAATATGAAATTCGAAATTTTATCTGAGTTTACAAATATAAAACAAGAAGAATTAATTTAATGTTTGTTTTGAATTCAATGGAAAACACGTTTTTGTTTTTATCATGTGACTTCATGTATCAAGCCTATTAAACAGTAATAAAGGAGACCACATAGGTTAATGTACCTATAAATGTGACTTTTATGAAATTATTATAGGGTTTTTTTTGTACGATTTAAACAATTTGGTGCATTTTACAGAAATATTACAAAAAAAATTTAACTCGTATTTGTTTATTATTTGGCAGAAAAAGTTACTATAAATAGAAGATTTTTGTATTCACATAAGGAACGAATATTAAATAATTTCTCTAAGGAAGCGTATACTTGCTAGACACAAAACACAACACAAAAGTACTAGTAAAATAAGTAAAACAATAAGTAAAACAATAAGTAAAACAATGACTAGATTTTTACAATGGCCGTTGGCAACACGAGACGGGTCTTTTACCAGCACATTACCAGATTTACAAAAGATAAGCCGCAAGTGTCTTTTTAGTTCATAATTATCTGTATCTCAATCAACAGAAACTTGTAATAATACACTTCATTAATATTTAAAAACCATCCATGCAAAAAATACGTTTTAATGTACACGGAATCAGTCACAATTATAATAATAAGAAAGTAGTTTTATGAGCAGAGATCATATAACACGCACATATCTGGTAGTGTTGCCGTATTATACTAGGTAGCGTTCTAACATTTCAAATATACAATTAACCATTCCTGAAAGTTGCCATTGAAACATACATGCATTCATGCCGTTCTTCATCTAGAAAAAGAAACTAACTGATAAAAACATTTTGATATTTTATTTTAATTTCATAGTTTTTCCTTCCATTGTCATTGTTACAAATTTTGTGTAATGAACGCTTAAAATAGTGTAAATAATTTATATCAGGAAGTGTAATACATTAATGTTACTTTTTGTTGTATTTATTTTATGTTAAAATCTTGCCACCACCTCTAACTTCGAAATCTAGTTTTATTATGAAATAAAAAAAATTAGTGATTACACTGATGAACGGAATAAATTAAAAGCGAGAGCACATTGAGGCATGGCGTAGACAAAACAAAAGGGATAAAAAGATAGATGAATGCTGTCACGGGCTTTTTTGCAAATGGCAAAATTTTTTCCTACTTTCTTGACAATTGTCGTTATATTTTGAAAAATTCATACAATATCTTTATAAATTATAGCCTGTGTGTTATTCTGATTTATAAGCTATATTATTGTAAAGTTTCATTAGAATCCATTCAGTTGTTTTTGCGTGAAAGACGACCAAACATCCTCACAAACTTTCGCGTTTATAATATATATTAGGATGAAGAAAAGCGACTCGCATACTCATTCACTCATACCGAGATCTCTGTAACTATTAGATTGACGAAATTTGGCACACATGTTTTTTTGGTTTAATAAAGATCTTCAAAGAACAGGTTTTGTGGAAATCGGCTCCCAAATCAAAACCTCACCTCACGATCAAATTCAACCTTCCTTTACAAATCAGAACTATTTTATCACTTTGAATGCAATAAAGGGAATCCAAAAAATTGAAAGAAATAATGAAATTTTTCCCGGAATGACATTTTTTTTCACCAGATTTCGAAAAACATTTCTGGGTACTTCTTAAAGATTCGAAAAACGTCAAATGAATTTTTGAAAGAGACAAAAAATTTTTCAAAAATCAGATAAGAAATATAATTGAAGAAATCTTCAGTATTTCTTGCTCTCTCAGATGTAGCATATTGCATTCAAATGAATGCTTTAGTTTAGGTGTGAGAAGGAAAGTAGAGTTTCCGTAGGATTAACATTACGTTCACGAAATTCAAAATGGCCTGTAGGCGGTTTTGCATAAACTAACAGTGAAAAGAAATTAATGTGGGTTCTGCAAAAAAATATAACTGAAAGAACCCTACAAAATAATGCTGGAAAAAAAACAGTGTAAATACGTGCGAATATTTTAATTTGAAATTATTTTGATGGCAGGTTTAAATTGAATACCATAAAAAAGTCAACATGTACTATTAATTCGATGAATTTATTACAAAGTTAAAATTTTATTATATACCTGAGTTAAAATAAAATTTTTAATGTACATCAGGGGTTCCAAAACTTTTTTAAACCTTGGACCCATTTTTATAGTCTAAACTGACTCACAGACCCCTTTTTATAGTCAAAACTTACCCATGGACCCCTTTTTTATAGTCAAAATTTACCCACAGACCCCTTTTTAAAGTCCAAACTTCTCTAGGGCCCACCAAGTGAAAAAGCTACGTAAATGCATTGTATAAAAACTACAAATTTCAAAAACATTTTGTTACAGAATTATTTATTGAAATTATAACTAAAATAAAAAATAATAATAATGACTTGGATGAACTTCATGAGATGTTATGAGTGCATTTATATCCGTCTCCATGTTTGTAAGTAGCAACTGCAAATCCCCACGAGCACTAGTTTTTACCTTTTTTTGTGTGTGTGATGAGGCTCTTTACAGCACTAAATTCACGTTTTGCCAAATTGGAAGACGGCGAAGTGGTCAACAGTTTCTCTACAAAAAATCCATAATACAGGATATAAAGTTGTCTGTTTTTGTAACCAGAATTTGTGGTATCCTTGTTAAAAAAAAAAACACATTGGTTTAAGTCCCTCATTTGTGGATATTTCAATGAGGCTCCTCTATTAGTATGGATTCATCTGTGTTTTAGATCTGAGTTAATCCACGCGCAAAAGAGCTCAACGCCTAGTCGGAAATACCCAAGCGAATTAATGTCATTTATATAAATTTCCATAAAAATAAAATTGGAGATCAATTTTTTTAAATTTTATGTTGAACCTGGTGCTGAACCCCTGACGTCGTTCAGGGACCCCCAAATTAATTTTAGTTTTCCACTGACCCCCTGAATAATATCGGGGACCCCTGGAGTTCCTTAGGGACCACTTTGGGAACAATTGAAGTACATCGAGGGGAAAAAAAACATTAAATACAGACATTTTCGGTGTGGAAATATGCTTTCTTGCATCTTATTTTAATGCAAGAAATTCATTTATAAATAATTAAAAATTTTTATATATATATATATATATATATATATATATATATATATATATATATATATATATATATATATATATATATATATATATATATTTATTTATTTATTTATTTATTTATAAATTATACAAATATTTTTTTCCAACAAATAATTTATTCTTCAGAATCAAGAAATTTTTTATATAAAATTACGTAGTCATTATAAATATCAAAAAGGGAAATTAACTTTTTTTATTCTATTATTTAATATATTTGCGATACAATCCTTTTTATAAAATCTTAACCATTATAAATTCTTTTTTATTTCAATTCATAACATAAACTAAATGTTTTCCGCACCATGTGTTCTTAGTTTTTACAGATATTAACAGATATGATCAAAAAATGAGAATAGTTTTTAACTATTTAATCGAGTTTGAATGAAATAGTTTTCTCTGTGTATACTACGTATATTTTGTTGTGACCGACAACGTTCGCGGAATTTTGTTTTTGCAAAAGCGTACAAAATTTCTTTTTATCTTAAGTGTAATTTGTGAAATAGAATATGAGTATTAAATTGTCTCAATATCATTATTACTATAAAAATTATTTAATTGTAATTTTTGGAGAATTTTTTTTAATATCCGACTACGTGGGAAACGTGATTTTTAAATGCTCAAACGAATATTTTTTTTAAAATTTAGGGTCATTTGATTAGATTCCCTATGAAATTTTTTTTTCAGAATATTATTACCATTGTACTTAAAAAATATTTTTGGCAAAAAATAGAAAATTTATTTTTAAACATTCTTTTTTATGGGAAAATATTTGTTAATAAAATTTTTGCCTATATATAGCTTAGAACTCTGAACAGAGCCTGAACTAAGATTTTTGAAATATATAATTTAGAAGTGGATTTATCCATACTTTATAATTCATCAGAGAGTGGAGAAATTTTAACAGAAAAACACAGATAATTATTTCAATTGGTAGTAACTCTGAAAATAAAGTGAATTTTTCAAAAGTCGTAGTTCAGGCCTTGGCTATATATAAGCAAAATATTATTATTATAAAAGCATTTTTCATAAAAGGAGAGAATGTTTTGAAAAAAAGGTAATTTTAAGTTCATTTTTTGCCAAAATATTGTATTTAAATAATTTTGTAACTGCAATAATATTCTTAAAGCAGTTTTATACGTGTATTCTAATCTAAGTGACATTAAATATTTTAAAAAAAATCGTTTGCACGCTTTTGCAAAATCACGGTTCTGAACGCAGTCGGATACCTCAAGGCATTTTCCATTTATGAAAAATTCTTATACAATTATTATATTTTGCTTATTAATAGCCAAGATTTTTCCGTTAAGAGCCTGAACTAGGATTTTTGAAATACATAATTTATTAGCGTATTTATTCATATTTTAATATATCAGGGTAGAGAAATTTTACCAAAAAACACTGGTCACATTATTTCAATTGATCGTAACTGAAAATAATATGAATTATTGAAAATACATAGTTCAGGCTCTGTATGGAACTCCTAGCAATATATGGGACAAAATATTATTACTATAGAAGCATTTTCCATAAAAAGGAGAATGTTTTGAAAATACAGTCGGACCTCTATATAACGAAGTCGCTAAATCCCGAAAACAAGTTCGTTATATGGAAAATTCGTTATATAGAGATTTATCTTTTATTATACTTCATAAATCACGTAAAACAAGTTTTAAATTCGTAAACCAAATATTTATTAAAAAAGTAATTATTTACATCGTTTTATAAATTAATATTTATGTATTTTATATATCTTACCCTTCAAAAAAGAAAGAGAAAATGTGCAAGGATGTGCAAGGAAAACAAGAAAAAGAATGTCGAGGAATATACTGCATTTTCAACATTAAGAAAATAATTTTAAATTAAAATTAATGAATTTTAAGGACATTTTTCTAAGTTAAAGCATACAAGTAATTTTAAACGTACATTATTTTACAACTAGAGATTTTAAACATACACTACCACATGCATCCTTCAATTTAATTACTCATAAAATCTGTTAATTTTGTTTGTTTTTTTATTGAAAAAATGCTTTGTTTCGTAATATATACGCCTCACATCTTTGGAATGCACCAAAACGCCCTTTATGATCACCATAAAATGTGTTAAATGAGAGAATAACTTGAAATATCCAGAAATATTTCAAAAATAGGGAGAAAAAAAAATTGAATCCCAAGGAAAAAGTTCGTTGGATAGAAAATGGACTTCGCTAGTGGGAGGTTATTTTACAAAGAAAATCGTGAAATGTTCTTGGTTCCAGGAAAAAATTCGTTATATAGAAAAATTCGCAATATAGAGGTTCGTTATATGGAGGTTCGACTGTATGTCATTCTTTATTCGTTTTTTTTTGCAAAAAAATTACAGTTAAATTATCTTTTCTTATAATAATATATAAAGCAGTTTTATATGTATATTATAATTCAACTCACACTAAATATCTCAAAAATAATAATTCATTTATACGCATTTTCAAAATTACAGCTTCGAACGCAGTCAATCAACTGTACAGTTGGTTGATTTACATTATTTGTAATGAGTCCTCCTGAAACATCGTGCCAAACATGTGGAGAATTTCGCTTAAGGTATCCGACTACGTTCGGAACCGTGATTTTAAAAAGGCGCATAAACGGATAATGTTCATGATATTTAGTGTCACTTAGATTAGAATACATGTATAAAATGGTTTTAAGGACATTTTGACAAAAAAAAATTGTTTAAATACAATATTTCGGCAAAAAATAAACTTAGAATAACCTTTTTTCAAAATGTTCTCCTTTTGTGAAAAAGGCTTCTATTATAATAATATTTTGCCTGTATACAGCTCAGATTTCTGTACAGAGGCTCAACTATGAGTTTTGAAAAATTCACATTATTTTCAGAGTTAAAACCATTTGAAATAATTATCGGTATTTTTTTCTTAAAATTTCTCCCCGCTGTTGTCGTAAAACACGGATAAACCCACTTCTAAGTTATATATTTCAAAAATTCTAGTTGAGCCTCTGTACAGAGGTTTGAGCTATAGATAGGCAAAATATTATTATATATAATAGAAGCATTTTTCATAAAAGGAGAATATTTTGAAAAGGGGTCATTCTATGTTCCTTTATTGTCAAAATATTGTACTTAAATAATTTTTATTGTAATACTATTCTTAAAACAATTTTATATACATTTTCTAATCTAAGTGACACTAAATATCATAAATATTATCCATTTATTTGCTTTTGAAAAATCAAGGTTCCGAGCGTAGTCGGATACCTTAAGATAGACGACACAAATCGTTAATCGCTTGAACATCTTTTTTATTGTCTACAAAAATAACATTTGCATACGGTCCACTTCCAGACCAAATCATCTCTCTGAAACTGGACTTAACTCACCTACGGTCGTTCATGCGTTTGTGTCTTTGTTCCACTGTTTAGGCAGGGCTGCAGATTAGCATACGGCCTTCTCCTTTTGTTCGAGCAAGACTCGCGACCATCTGTTGTATCGTTTACGTTTCAACCTCCGTCTAATATATTTTAATAAGCGATGACTTCTCAAAGAAAAGAAACTTCAATCAGTCGATTTTTTAAAGACAGGATGTCGCAGACATATTTTATCCATGAATGTTTTGAAAAATCCTTGACATATTTTTTAAATATTGACTTTTTAAAAAATAACTTACAATGGGAAAGGAAATTTGTCTTTGAGCTGTGTTAACTGATTTTTAAAAAAGTTTTGATATTTTCTTTTCTTTGTTTTATGTGAAACTTCCGGATTTGTACCATTTGTCACACAGATTACATTAAAAGAGAAATCAAAAAATATTTCCCTTGAAGAGGCATTATACATCAAATTTTTTGTTACATAGATATTTTATACAATTCAAAACATACTTGTGTGTGTCATAATGTAAAAAAAATTAGTAGCTCTTGTATTGAAGTGCTTTTGAAGGAGCGGGCATTTTGAAGACTTCATTCAACGTAGTCTCTAGTGAGTGAGTGTCAATGGCGTAACGGAGAGCATTTGGGCCCCTCAAAGTTAGGTTTTGGGCCCCAAGTTGGATTTTACAAAGGATTAGGTACTTGGCGGCAGTCAGGCTTTGGGCCCCCTATAGCTCTGGGCCCCTTCAATGCGGGGTCATACGTTACGCCACTGGTGAGTATATTAACGTTGCACTATAAAGAAATCCAAGGGCTATTGGTGGCGGACCTCGTAATTTTGAACCTTGGTCAAGCAACGAGCGGTCACCCCCTCCGAATTTCCACACCACCAACGACACATTTAAGGTGCATCAGTCACTCTACACGAAGGGTCTTCAGTGGTATTAGGCTCGAAATCCTGACAATCCATGACAATAACCCCTGGGCTACCACGGCCTGCATAGCCTGGAAGTGAAGTTGATAAAACTCTAATTCAGATGCCATCCACTTCGTTTCACTGAGGTTTATAATTGAAAGGTTTGTTGCTAATAGTTGCAGTCTGTTGATATAGTATGATATAAATTAAGAAGAAACAAAATTACCATCTAGAAATGAAGAACAATATTATATTTTTTTTGAATAATGGGACAAAATAATGTATAACATACTTCTTGTCATAAATACGAATGAATTGATTGTTTACTATGGTCGCAAATGAAAGCAAGACGAGAGCTATTGGCGACGGAGCGCTTAATTATGAACTGTGGTCAAGTGTCCAGGACGTCACCTGGTCTGTATTCGACTCTCCAAACTTCCATACTGTATCAGTGTGAAGACCCTGAGCCACTGGCGTAGCTAGCTCTGTCCCGTATCAAAATACCTTAGGGGCCCTTTTTTAGATATGAGAGACCTGTTCGTCGGACCGTAGTTACATACTTTGGGGGCCCTGTAGCTTGGACTACGGGGCCAAGCTATCACTGATACGGCAGTAGCTACCCTCATGCTTTGAGCCTCGACAGATTTAATGTGTGTATCATCCCCCCTACACGGTACATCGTTTGGCTCGAACCTGCAACTTACAGAAATAACGTCAGTCAAAGCGCAACCAGGACGACTTAGCTACAACTACTGACCGCATTAGCCTAGCTTATTCAATCACTTCGAAACCTAGTACCAATGAAAACTCTCCGTATATAGAGGGGCTGATGCAAGTTAAATCTGTCATTCTCTAAGTCCTCTCATTGGCGTGCAGGATAGTTTGAAGAAGGGGGAAGGTGCCAGCTCAGGTGTCGTCCTGTTCACTTGAATGTGATTCAGAATGAAGAGATTGGTCACCAATAGTCCTTGTGTTGCTTTATAGCGTGACGTCAATAAACACTCACTCAATCACATGGCACACCGACTAGCACCAGGACTCGAACCCATGACACCACAGAAACAACACCAACGAAAATTCACGACCATGACCGCTTAGCTACAACGACCAGTGACACACACTAGGGGTGTCCATGTGTCCGGACTCCTCCCCCAAATAGCCCTTGAATTTTTCTACTGATAATAATCTTATGTATGTGAGGATAGTTAAATTAGATTAAAAATTAAATTCCCTATCTAGCACTTAACTCATATTTTTCATTTCATCTTCAAGTATCAAACTAATCACCCATTTATTTCTTCCGAACATATGGCCTAGCCAAGAAACATGTCTAATTCCAGATCGTTATATTTAATAGCCCTATATGTGTCAGCATTAACTTTCAAGTACAATCATAAAATCCGCGATACATACTCCATCGACCCACTTAAAACACACCATGGCGTGTTTTTTCCTGCCTGCTCTTAGCGTCAAAAGAGAGATGTACTAATTCTAGACTAAAGACCTTTTTAAAAACTAAGTCTGATTCTGGCTCAAAACATGTCATGTATATAGAACGTAAAATTTAATTAAGATTTTGTTATTAATAATTTATGTTATTAATTAATGCTAATTATTTATTCAGTAATTTATTTTTTGCTATTTTCTGTGGCCGACAATCGACAAAATCAAAAGAATATGTTTGGCGGCGTATTAGGGTACATTACGATAATGGTGGACTTTCGACCCTGGACCCCCGCTCCCTTAAAAAATTTCTGTATACACATCTGACAACAACCATTTAATTTTCACGAAATTAAATGAAAATTTGAATTCAAATAGCAAAAGCGGTAATTTTTTGTCAAATCATTTTAAAATAGCAGTTCTTTTATGTTGTCCAAAAAATTCTGAATTACTTCACTGTGAACATTTAGCAGTTAAAAAAGAAATAAAAACGTATTTAAAATCTAATTAATCAATCACTTTATCTTGATTTTAAAAAAGCATTTTATGTGTTTTTTATTTGTGCTAATTCTCTTAATGTGTCAAGGACTTTCCGAGACACTGTTTTTTAGAATAAAAATTCCAGTTAATTTAACAGACAAGGAAAAATAAATTAAAATCTGACAAAAGTTTGATACATAATTAAAAAAACAAAATACTCTTCAAACAAACTAAGAGGGAAAGTATTAAAATTCCATTGGCTTTTAGATTCTGCAAGAAAATGAGTGGGTTCATGCGATAACATCTACTGAGATCGCCAAGAGAATAGATATATATATTTTTTAAAGTCATTCGCGACAGAAAGAGAATAGAGGAGGAAATTGAATTCATTAGCGCTGTTTCGTCACACGTTCATCAATTTCTATTTTAAAATATTCACCTAAATTGCTGTCATTGTTCAGCGTGAAATTCTATTCCATGAAAAATAGAGAGGTTTTGTAAAAAGTCCTTCATTTTCTCTTGTTTTAATCTTTCGAGTTGTTTCTGATTCATCTATAAAGCGATTTTTGCGAAAGACTTCGTTCCTCAGCAAATTTTTGATTTTTATTCATCTTATGAAATCATCTTTGATTTATCTTTATGAAATAAATTAAATTGATTCTTCGTTTTCAAAAGAGTTTAAAAGTTTTTTTTTTTTGTTTTTGTTTTTTTTCTAAATGAGCCACATTCTTAAATTTATTTAATTAGTTGATTTTTAATGAATTTCTTTTATATCAATTTTTCTAATGTAATATTATTGTAAGATTCGGACACTGACGTTGCTATTCCAAAGTAATTTATTTTTAACACTTTTCATATACAGTGAAAATAGTTAAACACGAAACTGAGAAAACAGAAATATTTTTTCATGTTAAAAGAATTTCGTGTTAAAGGATATTACAAAAAACATCTATTCAACAAAATTAAATTTATTAAGGGACGTTTTATTTACATAGATATGTATACTTGCGTGTATTTAACAAAATAAATGAAACGAAAACATTTACAAGAACTTGAGGAAATATAATACAAAATTTTTAAGTTTTTTGAAAAACAAAACATATTAAGTTTTTGGAAAATAATCTTTAATTTGTCTTTGCGTTGTCTTTTTTAGCATCCAATTGTGTCAACAAATTGTTCGATTTTCGTTTCTTGTTAAGCGAAAAAAAGTGCATGAAAATACATAGTAGTTTATCAGGACCGTTGTATTATTTCGTGTTAAAATCAATATTTCGTCTTAAGCGTTTTCGCGTTAAACGTATTTCACTATAACATTAATTCCACAAATTATTAAATTCCGTAGCTTAGGTGATAGCAACTTATGACACTCGGTACAATTCTCAATGGCATTTTACACTACACTACAAACTTGTCAATTTTTAAGTGGATAGATATCGATAATTTTGAAATGAAACTTATTGAGCCAACATGTTCAAAATTATGAAAAACAAAATTTACGGAATTACGAAAAAATCTGAAAGATAGCTTTCGATACATCGTTAGAGTTATTTTAAATTTTTGGATGTCATTGCTAGAGAGATTTCATTGCTTGAAGAGAAAATTACGTGTACTCTCAGTGGCGCGACGGAGAACATTTGGGTCCCCCCCTGCAAGGTCAGGTTTTGGACCCCCAAGTTGGATTCGACAAAGGGTAGGTACTTGGCGGCAGTCAGGCTTTGGGCCCCTAGCACCCTAGCCCCGCGATGCGGGGTTAGTACCACTGTGTACTCTGCTGTTCGCTTTCGGTCCTAAATATCTATGCGATTAAGTCTTTTCTCACATGAAGAACATTTTGAGTCTGCATAGAAAATGCTTAACAACTGAACGTTCATAATCGTGTCAAATTGAAGGTTACTATGGGGCTGGTCAGGTATGGCAGTAGCTCAGTGCTTCTCGAACTTTCTATATTCACGACCAATTTTCAATCAAATTTTCATCGCGCCCCCCTTCCCCATACAATAACAATGTGTTGAATGCAGTAATAATGTATAATACTTTGACGCTAAAGCTACAATACGACCCTAATTTTAAACCGTACAAAGTATCAAGATGAGTATTAAATTTTGGGCGTTATAAACCCATTGAAAAAATCATTAGTAATTATTAAACTTGTTCTTAGTATCAAATATATTGTACCGTACTGAGATACATTTATAAGTATACTATATCAGAGTAAATGTGTATTTTTTTATTATGTCAGAACACATTTTGTTTGGTTTCCTTTTAGTAAATTAATAATTTTTTAAACAATCTTTTATTTTCGACTTTCCGATGTGCTCGCGCCCCCTTGTAGGGTTATCACGCCCCCTAAAGGGGCGCGCCACACAGTTTGAGAAACTCTGCAGTAGCCGAATAACAATACTTCGTTTTTAATTAATTCTTAAGTTTAATTGTTCGTAATTATTTACATAGTATTTACAAATCATTCAAAGTTTCACGTCTTCAAAGTGTAAATCCTCTTGTAACAAACACGAGGCGTTATCGTTTTACATCTCGTCCTTTTAACAAGGCGTCGTTCCCGGAGCTTCTCGTCTTTTTCTAACGTGGCGTCGAGCTTCTAACAACTGGCAGGCTCCCAAAACACCCAGGCATGCGCAGTACATTTAGTGGAGTGGCTTGGAAATAGCGGCTGGCGCATCCCATATATATATATATATATATATATATATATATATATATATTATATATATATATATATATATATATATATATACTCATATGAATAATATATTTATTTTATCTTATTATTAATAACGGTGCAGGATAAGGCTGTATTAAAATTTTTTTTAACTGCATTGAAAATGATTGTATTATCTGTTTATTTTATAAAATCTCTTTAAATGATGCAAAGTTGATTCATAATAAAACTCTAAATCTATATTCTTGACCTCTATATTCCCTAACTTTGCGTGAATTGTCGCAGGAATCGAATTTTATCAGATTCCTACTGTAGGGCATTCTGACTCATATTGGTAGATTGGTTTGTCACAACACAGCTACATGTTTGCAGACCCCTGCAATAGCTGATTGATTAAATAAAAAAATAGTAAGGGAGATTAAGTAGTAAACGAAAGTTAAAAATCCTATTATTAATTTTCGAATAAAATAGACAGAACGTGTATCCCATTTTCATTTAGCTAAAATTTATTTAAATGGATTTTGTTGAATTGAAGTCACACTAGAGTTACGAAAAGCAGCTATATTGGGCAATTTGAGTAATTTTGGTCTATATATAAAATAACGAAATCAACTCGGAGTTAATACTTCATTTTCTGCAACTACATTCTCTGTAACTGGGAATGAATGACATTTTTAACAAATTGCAAAAATAATTTCTAATAAGAACATATTACACCTATGTTACAAAAACTTAAAAATTTAATAAAGATTTTTTTCTTATGCTATCCGCTAGGATATACAATATTTTAATGTAATTACTATGGATATAAAATAAGATTATAATGATCTCACAGCTAGTATTTCTTCTTCTTACAGGAGAAAAAAACATTACAAAGCGATTTCATTGTTTATTTTAAGAAGCTTGAAAAACAAATTATGACAAGGAAAAGAAAAGCTAATTCATATTAGATTAAAAGTTAAAAAAATAACAGCAACTTTAATAACTTATTATCCTTATTATTTCCATATTGTGGTTTATGAATACAAAAAAAGAATGATTGCTGATAATAAAACCGAGATAACAAAAATCATTCTTTATTTATTATCTTTTCTACATACAAATTAAGTATCTACGAATGTTATAATAATAAAAAATGCAGGGTATTTTAATAGTCAATGTTATGTTAAGCCTATTAAACCTTGTACTTTACTTTTCCTACCTTTACATTGTACAACAGGTAATTTGTTAACTACATCCTTCTAAAACAGGTTGCATCGATTTTTGACTGTTAATCCACCAACCGTCACAAGTAGCGGTTATTTTTTGTATGGGACTAACGTAACTTTAATGATTAATGCTGTTACTATTTTCGCTTCATCATCATTAAATAGTCGTAATGGCTATAAATAACCTGAGCTATTTTATGGTATTTATTTCACCATTTGCTATGTCTCTTCAAAAAGACTCTTTTTAACTGTCTGCTTTCTAGAATTATTTTCTGTATTGCAGCGAAAATCGCTTAACACGAAACTGAAGGGACTGAAGTATTTTTTCGTGTTAAAGGATATTGCAAAAACAAAAAAAATCGTATCTCAACAAAATTAAGTTCATTAGAGTTTATTTTATTTACATAGATATGTGCATATTTAATAAAAATCAATGAAACAAAAACATTCACACGAACTTAATGAAACTTAATACACAATTTTCAAATTTTTTTTGAAAAACAAAACATTTGTTAAGTTTTTGGAAAATAATCTAATATTTTTCTTGGCATTGTTTTTTTAGTATTCAGTTGTCAATAAATTGTTCTATGTCGTCCATTTTGTTATTCATTTCACTATCGGAATGTGCGTCTAAATAACCGCGCATACTTTTCATGAAGTTCCTCATTTCGGATGACATGGGAACAGGAGCGCATTATTCATTTCATTTTCATCGTCGGAATCCGCATCGGAGCTTTGAACAAACTCCAAAATGTCTTTGTCTGCCATAATCGTGGGACTGTGCACACATTATCATCACCTACTGTAACGAATTCTTCCGATAATGCAATAGGACAGTTTAATCCGGCTTGTGGTTTCTGTATTTTGCTCATTCTCACAAGGGAAATCTTTTCGTGTTAAGCGATTTTCGCGTTTCGCGTTTAGAGAAAAATGCATTTAAATACATAGTAGTCTGTCGGGACCGCTATATTATTCCGTGTTACCCGATATTTCGTTTTAAGGTATCCGACTACGTTCGGAACCGGGATTTTAAAAAAGCGCATAAATGGATAATTTTTCATGATATTTAGTGTCACTTAGATTATAATACATGTATAAAATTGTTTTAAGGGCATTTTGACAAAATTTAAATTGTATATTGTATATTCAATTGTAATTGTATTGCCGAAATATTGTATTTCAAATTATTAAAATACAATATTTTGGGCAAAAAATGAACTTAGAATAACCTTTTTTCAAAATGTTCTCCTTTTGTGAAAAATGCTTCTATTACAATAATATTTTGCCTGTATTAGCTCAGACCTCTGTGCAGAGGCTCAACTATGATTTTTGAAAAATTCACATTATTTTCAGAGTTACAGCCAATTTAAATAATTATCGGCGTTTTTTTCTTAAAATTTCTCCCCTCTGTTGTCGTAAAACATGGATAAACCCACTTCTAAGTTATATGTTTCAAAAGTTCTAAGTTATATATTGTTGAGTCGTGGGTTGAAATCCCAGTGCCACTAAAGTCCCACCGTGTAGATAGGATGGCATGTTAAATCTGTCGGGGGCTTAAAGTCATCCCGTTAGGGTGGTGCGGAAGTTTGAAGAAGGGGATGCCAACTCAGGTGTCGCCCTGGACCCTAGAAACGTGGTTCTAAATTTCAAAATACGTCTCCAATAGCCCTCGTGTTTCTTCAGAGCTTGACGTTAATTAAAAAAATTAGATCTTAAGTTTACTTTAAGTAACTAACAAATACTTGCTAAAATTCATAAATATAATTAAAGAAGTTAGAGCAACTGTTTTTAAACTGTGGTCTGTGGACCCCCGGAGAACCTCAGCGCCTTTCTGGGGGTCCGCAAAGATCTCTTATTTAATACTAAGATTTCCTCTTTTACAGATTCGGAAAGCCCTCGTGAAAAAATTGAACGATGAACCGTCCCAGACTAGATCACTAAATTGCTCTCAATGAATCTTTAAATCATTTAGCCATATGTCGGGAGTTAGGGAGGGGTGTTCAAAATCTTGGGGGAGGGAGGGGTCTGTGATGTCAGGCTAATACATAAAAGGGGTCACGGCAATCGAAAGTTTAAGAACCGCTGAACTGGAGCATTTTTTTTTTCATAAAAAAAATCTGTACTGAAAAGGAATTATTTTACCATATAAACGGTTAGTTAAATCTTTCAATGGTTAAGAAATGATTGCTTAAGAAGGCGTCCAATGTGCTAAGATCTACTCAGGGACATCTTAAGGCATAGCCAACTGGGCCCAGGGCCTTGGCCGTAATGGCGACCTCATCTCGTTCCTTAATAAGATTATAACTAGAATAATTTCAACGGCCAAATGCTATTTTCGGTTGTATTCTCCCCAAAACTGGGAATTTCGAACTATAAGTCAACTGACTACATGTAATGACCGATGTCCACGTACAGGTCAAGGTCGTCGTCGCGCACACAAAGGGGGGTGTCCTAGGAGTCCAGACCCCCAAAGCCCTTGATATTTTTTCCGATTGATTATAATTCTATGGTACGTAAAATTTAATTAAGTATTTGTTATTAATGATTAATTTTATTAATTAATTAATGCTAATTATTTATTCAATAATTAGTTTTTTACTGTGTTTTTTTCCCGAAAATCGACAAAATCAAAAAGAGCATGATACAAGAATGGTGAACTTTCGACCCCGGACCCTCCCCTTGAAAAATTCCTGTGTGCGCTACTGCCCTACACCATCAGTAAAAATTCAGTCAAAAGACGGCAGTTAGTCAAAGCGGTTTGTGCGATTGTAAGTCATGCACATTTATTTATTTCGGGTTATTGTTGTACAAATATTTGGCAACGAATGTGCTATGTACTGTCTACTTTTAAAGCCTCATAGATGGGGCCTATATTTGTGTTGGGGTGGGTCCAGGGCTTACTTTTGAGTAAGGCCCCAGAGCCTCATGAAGTTTTAAAACGTCCCTGGATCTACTTACTATCCATACATCGTACTCGAGGAATTGAGATATTATGTTTCTCATTAAATTGTTGAAACTATCTTTGAGATATGAGAAAGGATAAGGAAAAAATGGTTATAATAATGGTACTGTCGAAGACAAAACCACTTAACACAATTTCCGTATTATTTATTCAAAATTAAACCGTTGACTTCATCTGTAAATATAAAAATAGAAATTAGAATATTTTAGAAGAAATCACTAGTGAAAATTAATCATTTCCCGGACTCTGGAAGGTTATTTTAACCTACGTCCGGTTGTACCGAGATTGGTTAAGAGGGCGTTCACTGTTAACGATCTAGCATCAATATGTACATATCTCTCCGGGAATCGAGGTCTTTACGTTTCCCAGCAAGCGGCCGAAACTATCTTTGAGATCTAAAAAAGATAACGAAAAAACGGTTATAACGCCTGTCGAAAGACAGTCAGTCTCATTTGACAGAATTTTCCACCAGGTTCACCTTGACCTTCAGTCTCTGCTGCCAGTATCCGCTGCGTGAAAAACTTTTTTCCTTCTCAAAAAACAGCTTACCCGGAAGAAATGCATTTCGAATCTTACTTGTTCCGCCGGTAGTACGTATTTTTACTCTTACCTCAATGTTGCTTGACGTTCACCACCGTCTTTTTCCTTTTTTTTTTTTCATCGAAAAGTCACAGTGATTAACTGGTTTTTCACTTCGGGTGACTCAAAAAAGGTGCAAATGAGTTGACGATTGGAAAATGCGTGACCTCAAACATGGAAGGGTTAACAGGTGAAGGTGTAACGGAAGTCGGTTTTTAGAAACGTAAATTGGATATATTGGTTGCACATGAGCAAGAATTTGCTTATTGTTGTGGTGAATGTGTGTTTCCCCAATTAGCTGAGTGTGAAGTTCCGGTAACCAAATATGGGAATGATACTACAGTAAAGAATACAGGTGTCTGATTGGGGCGTTGATTGTCTGTACATAATTGGAGAGGTTCTGATTGGCTGCAATTAATCGTCTTTTATTAAAATTCATGAGTAATAGGCTGAGAAATCTGCGGTTGCACTATTGCATTGGATTAAATTACGTTGTAGAAGAATTCAGTTTGTGTTTATGTAAGTTTCTGAAAACTGTTCTATTAACCGCTATTGTCAACTGTAATGTTAAAAAAATTCAGTTGTTTTTTTTTAATTAATTCTGTGGTAACGTGTAAAACAAAGAAATCTCTAAACATGTTTGCTTGTGTTTCATTCTTTAAGAAATACGCACTCGAATGCGTGACTCATGTTTTACGCGTTTTTTACATTGAAAGTGATTTAAAACGGAATATTTTTCAATTGTAGTCCACAAATAAATACCTTCTCTTAAAATCAGTTACATCTTTAAGCGTGTATTTTTAAATTATATGTTAGTTTTGTAAATTTTCCATGTAACACATCTCAATATTTTGTTTGAAAATATGATGTGTATCCCTAATTTAAATTTCAAAAATTCCTTCCCTCCCGCATTACATTGCAATTTTATGTCATGAACAAAAATTTTTTTATTTTTCAAAATCATGAATTACGAACACTTTTCGTGAATCTTGACGTTGTATCGATTTTAATTTAGATATGATTTTTCTTTTTGTTCAACGTTCAACTTAATTCAAAAATTTTACGAGCTTAACTGAATTATGGAAATTTTTTAGACTTTTCTATTTTATTTAAAACTGATTGTTGCCTGCTGATAGTTTTTTTGTGTTTTTATTCGATCTTTTGAAATAAGTCATTGAGCTCAAATATTTCACAAAAATTATTGAACTAAAAAACAACAGAAAAATATTGACAAAGAAAAACACACGATGAGATGACGAAGTCGATAACTCAGCTGGCACCCCATTTTACGATTTAAAATCGCAACATATTTAATTGTACTATGCGAAGTTTTGAAAAGAAGAATTTTATTTTTTTTCCATAGAATAAAACATTAAAAAGAAATTTTTTATCATTATAATATAACATTTTAAATAAAGTTCATTACTGGTGAAAGCAGACATGAATTGTAACATAAGCAATATTGAAAAGAAATTAATTGACCAATGCGTTGGCAGTCGCTTAGAAATTAGTTGACCAATACGTCAAAGTAATCGCTTTAATGTAAAAACCGAAGATAAGGTAAGTTAGGGGGAAGATTTGGGGAAGGAATCTTTTTTTTATAAGTTTAGATACTTATCTGAACTTTATATAGACATTTCAATAAATATTAAATTTTTCTCCCTTAATTTTAACGAAAAGATATTTGATCTTCTATGTTTTGATGTGTGTGGGGGGGGGATAGAGTTTTTTTTCTTTTTGTGACAGAAATGAACACTTAAAAATTTAAAAGGAATAATATTTGAAACATTTTGCTCTCCACAGAAGAGGGAATTCAGAATAGAAAATTAATACCAGTATACGTGTGAAAAAAACATTCAAAATTTAGAAAAATGAAAAACACAGTGTTAATTTATCTTACGTAAAACACAAATTCAATCAGTTCACATATGACTTATTTTTCAGACTTATTTTTTAAAAAATAACCATGAATTTTGAATAAATGTTACACTTTTATTGAGGTACAATTTTCTTACAATTATACAGAATTGAAAATGATTAACGAGATACATATTATGCGATTTTTGTGTGGAATATATACTGAAAATGATACATTATAAAAGTTAACTACATTAAATAATATTCTATTATTAATTTTAATTATTCAAATATTTGTGGATGTACTTTAAATATTAAGCTTATGTTTAAAGAAACTAGATTATATATTCATATAGAGGAACACATCTGTGAAGCTTTTTCTTTTATTCTCACTTCTTTATAAATATCGATGATAAAAATTATTTATCTTCTCTTTATTATATCTTATTAACAACTCCTTATTACAACTTTTTAATTGAACTTAAAACGTGATAATATTTGAAAAAATTCGAAAGGAAATATATGTAAAAATGAACATTAAGTTACATGATTATTAACAAAATTGTTTTTCTGTGAAGCAAATTAATATTTTACATCTTCTTTATTCGATACACTTTATCGAAACATTTCCAATTTTATTATCGATTCGCTTTTAAAAAGTAATATTGATCCAGCATAAAATTTTTAAAAATAAGTTATCTAAAAGTCCTCATTAATATGAAAAAAAAACATCTCTACTAACGAAATTACAAAAATAAATATTACACCAACTCATCATCTGTCAAAATATTAGATCAAAAGATATGAGAACTCGCTTATAGTACGTTCGTATCATTTACGTTCGGAACGTTGCAGGTAGCTGTATGTATCCGCCTCAGAAAAATAATTTGCAATATTTTTTGTTGCTCTTTCCTCCAATATTTCTTCATAAAAAATTAATTTTTTACTAAAGAGTAATCTTTTTACTCAATGTTTCGAAATAATAATGTAAAATAAAGCGTTCTAAGTGGAACTACTTCTTGTGCGGTTTAATACAAAGATGCGTGAAATCGTTACGCGGTTAGAATTATGGTAAACCACATTTGGCGTCGTTTCGCCTCTTAATCTTGGCAAGAAATTTGTGTTTATCGTGATTCATCTATCGGAAATATAAATGCTTTTTCTTCAATGTCAGGAAATGCAGTAATCGATTCAATTTTTAGGTAAATACGATTTCCGCGCAATAGTTTATGATAGGATTGTTTTCATTGAAGGAACAGGAAATGTTTCATGATATAGTAAAAATCATACGAATTCATATTCGATGAATCAAAATTAAGAAATTCGAAATGTGTCAAAGAAATTGTTACTGTTGCCAGCTCTAAAAACTGCTTGCAAGACAAATTTTGATTGAAATTATTTTCAATTAAATATTCTATTTATTACAGAAAATAAACAGCTTTTATAAGTGTAATTTTGTAATAAAATCATTCAATATTTTTTTTTTATTTAAAAAATAGTAATAACAAACATAATAAATTAAATTAAATAACGCGTTCCTAATTAAGAAATTAATCTTAAATTATTCTTAATGTTTTCTTTTTTTTCTTAATACGATCACTGTACAATGTTACTAGTAATTAATGATTGCATCGATATTAAAGAGGAAGTAAACTGGAAATTATTTCTGTAATTATTACTTATTGTTTGTGTTAATAATTTCTTAAGAGAAACAAATTAACAACCTAATAAAAAGTTAACTACAATTGACTTGATAAATTTAATTCCATAATAATTAATCATTTCAACACCTTATTAATTAACAATTTTTTTTCTATACCAATTGTTCTTGCTACGTATTATATATAGTTTAAAATGATGTCTTCATACCAATTAACAATATAAAGTAATATCATAACTTGTTACTTTTCAAAAAAGGCGGTTTTTTTACTTGACCCGATTAAAAAAAAGAGAGGAAATATGTTGTTAAAAAATAAAAGTAATTTAGCTTTAAAATGAAACAGTAACTAAAAAGGTATTTTTAACAATAAAGGGATGAATAAAATAACAATAAGAATTGATATGTACTCATTGCAAAAAAAGAAGTTGCTTTTGCTGTGTAAATATACCGCGGTAGCTAACTGTTCATGGTCATGAGTTCATAGACTTCGTTGTTGTGTCGTGGGTTCGAGACCTAGTACCACTGAAAACCTACCGTGTAGAGAAGCTGATTCACTTTAAATCATGTCGTGGCTTTAAGTCCTCCCGTTGGTGTGGTGTGAAATTTAAGAGAGATGCTGTCAGCTCAGGTGTCGTCCTTGTCACTTGCCCATGGTTCAAAATATCGAGGTCCGTTGCCAATAGCCCTCATGTTGATTCAGAGTGTGACGTATATTAAAATAAAAAAAATCTTTGCCATTAAAATGCTTTTTTAGGTATTAATTTATATAAAATTCAAGTCTATTTGTAAATAAAAATGGCTTTAAGAAAAAAAAAGTAGAATTCTGTCCAGTTAAACATTATGTTCATGCAATTTCTTTGCGAATTTCGACAGTTTATTTTTTTTTTTTCGCTTTTACCTAAATTTGATTTCGCGGCTGTGGTAGAGTAGGGGATATGGCCTCGAACTCGTGGACGGAGTTTCGCAGGGTTCGTGTCGTGATACCTCTGAAGACTCACCGTGTAGAAGGGGTTAGGAGAGGAAGTGTCATCTCAGATTTATTAAAACAGTTACCTATTGTTGAAAGTAATTTTAAAAAAGAATTTCAGCCAAAAAAAACTTTAAAATTTTTTTTTTTTTTTTTATTTTATTGCATTAACACACAGGAATTTTTCAAGGGGTGGGGGCGAGTCAAGGGTCGAAAGTTTACCCTTCTCGTATCATACCCAAATAGGTCGCCAAACAAATTATTTTGATCTTATCGATCGTGAGAAGCAAAAAGTAAAAAATGAATCATTGAATAAATAATTAGCATTAATATAATTAATACAATAAATTATAAATAACAAAATTACTTAATTATTACTTAACTATTATTATTTAATGATTATTTTCTTTGTTGATAATTATTTTACGAACTATATACATAAAATTATAAATTATAAGCCGACGCAAAAAAGTCAAGAACAGAGGGGAGGTTTGTATCCCTTGGACACCCCCCTCCTGTGAACCACTGCTTTACCGGAATAATATTTTTCAGCCAACCTATCACCACTCTCGAAACTCAAACGTCTTATCTCACTCGTTGTCTTATCTCAACGTTATCTGACTTGCCTAGGAAGAGTTAGACTCCGCCCCGCCCAGTCAAAATCGTTAACGTGTGAATGACATTTCGCCGGTATTAGTGATAAGGGACATATCGAATTGGGGCGGTAATATGATAATGCAAAAATTATAATGCCAAATAGGAATTTTTTTTATCTCAACAGTGAGACGATTTTGGCTGACTTGTGATAAAATTCCTTTCAAGCTCGAGTTATCGGTCGTTAGTCTTTAATAGTTATTTATTTTTTTTCCAACAGGAAATGAGCTTTGCGTCCAGGTTACTCAAATGTTACAAAGTATCTCTCAGTTGTAACATTGATAACATGTTTATTTTCAGCGACTGTGGATGTTAAAGTTGTCTTTTATTCTCTCTCTTGAATTTCTTTTTATTTAAAATGCAAACACCTTAAATTAAATTTGTTATCTATTGATTTAATATACAAGATAAAAATGTTTATTTAATAAAACTAATTTTTCTGTTATAGTGTTTATAATTAATCCAACTACTTTATAAACAATACTGAAAAAAACTGAATAATTATGAGATAATTGTGTTAAATAGTAAAATATAGACATAAACACACTACCAAGGTTAAGTCGCGTTCTCTCAAGGCAGCAATTCGTTCAAGGACTAACTCAGAAACGTCCTCGAAAGACTCCTGTGGTCGTGATAGCCAAGTGGTCAAGGTCAAGGTCACGGACTCGTGGCTGGCATGTTATGAGTTCAAACCTGGAGCCGCTGAAGACCCGTGGTGTAGAGGGGTATTCTGCTCTTTAAATCTGTCGATGCTCAAAGTTTTCCCGTTGGTGTGGCGTGGAAGTTAGGAGAGGGCTCCAGTTCAAATGTCAGCCTCATATGACCATCGTTCAATATTATGAGGTTCGTCGCCAATAGCCCTCGTGCAGCTCACTCATTCAATCCCCCATATTCGAAAGAACCCTATATTCCTATTCGAAGCATTCTGAAATTGCTCACGTAAAACAACCACACAAAATAAAAATTCCAATACTTCAAAACGATATTATGTTCTTTCTTTACATTGAAATTGCTTGTGGCGCTGAAGGACCTTTTGATCAATGTTGAAATGTTAATCAAATACGAATCTTATCGCAATATAAGCAACGTGAAAATTTCACTCGCTTTGAATGCTTCCCTCATGGTATTGCATTTTGGATGGCCAGCTGTATGTATGATATATATATAACAGAAAAGAATTAAACAATACAAAATGCATTTGAACATTAAACAGAAATAACAAACACGATGAATAAACTGATAGATTGGAAATTATGTACCCAAAAATAATAAAATAAGTACACAAAATTAAGTCTTTTATTCTTTCGTTTAACAGGGTGTCCAGGCTTAAAGTATCCAAAACTTATGGCTTATTATTACGGAACTACCCATCAGAGTGTAATAAACTGTTCATCCGTGGATTGGAAATCCCTTCGAGATTTTTTTGTCTAGTTCGATCAGCCGCACGTGCGTGCATTATTTGGCAATCTCAGACGATGAATTTGTTACACTGATTTCATTAGTAAAGATGTGGACGCCACAGCAAAAAATGAAGTGCGTATTTTGGTTAATCAGCAACGCGTGTACAGCGACGTGTTGGAACCGAATGGAATCTTGTTACTAGGTTGCCTATAATAGACTTATCAGGACGCCTACAAAATGAATTATGCACACGTTCAACAGTGTCTTCTATCTCCAAAACTTAAGGATACTTGCCAGTTTGAGATACCAAAGCTCCCATCTCCTTACGCGAATTTATCCGAAAGCAACAAAAACTGTAACAGAGCTAACGCTAAAACCCTAAAACATTCCACACCGTAAGAAAGAAAATAAAAAAGTATTGGGAGAGTTATTAGAAACTCGAATGTTGTGGAATCCACGCGAATATCAAGTGGAAATTTTACGAGCCGAGTCTGTTTGTTAACATTTTGATTATCCCCTCCCCACGACAGCTAATGAGCAAAGTAACAAATCCAGACAGAATATAATCAAACTGAAGGTCAGGTTACTCAAACTACGTTTAGTTTAAATATATGTACATAGGGTGCCATCTAGTGGTCATTTAAAATTGTTCCAGCTGAAAATGCACAAATGCACCAACCGGCCATGGAAACAGTTTTTCTCAAATGCATATGTGTACCACCCGGCCATGAGGCACGTTCGTGCCGAATGCATTTATGACTTACCCGTCGCAAAGACGTTCAGAGGATTTTCTCCCGTAAGTGGTTGTCCTCGTCATCCCTTTCGCTGGTCTCGTCCCCGATCAAATCCCTGGAGCGGCTGCTCCGCAGATTCCGTCATTCCGTCTTTAAGAGGTCATCGCAGTTCCTTTCTTATGGTCCTTGGAGTGCGGCTGCCCTCGCAACCTCTATCACGTATGTTCGAAGAAGAAAAAAAAGTTGATGCCGAAAATCCTCGTCACCTTTCGAACCGACCCTACAAACCTCCTGGGAGGGCCTCTTTCACTCCCCCAATAATCTCCGATTGGCGAGCTTAGCGGATCTGTACACTGCACTCCTCGTCTTCGTCCCAACTCCATTGGTTCTTTGAGACAATAGACCAGCGTGACTGAGATCAACTCCATCACCGAAATTCATACACCATTTGAAGGGTCTATCAATCGACGTGTCACTTTGACACTGAGGATACCCTCTAGTTAATGTCTTTGTCACAACAGGCTGTCATTATTTTTCATTCAAATAATTTGCGGTCCACATGTGCGAAGAAACGAAATAATGGAAACTGTTCAGCAGGAATGTCCTTTCTGTAAATCGTTGTGGCTGAAAGTTATCTGGGTGTCGGTGAAGGAAGATGCGAGGTATCATCAAAGCTGTTCTCAGAACCGGCTCAACATCTGTTTTGCCCTAGGCATGAGGGAAGAATACACGATCTCTTTTGGAAGAATACAATGTCCCATCTGGGTTTTCTGCTCACCCAGTACATCAAACTTGAAAAGTATTGTCGTGAAGTGTTCGTCTGATGAGCTGACGCTACATTAGTCTTAATCTCACATAGCCTATGCGTAGAAGTTAAGAGAGTGAGATGCCGTCAGCGCTCTTATTAGTGGCTTAACACTCCCAGGTATATCCCCAGAACTCTTCAGGTTGCTTCAGAGTGCAGTGATCAATCAACATGAAGAATTTTCAATTAACAAATTGAATTTGTTTTTATTTGCTTGAGCAACCTTCTACTATTATGAACAACAACAGTAGAAGCTTTTCAACATAATATAATAAACATACTTTTGGCGATATATAGGATATGTGACAGCATTCTTCATTCAGTATTAAGAAAAAAATTACGTATTATTCTTTTTTATTATTATTATTTTAGTCATTTGTCTTTGAAATGAAATTATTTTTCTCATTTATGGATTTTCTGGATTCATTTACAGAATTTTCAATGCAAGTTTTGTTCAACCACTTTAGTAATAATGTTGTGTGGATTAAATATGTGCACATAAAAAAGTTGAATAAAATCTAAATAAAAGTAAAATGGAGGGGAAATATATATTTTCATGTGATACAAGCTCAGGAAGCTCTTAGAAACGCATGAGCAAGAGCAAGACATTGAAGAACTTGAGTCTTTAGTTCAATCACACACAGAAGGTCGAATGACGGTTGGAAATTTCACAGAGGGCCTCAGATTAATTGAAAAAAGGGAGAGTGAGCTAATAGTAGGAATTGAAAAAAAGAAAATGAACAAATAAAAGTATAAATTTTGAATAAAGCATTCCGTAAAATCCTGCATTTAACCCGCACCTTTACTTTCAAGCTGCATTTTTTTTTTTTAAATTTTTAGGTATATTCACCGTATAACTCGCATCCTCCTTTCTTACGAAGAAACCTGAAATATACGTGGGCAATGTTTTTTATATATTTTGAAGTCATTTATTCAAAGTATTATTCCAAGCTTTAGGGGGAAAAAAAATAGTATACTTCTAGAACTTCAAGACCCTTCAAGTTCATAAGGAATGTATATCATTCCTTTTAAGTAAACAGTATTTCGATCTATGTAGAAGAGTAATTTTTTTTATCTCTTTTGTTATTTTTTAAAACTATCATTTTTATACCTGTCGTGTAACATGTACCCGTAAATTTTGATTTTATTTTTTGTGTTAACCCCTTGCTACCAGACCACGCTTTCTAGTGTCCCCAAGAAACTAAGGATATTGATTTGACGTTGCGACCACTGGCGTAGCTAATTCTGAGTGGGCCCTGTATCGAAAATTCCTCGGGGGCCCTAGTTTGGGCCCTTAATATTTTGTGGTTTTACACATGTTTGGGCCCATGTAGTTTGGGAGCCTCGTATCATTGATACGGATGAGAGTCATGTTCCCGTGGGTGCCCCATTTCTACGTTATCTACGTGACCTGTATCTTTGGAAATAACGAAGAACCAGACATATCATTCATCTTAATATCTCTTTATTAAGATCTTAACTTAATCACTATACACAATGATAATAATAATTATAGAAAGTGGATCTGAGTGAGAACACAATTCTTTTACAAAATAATCGGTAATTGACCACTATATCTAACTTTACAAATTACTGTTAAACTCCTTAATACACTTTAGTTTCCTTATATCTTAATTGAAGACCATACCGCTAAATCCTAGGTAACAGCTACTCTCTTAGTCATACTAACGTGGCTTTAATCCTTGTGGAACGGTATCCACCTTTATTTGAATCCCAAGGTAGGGTAGGTTAATTTTGAACTAGAAATTTTCCCTCTAACTTTAACCTTAATTGCGTTTGAACGTAACATAGACCCATATAGAAACTTCACATACCCACCGAGACGCACTCTACTATTTATAAGATTCCTAATTTGCATTTTCTCACGTTCTTCTTCTCGAGTTGGTTTGAAAGACCAAAGAACCCCAAGAGGACATTAATGGAAATCGCAATGAAAGCCCGTTACACGGATGATACTGAGGTAACTTTTTTACGCCCCTGGTTATGACGCACACACATTTTATTTTCCTTTTGACTCTGACTAAGGCGCACGCTCGTTTAAGTTTAATTTCACTTTCTAAAGCTTTTGTATGACTATTTTTGTTTATTTTTACTTTTTCTTGCCAATATGGCATCGGTGTTGGATTTCAGCGAAAATGATTCTGAATGAGAATATTTGCCGGAAACCGATGAATACGCGACAGCGCACTCATTTATTTGTGACAAAGAAGATGAAGAAATGGAACAAAATGGCAAATACATTTATGTAACGCATGTGGAAAAGCTTTTTGTTCCAAGAAACATTTCGAATAATTTCACAAAGATTTGTAATTTTAATTCTGATTTTCCTAGCTTTTGTAATCTCAAGGGGTTTTGTAACTTAACGTGTAATTTTATGCAGCCCCGATAAAAGAAAATCTACCTTTTAATGTTTCCTGTGTTGGTTACTGGCTGTACATCTAAATAAGTCATGTATCCAAATGAGGTTACAATGGGATTTTGCCCTATACATAGCATGTATCCTCTAGTACAGCGGGCGCCAAACTTTTTGCCCTCACGGATCAGTAAATTCATAATTTAAATCCCACGGACCACTAATAGGATTTTTTAAGTGTTAAATATATTTATAAAAAAAATTGTGATCTAAGGACACATAAAATGTACCTAATTAATAAAATGAAACTATGAAAGTTTTTTAATAAACCATAATAAAATAAACAAAAACTGTAAAAACAAAATAATTAAAAAATGGTTTAAGTATATCGAACTTTTAGCATTATACAGTCCTAGTGTGAAGGAGGTTCCTGCTTATTTGAAATGATTATGGTTATTTGGATCCAATGTTGTTACAGTAAGACGGAGAACTGCATTTATTTGAAGCTGAGATCGGTACCTTTTTTTGATGGCTGTGGCAGATGAAAAGGCCTTTTCACATATATAAGTTGTGGAGAAATGAATCAGAATTTTCATCGCTGTTCACTCACTTTTTATGGAAAACCAAAACTGAGATCTTAATAAGGATTAATGAAATCTAAATTTGAGAGTTTAATCAAAAGATGGGTCAATGAGGATTTCTTTTAGAGGCATGATTAAATTATTTTTCTGAATTTTCACTGCAAACGGATCTATTATCCACATATTACTATGTCTGGTATCTTCATACTTTGTGTAATAACGAGGCAAAAGATTCTGTAAGTGATTTCAAGTGCTTTTTAACCAGGGTTTCTACTTGCTGCATCTTAAAACATAAAACTGATGGGTAAATATATTACACATTTTTCTGGGGACTAGCGAAATTTTCTCGCGGATCACCATTTTGGCGACCTCTGCTTCTAGTAGTTACCGTAAAATCCGGCGTATAACGGGCACCGGTGTATAACGCGCACCTATACTTTCAAGCTAAATTTTTTAATTTTTAGGTATATTCGCCGTATAACGCGCGCCCCCTTATTAAAGAAGAAATCTGAAATATTAATATACATTTTGTTTTTATGTTTTGAAGTAATTTGTTCGAGGTATTATCCCAGACTTTTGAAAAAATAGTATACTTCTAGAACTACAACTGTTCTTGTTCATAAAGCAAGCCGTTTCTTTTAAATAAACTGTGTTTCGATATATCTAGAAGTAAATTTTTTTGTGTGTCCATCCTTTTTGTTATTTTTTAAGCTATCGTTTTTATACCCGGCGTATAATGCGCACCCTTAATTTTCGATCTTATTTTTTGTGTTCAAAGTGCGCGTTATACGCCGGATTTTACGGTACATGGTTCTCAAAGGGTTAAAAGTGTAAGCCGGATTTTACAGTAATTAGTAATAAAAATCGGTACATAAAACAGTACATACAGCTAAGAGATTATTAGAAATAACTTGCCGAACTATCTTATTCTTGAAAAAGAAGTGACAGCCAGTGGCGCACACAAGGGGGTGTCCTAGGGGTCCGGACCCCCAAGGCCCTTGATTTTTCCCGATTGATTATGATTCTAAGTATATAGTACTTAAAATTTAATTAAGTAGTTGTTATTAATTATTAATTTTATTAAGTAATTCTAATTATTTATTCAATACTTAGTTTTTTAATAGTTTTTGTTCCCGAAAATCGACAAAATCAAAAGGAGCATGATACAAGAATGGTAGACTTTCGACCCTGGACACCCCCCTTGACAAATTCCTGTGTGCGCTATTGGTGACAGCATATACAGCATCTATATAGATAATTTTGCATTTTAAAATTTAGCTTCAGTTCTTTTCTATCTTCAGCCCCCCACACACCTTCTTTTTTTAAAAAAAAAAAATCCAAACTCCAAACGCTTGTGTGATGATTCATCCCAAAATAAAATTGTGCGGCGTATTTATAAAACACCATCCAGATGCTTGAAATACTTTAACCGTCACGGCGAATAATTTTTGTACGAATTAGTTATGCATGGCAGATTGGAACCCCCGCAGTTGATACATCATCACAACATTTTAACATTCTTTTAAAAAATGGTCTAGTCAGCACAGATTTGCTTCAAGTTAAACATCAAAAATACCTATCTCGCTGGACTAAGAAATGTTTTATCTGTCATCTGAACAAAAAAATAAAAATATAATCCTATGTAAAGCATGGATATGGGACATTCTTCCCCATAGAACATTCTACTAAACAATTTTCGTTTTTACAGTTGACTTTTGTAGCGCTGGCTTGAACAGCAAAGAATACTCATAATTGCCTGGTGCCGTCAAATAAGACTCTTAATAGCCATAAAAGAAAGGTAATTCAAATTCCGTCAAACAAAACTTCATTTCAAATCTTTGTTGAAAAGTTTTAAAATAAATAACTTCAAGGTGAAGAATCAGGAAGTGGTATTATTTTAAAAACAGCAAACTTTTCCTGCTAAATATTTATTATATAATCTGTGAGTCAATTCAGAGTACTACGATGGCATTTGACCTCTAGCTCGTGTTTTTTTTTTTACTTTTATTTTTTCTGAATGTGCGAAAATTTTGAGTTTGTCAAAATAAATAAGCATTTAATAAGAAAGCAAATCTCAGTTGATTCGAACAACAGAAGTTTGATTTGTAATTGATGTAGAAGGATTATATATATATATATGTATATATAATTCCAAAATAGAAACAATCATGAATATTTCTGTAAAACGTTTGATACTTAACACACATTTTCCCCTCGGGCGTAAGGAAATGAGTTTTCAATAAGTTCTTAAAAAATACAATGCTTCACATTCAAATTTTCAAACTAATTTCCTTTAAAGATGTCATGGAAAAGCTCTTTGATAATTAAAGGGAAGTTGAAATAGAAATTGTTTGTTAAAAATGAAAGAAAGTTGAAGGTTTTAATTATTTAAATGTTTTATAAATCTTAGAATTAATTTGCTGGATGTTTTACGGAAACTGTGACAAAATAAAGCATGATTTTGTATCAAAAAATTTCAATAATCACCAGAAGTGTAAGTTAAATTTATAAAAGGGGAACACTAAGAAAAATTTTAGATAAAGAAATAGAAATTTTCTTATTACAAATTTGCTTTGTTTGGCATTCCAAGGCCAATCATCAGCATAGCAAAATATTAATATTGTTTTATGATTTACCGTCGCCAATAGCCTACTGTTTCAATATGAAGTATAAATATATCTTTAAAAATTAAAATCTTATACAATATCAGAATGTCTGAAAAATACTTTGGAAAAAAATTTAAAAATTTGTTTCTAAAGTAAGCGTAAAAGTCTCAAACTCATAAAATTATGGAGATTTTTTTGTAAACATTATCTTGATAATTTGTTTTATACTAAAAAAAATTGTTATGTAGACTTAAGTGGAAAATGTAATTCTTTCATTAGTTAACAATTTTTTTTTGTTATTCATTCTCTTCTTGTTTAGAAATATTCATATTAAAATATCCATGAAAATAAAAACTCCAGAGCAATTTAACCGCTGATCTCTTTGAATCGGTTGATCACGCAGACAAATTTCCATTGTTGACGAAATTAGAATTTCCTTTGAAACGTTGTGACCCCAAGTTTACGTAATACTTGGGTAGCGAAAGGGATCGTACATCTAAAGTAAAATAGATATTGACTTACAAAATGGTTAATGCAAAATTGACACATATTCTATTGCATCTATAAGATATAACTCTAGGCCCATCTAGTAATCCCATACTGGGTATCGTCGTTTATTGGGCTCTTTCTCGACAGTCTGGATCTGGATGTCGTAGTGTCCACACTCCACCAAAATACTGTAAGGAAATTTCTAGTAGGTCGCCTCGCGTCGCTACCCCTCGGATCACCTATCTAATGCCGCTCTCCTCCTATCACACCGTATTCACTGACATATCACCGTTTTAATATCGCTGATCCGATTGCCCCGCAGCCTTTTTGCTGGAATCTGCCTAGTCCCGATCGCTGCTCTCCTGTCGCTGGTCTTCCCGCTGCCAAGCAGCCTTTTACGGGTTTAGCCCCTCGCTGCTCTCTGATCTTCTTCCAATATACCTCTTTAAACTCCCTGGGTGGGCCTCTCTCAGGCCTCCTACAATTTCTGGTTTGAAGGAACACACAGATCTGCACTCGGCACCCTCAGTCGGTTCTTCGGCTACAAGCTGTTGGTCTTGGCAGGGGTGTTTACTTGATCCATCAACCAACCGATTCGCAGCTACGCCGTGCATGCCTTAGACGACTGAGACGAAAGGAAGCCCTATTCGAGCCAGTCAAGGGCTTTTATTCCTGTCCTTTATTGTTTGCGACTTGCAGAAGAAGGCACCGCTGCAGTTTCAACCACCGTTGGTAACGGTACAAAAGCCTTTCGGGACTATGTTCCTCTTGTCCCTCATGTCAAAAATCATATGAACAGTCTATAAATCGAACCTGTCGCTTCGACACTGAGCATACAATCTTTTGTATTTCTTCCTCACAATAGTCGACACAATTCCTTCCATCCATGTGTAGCACGGCCATATGTCAGAGAACGAAAGAATGGACAGCCATTGAAACAGGTGTATCCCATCTTTTGTTCTTTGAAGATAAAGCTATCTGGCGATTCTGTTTGCCTCAGAGTGTCGGAGAAGAAAAGAAGGGTATTAATCAGGCGTCTAAGAGACAACGCTACACCTTGCTGATCTGTATTAAGGACGCGACAGTCAATTCAAGGTGACCAGCTCGTGGACGGTGTATAATGAGTTCCAGTCCTAGTATCAATGAAGACCCGCCGTGTAGGTTTGTTGAACGCTACATTTATCTTGGCTCAGAGTCCTCCCGTGGCGTGGTGTAGTTTGACGAGAGGGAGTGCCGATTCAGGTGTCGTTCGTCATTTGACTATGGTTCAAAATTACGAGGTCCGATGCCTGTAGCTGTTAATGAACTTTACTCGCGCTGATTGTATTGATTTATCCTTACTTCCTTTTCTCTCACTTTATTTGGTAAAAGTTACAGCCCCATTATTTTATATAACTAATTCTTCATCTTTTTAAAGAAATTGCATCTATGACTTAAGTATATAATTTTTCTCGGATGTCAAATTTTATTCTTAAGAATATTATACAAAATTGTGTACGTATAATCAAAAACCTAAGTAATTGCTTACAATAATATGAAGAAAAAATGTGTAATAGTTTTTTAAGTCTGAACTAATAATAGTGTGAAGTGTCATAAACTCAGATTACACAGCTGAGCAATTCTAAAAGACTTTTAATGTTTCAAAAGAAACAAAAATAAATTCAAGAACAAGAAATGTTTTAAAAGTAATAAAAATTAAAATGAAGACAGCGCATGATTAATTTGAGCATCAAAATTAATTACAATTTATAAACAATCTAGGCTATTAGGAAATATTCAGAATCGGTGCATACCAGTATATCGTGAAAAAGCAGAAAAGAAATTGGAAAAAAAAGAATAACGTTTAAAGTATTTAATATTGATTGATTGATGGGAAAATATTTGTGCTAGCGAGCAAGAACATCCTTCGCATTTTTTTCTTCTCTTCTTTTTGTTTGAATTTATCTCAATTAAATCTCTCAATTAAGCTAGGCCTAAATCGTGTTATGCCAAGGGGTTTTTCGTCCGTCACTATTTTTTATAACTATTTCGTGTTTTACATTCTTTACGTATTCAACCGTGTCTACAAAATAATCAAATTAAAAAAAAAGTTAAGAATTTTAAGATTTTTGTTCTTTTATTTTGTGTTTTAAATCGTTCGAATTGATTGATTCTTGATTAACATTGCTGCATCTGTCTGGGATGTAGAATCACTTCAATCAGATACAAATTAGAATTACTAAAATTGAAATATTGTTCGTGTAGATTTCGAATTAAGAGTGAAATTGAAATCGAATTTGTTTTTTGTTTTAAATTAATGCTTGAGTAAATTTTTAGCTTCCCATCAAGCGTTGAAGTAGAATTTCGCTTTCATTATATTTTGAAATTAGAAACGTCGCATCTCTCCGGAAAAATTTCAATAAACTTAATCTAATGGACTTAATTCATATGACGTTACAATCACAGTTATGTTTCTCCAGCCATTCTTTTTATTCGTCTCTCTTTTTCCAACTTCTGCTTCTCACAGAAACTTTATAAAAAAATTATACATTTTTGAATAATTATAACGCACATACTTATTGACAGGGGCGTAGCTACCGCCGTATCAATGATAGGGCCTCCCATCTACATAAGCCCAACGTGTACAGTATTTTGTCGCTTTCAAATAAATTTTATTAATGTGACGATTTTTATCTATTTTTTTAAAAAAGGGTCCCGCAAAAATTTTGATACAGGGCCCCTTCAGTAGTACGCCAGTGTAAAGCCAAAAACATTTCATTTTTAAAAGATAAATTTTTTTTTAATTTAAAAACCTTTTTGAAGAATCTTAATAATTGGACACTTTTACCTAATTATATCAAATTTGAAATTGTATTTATCAACTTTAACTTCAACGGGGAACACACACGTGATTAAATTTATCACGTGACTGTCATGAATTCAGCCCATTCAATGGAGAATACGTGATTGTATTTGCCATGTGACCCTCCTAAGATTAGCCCATTGTCTTAAAATTCGAAATAATTTGAAACTTTTTCTTTAGTTCTTTTTTAAAAAATTTTGACAACAAGAAAAGTAAAGGAGTACATTAATCGATAAATAAAAAAGAAAATTTTGTTTTGAAATACATTGAAACTCGATGTTTCAATGTATATTCGACATATAAAAGAATTTTTTCAAAAAAAATCCTTTATTTTTTTTAAAAAAAAATTAGAGCTCTTTTTGTTGATAAAAGCAGGCATGAACAACAGCACGTAAGGCGAGTTATAAAAAAATGGTACTTACTTATTATCGCAAAAATGCCAACTTACAAGATAATTCGCCAAGTTGGTAAACCCGATTTTGCATGTATCGTAGGTGCTGAATTGGCAACCATGTGCTTCCGTTTTATATAATGTCGCAAATACGGTTGCAATAGTATGTAAGTACCAAAAAAAAAAACTCAAAACGGGTGAAAAAAAACATTTTATTTTTTTAAACCTATTAATAATAAAACAAGATGATTGCAAATATTTAAAATTTGCATATAATTTGAATGCACTGTATGAAATGTTACTCAGACAGCTGTATTATTATTTTTAACTCTCCAAACTTTCCATTATTACAAAAAGAAAAAAAATTCCAAGTGTTAAAAGTGATAAAAAAAATAACATAATACATTTAATCGAAAGAGAATGTTAAATTTTTGTCATTAAAAATGTATTCAACTTTAAATAACTTACATTATGCAATATTTATATTAAATGTCAAGTTAGCACATTTCAAATTAAATATTTAGATAAACCAAGAAATATATTTCATCTCAATTTATTCCCCAAAACATATTTATTGCAGAATAATTGCTATCTGTTATGAAACTTTATTTTAAATAGCGACTTAAAATAACAAAATATTTTCAAATACCAGACATCTATCGAACAATTTTCTTTATTTTCTAATAATTAATTCACGTTATTTTCTTTCTTGCATCAAATATTTCAAAAATTAAAACTCGTTTCCACCAAATTCCTGAAATAACAGCGTAGTATGAGAGAAAAGTTGAAATATTAACACACTTTACTTAAATTAACTGCTGTGATTACTTCTGGCACGCTCATAAATACTTGTTTTAAGGGTCATGTAACTCTTATATAAGAGTCGTTAGTTTCTTGAAGAGCCCTTACATTAAGCCTCTCTCTTACGTAATTTAAAGTACAAGGCAGAGTGTTAGTTTCCTAATTTAAATTAATTAATTTTAAATTAAATTTATTTTCGTCTGTCTCATTTATCAAATGGTGTGTCTGCGAGGCTTGTTCTATAAGTATATTGTAAGTCAGAATGTTTTTGTTTCTTTGTTTTTTACTTGCGTGTGATGGTGGTGATCGCCAGGGGTATAATGAGGGTTCCCGCATGTTTGATGAAGATTTCCGGGTGTCAGTTTCTAATCGATGCAAAGGTCTGATTAATAAAGGCTTATATGCTATTGACAGAGGACGAAGTCGAAGCCTGAGTCAGCACCCCACTAATCATATTTACTGTGATACCGTGAAGGGTAGCGTTAACAGTCACGCAGTTAATTGCCAAACGACATTTTATTTCTGGATTAAATAATTCATAACTATAATTTCAATATTACAGTATTAAAGCATACAGCCTTTCGCTGTGGAAAAGTTCTTGTTCAAAGATCATTTCAGGTATGGCCAGTAGTTGCGGCGTTGACTACGACCTTCATAAGCTCACTCTTCACCAAAATTCTTTAACTGTCAAAATTTATCCGTTGGTCCTTGAGCGCGACTGCGTCCGCAAACTCAAAATTAAGATTCCGTCAATTCATGAAGATTGAGAAGTCTAGAAAAAGTCCTTCAGTCCTGAGGGTGGTTGATCCCGCAAACTCAAAAATTTGAAAAGCTGAAAAATTGGTTAATTCATGGAGATCAAGAAGCCGAGCCAAAGTCCCTCTCCAATTCCAAACCAACCCCTTTAAACTCCAGGGGTGGGTGACTTTCACGCCCGTCGCCACCTCTCATTGGCGGGGGCACATATTTACATTCGGCTCTGCTGACAATATTCCCACTCCATTGGTGCGTATGAACAATCGGCCGGTACGACGTTTGATCTCTACTCCGAAACGGGATTGTGTCCAACATCTGGAGGCTATAACTCTTCTTGTCATATTTTCACTCAGTGTGCGTCTTTGTCTATCTTTGCCACCAGTACTCTCTATTCAAATCGGCTGCGTCAATATGAGAGAGGAACCCAACATAAAGAGGCTATAACTCGTAACTTCCTTCCTATTGAGTGTTTAGACTAACAGTCGTCTGTAAGTCGGGAAGAAAAAAAGGGAGTAGCGACTTCAAAAGCATTCTCCGAGACAGCTCGCACGTGATATGCTCCCGGCGTAAGGGACAATCATCCTGTGCCTTTTATGGAGACACAATGCCCATTTGGACAACTGACCTTCCATACGTCAATCTTGACTATGTATAGATGGGGCGATTTCTGCTATTAAGCCAATGTGAAGGTTTTGAATCTTTATTTTTATTATCGTATTCCCGTTTCAGACCTTAAGTCACACGGCACGAGCAGCCCAATACAACTGTTAAAGCAGTTATCAAAGACACAGTCAACAAATTCAACGAAATACAGTTTAAATCAGTAAGGTATACATTGAGATATTTCCCAGTCATGGACACGTAATGGTCACGAAGCGGGCAGGAATTTGAATGTGCAATTCCATTCGATACAGGTAATCCTGCAAAATGTCATCACCAGTAGCAAGGCTACAGTTGTCCACGTCGACTGCTTTAGGCAAGGGACCAGAAATTCTTGTTGACGTCTTCAGAGCTCCTAAAGTCCTCACTATATACTGTAGCGTCGGCTCATTAGACAAACACTTCACGACAATACTTATCAAGTTTGATGTACAGGGGTGAGCAGAATGGCCAGATGGGACATTGTACTCTTCCCTCATGCCTGAGGCAAAGCAGATGTGAACCGTATTAAAATGGCTTTGATGTTGTCGACCTTTTCCTTCTCCAACACCCGGATGATTTTAGTACCAACGAAAGAGCACTTTGTGAACAGTTTCTATTATTTCGTTACATCGCACATGTGGGCAGGGAATTATTTGAATGAAAAAGAATATCAACCTGTTGTGAAAAAGACATGTCCTGGAGGGTATTCTTAGTGTCAAAGTGACAGGTTGATTGATAGACCCTCCATATGGTGTACTAGGTACGGCGACGGACTTGATCTCAATCGTGCCAGCATATTATCTCAATGAACCTATGGAGGCGGGACGAAGACGTGGAGTGCTGTGTGCAGATTCACAACGTAAGTAAAATTTAAAAATGAGTTTAATTTTTTAAAATTAATTTATAAATAAAAGGCCTTTGGGCTATTAGCTGTGTGCGTTTCCTTTCGCTACCAAGTAATGAATCAGTTTTAAGGACTCACGACATCACAATACAGACTTTGAATCTAAACAGATTCACAAGCATCCTACCCTTTTAAATGCCGGTGTTTGTTTGAAAACTAAGACATGCTATTCTATTCTACGAAGTAAACTATTATGCATGTAAAGGCTCCCGCTCCTCAGACTAGTATATCAGTCTGAAAGCAATAAAATGCATCCAAAACAGCAAAGAATAAGGAAGGTTTCTGTGGAACTTTTTTTTTCCATACTTGGAAACAATTTTTAAATGATTTTAAGCTCTGAAAAATTACAAATGAATTATTAAAGTAGACATAAAAATATTTTTAGAAATCGTGAAAGAAACGTATTTTTAGAGGAACCGCAATGCTTTCTGCTCTTTACTGCAATGAAATCGATGCCCTCGTCTAGGTTTGAGGAAGAAAATAAAAATTTCCATCGGATTAAATTTACGTGCAGGAAATCAAAATGACTTGTAGGAGAGACAGTTTAAGAACATCTGAGCGTAAAGAACAAAATCCTAACTGAAATATTTTTTTTCAGACAGAAAGAATAATGCTTCCAATATTAATAAAGTTTGTGGGGTTATATCAAATTTTTTACACTTTTCGTGTGGTTATGATACATACTTTTATTACCCCGCTCATCCGGTATAATGGTTAGTAAAGAAGGCAGGAGTGTTTGGAACTGTTTAGTGCCTTTGCGGCATAGGAGTACTCTAAATAGTCGTCGAGCCGCAAGTCCTCTCGTGTGGTTGGTGGAAGGTTGTAACGGGTCTATCCGCGAATCTTCCGCTATTCCTCTTAGGTAAAATTAATCTTCAACTATGAATTCAGTTGAAAATCTTTCTCGGGGAAAAAGACGAGATTTAGGCAAATGAGGACTTCCAATTAAACGTTGGCATTAGAGAAGACGATGATGACTGATGGTTGAAACCTGAGATTGAATTGTGAATAGGATTACGACCGGAGGGGTCGTATAGTTAAGCAAGTTATCTAAAGAGAATTCAGACGTAGGAGTCGAGCGTTCAGCGTTCAGACAAGTGCTTTTATTTATATTTTAGTTAAATTAATTCTATGTGATTGTGCTCTTCCAAGTTTAATGTTTAGTGCATTCCCTCCCTTTAATTGCGTTGGTTGATTAAGTAAAAGTAGTAATAAAATTGTATTAAAATTACTATGTTGAATCTTTGTGCGAACCTCCAAACACTAACGTCCACCGGTGCGTTATAAGGGAAAGAGAAGTTGAAGACCCCTGACCACCCCGGGTGATCCCCCAAAAGGGTTAACCGACCCGTCGTACTGTCATATAGGGGCCAAAGCTGGGGGTAACAAGGTTTACATCCCCCCTTCCCCCGATTTTTGGGGCTTCGATCAAAATTCCCCAGGGGGTTGGGATAAAAAAAAAAAAACACTTATACTATATTTCAAAAATTTAGTTTAACTTTTTTCATAATAAATTAAAAAAATCAAAGTTTATTGTTAAAGTTACGTCAGAATAACGGGATGATCAAGAAGTTTTTGGTGCCCAACGTTCCCCCCAAAACCTCCGCAGAATAAAGAAGTTCCCATAAGCTGTAAAATGGGCCCCGGAAATCCCCCCTGTGTGAGTTAAAATTGGGAAAAATTATAGGTACCATATCCACCTTTTCAAAAAAATTTTTATTTAAATCAATTAGTTATCAAAGCATAAAGGCAAATGAATACATTTTTACAAAATTATCGAAGCACCATGAAGGAATTACCGATTGTGATGAAATTTCGTAGGAAAAATTTTAAATTGGGAATCAAAATCTTTTTTAAAGAGCAAAAAACATTTAATTGCGGTCGTAGGGCGCATTTCTGCTAGGCAACTCGTAAAATATAAAATCGGTAATAGAGACGGAAAATTTTATCTTTTTTTTTCTTCTTTTTTGCCGTTGTGATTCCCCAAAGAAAAAAACGAAGGGGAATTTATAGGAGCTGAATGACTTCGTTTAGGGGCTGGTGGTCGTACCGCTACGTACAACACATGGAAAGGTTTTTGGCAGTAATGATTCCTGTGAGGAATTTATCGACGAAGTGAAGGCTTAGGAAGGCCAAGATGCACAAATGCGATGCAAGATCGGGAGATTTTTTTCGACCCAAGCCCCCCGGAAAACTCTTTTAACGTACTAAGCCTCTTACTACCTCCCGGGTACCTTTCCCCCAAACGGGCCATTGAGAAGGGGGAGTTAGCTCACACGGCCTTTTAAAACATCTACCTTTAGCCCCACAACATCAGCAGAATCATCTTAGGGGTGCACGAATCATCATGGTTGTCTGGACTGCATCCCTAGTGTTGGCAGTCCCAAAAGCAAAGACCCTCATCCCCGTGTCGAGAGGCGGAAGGGTTTAATAGCTTTTGTTTTTCAAAAAACATACGCCCAATTTTGACGGTGTGGGGGGGCATCTCATAGGGCACAGTCATTCAGCATCCCATAATTTAAACAGTCAACGATAGTTGGGTTTCCATCCTGGGCCGGTTGTTTTATCCTTCATGGGAGTCATCGGGACCCGTTTTCCCAAAAAGATAATGCCCGACCCCACCCTCATATCTTGGACGCCTTCTTCCATTAATAAAATTTTCCCCAGCAAGGACCCCACCTTTCAATTGAACTTGTCTGGTACATGGTAAGGCGCCAGGCTCGGGCACCTCAAAATATCGCAGATATGAAGCAACAACTAGTGAATGCCTGGCAGAATGTATAGCAGGTTGACATTAGGAACCTCTATCACTCTTCAACGAGACGTATATAAGCATGTATCGCCCCAGGGGTGGTTCCACTAACTACTGATTTGAACATTCAAGCTGTAATCGTAGCCGTGGATGGGCCCTATGACCTTAATATTTTTATCATTTTATTATCTGTGTATGAGCTATACACATATTTAATTTCATTAAAAACAACCACTTCCTTCATGGTGCTTCGATTTTTTACAAAAGAGTATATTATATAAAAACATATTGCTCTTTATATTATAGTAAAGCCAGAATATGACATTGTTGCTCTTTCTGTGAAATTATTTCCATACAGCTTTCTGGACAGCACATTTATTGAACAAACGATTACGAAAAATAGAACACAGCATAATTGGCTGACCACTGCACACAGCATCTAATCGGGGTGACCCCGTAGAAGGAATGCGTGGGAGAAAAGCGGGAAAAAGCGCGTGGGCGGATCACACAGTTATCCCCTTCCGCCAGAAAAAATAGTTCTCGCTTCATTCCAACAGATATTATTATTCAGAATTTTTTCAACGAAAAAAAAATGTTTAGAGTTCCAAATATTACTTCGTGGAGCTAAAAGATGTCAATGTGTTCAGGTTTACTTACACCTCTCTATCTCCTCTTTTAAAAACATTCTATATTCTTCGCTTCCTCAGTGACGTCATACAATTTCCGAAACAACGCGTTTCAAAATTGAAAAAAATATATATTTATACCAGAGAAAGATAGGTTGATAAAAAAATATGTTATTCTGTTTAAATTTATTTATACTGTATTTATATACACATTTTGTTTATGTGTGTTATGTTGCGATAGTTACATTTTTTTATTTATCTTGTTGCGCCCCTTCCTCTTGTGCTAATGCCCTGCAGGATCGTTCCTTTCAGTTAGGAAGCTGTTATCTTAAATAAAACTGTTTCAAAGTCTTAGCGTAGTTTGGTGTCGAGAGTGGCGTACACAAGTGGCAACTTTTAAGGGAGGGGTTTACATTTTAAACAAGTAATGTAAAAAAAAAAAAATTAAGTCTATTCCTACTTAGATCAAAAAAATTTTTTTTATTTTAGTTACTTTATATTAAATAGTTACAATTAATATAAATATGTACATACATATGACAGAATCACAATATTAAGTGGCAAAATAGAGAAAGCGATTTTCCTTCCTATATAGAGTGTTGGACTATTTTTTGTTTGTTACTATTTGTTTATTAATTAAATTTAACTATTCTAATAAAATAGTATAGTAAAAAAGAAATCATATTCTCAGAAACTAGGCCATCCGAGGTGGGATTTGAACCCGGCCCTTTGGATTAGAAATCCAACGCGCTATCCATTGCGCTACAGGGACACAACGAACGATTTTCATTTCTATATATACTGTTGGACTATTATTTTTGTTTGTTACTATTTATTCATTTTTAACTTAATTAATGAATTAATATTTGAGAAAACTGTATGAATATCAAGTGTCATCCACTACAAGTTAAAAAAATGTATTTGAACTTGAATGGATGAATAAAAAATATCTTATTAACGATTGAAAATTTGACCAGCTCTCTATGACGCCACTGGATGTCGAAAGCTTAACTCACAAATACCATAAATCACAAGGTTGAGAGTTGGCTTAAACCTCCCCAACCCTTCCTTTGTGTACGCCACTGAATGGTAACTTTAGGCAAGAAGAACAATGCTCGTGTTGAAAATATTTATTTGGTTAATTTTTTTGTATGCTGTACACAAAAGAAATTGTATTTCATTTATATAATAATAGTTTCTTTGAAAAAAAAAATCTTTAATACAAAAATTAAGCTTTTTCAGTACTTTTAATATACAATTTAGAAATTTCGTCACTATATGTTGCAAATTGTGTGTAGAATAATATTATTACTTTCTGAATACAAAAGTTGAACTTGCTTTTCTAAATTATTCAGACCACCTTATTTAATATTCAGAAAACATTTGCAGGAAATAAAATGTTTATAAAAACTGCTTACTTCCGCAATTTCCCATTAAAAAAATCCCCTTAAAAAACAAATTTGAAAAGTAAATATTTATTTTTTAAACAATAACGGGGAAGAGATTTATGGTGAAAATAAAATAAAAATCATTCTTTGTAAATTAAATGTAAACAATCACATATCTCTGGAAAGGAAAACAATCTGTAGTTTGTTTCAAAAGCACGCAACTTCAAACAAAATGAAAGAAAATACATATATTTTTAATATATGTTTCATTTAAACATGTTATTTATATTTTATACAGTATATAATTAAAGAAAAATCCTTTCAGAATATACATTCCTTTCCCAAGTTTCTTTCGTAATTAAAATTTATCGTCTGCCGTTATCGGTTTCACATTATTCTCACAAGAACAAAAATTATTCTCAAGAATTTTTGTAGCTTGAAAGGGAGAAAAACATTCTGCTTTTTTAGTTTTCATTTACTTGTCATTAATTCTTAAGAAAAATGTTTCTTTGGTTCATTTTAATTATTATTCCGGAGTCATACAACTCTGGAATAACAATTTGTTTTGTATTTTATAATTTTATTTTTCAGTTCTCAAAAATTTGTCTCGATAAGATTTTATATGGAATTAATTCGAACACTAACTTTCAAAAATAATTTTAAGCATACTGAATAATAATTTTTTTTCCCTTACCACGGTGGGGTTTATTAAAATTTACTCTTTTACGTACAAGAACATTATAGAACAATAAATGAATTTAATTTATATTTTGTAGAAAAATTAGAGTGTAAAAGACAAGTCTTGCTATAAAATACCCATTCAGTTTAAGGTATCCGACTACGTTCGGAACCGTGATTTTGCAAAAGCGTGTAAATGGATAATATTTATGATATTTAGTGTCACTTAGATTAGAATACATGTATAAAATTGTTTTAAGGAAATTATGACAAAAAAATTTATTTAAATACAGTATTTTGGCAAAAAATTAACTTAGAATAACCTTTTTTCCAAATGTTCTCCTTTTGTAAAAAATGCTTCTATTATATTAATATTTTGCCTGTATTCAGCTCAGACATCTGTACAGAGGCTCAACTAGAATTTTTGAAATGCATAACTCAGAAATCGGTTTATCCATGTTTTACGAAAACAGAAGGGAGAAATTTTAAGAAAATACGCCGATGATTATTTCAAATGGTTGTAACTCTGAAAATAATTTGAATTTTTCAAAAATCATAATTGAGCCTCTGTACAGAGGTCTGAGCTATATACAGGCAAAATATTAATACAATAGAAGCATTTTTTACAAAAGAGAACATTTGAAAAAAGGTTATTCTAAGTTCATTTTCAACAATATTGTATTTAAATAATTTTTGTATAATCGCTAAAACAATTTTATACATGTATTCTAATCTAAGTGACACTAAATATCATGAAAATTATCCATTTATGCGCTTTTTAAAAATCATTGTTCCGAACGTAGTCGGATACCTTAATCAAACTTTTTCCAATATCAAATAAAAATATAATAACACGTGCATGTGTAAGAGCTAGGTAGGGCAATTTGATTCCCTTCACATTTTTGATGGTTAAGATTTTATTTTTATATACATTGACAGAAAAAAGTATTTTTTATGGCTTCGATTTGATTTGATCCTAATTTGCGTCTCCCTCTGAAGTAGTAAAGGGCTGTTGTGTGTGACAGAATGCCCAAGGAAGCCGAGCTCACCCGAAAGAGCCACTAACCAATACTCCGCAGGGCTGTTGGCAACAGATTTCATAATTTTGAACCCCGGTCAAGTTAAGAGGACATCTTAGCTGGTACCACCGTCTCCAAATTCCCTCACAAAGCCAACGAGTGGACATAGACAGGGACGTCTTGAGACTCTGGGCCCAGTGGTGTAACATGCACCCCACGAACCCCGCATCACTGGGGCAGGATTCCAGGGGCTCATAGTCTGACTGCGATCTTTTGTAAGATCCGGCTTGAGACCCAAAACCTGACTTTTCGGGCCCTAGTATTCTTCTTCAAGTCACTGCCTGGCCCCTTCGCAAAAGTAGACTCTGGCCCCTACACTAATGTAGGGTCCATCTATGACCCATAAAAGTAGACAGAAGATAGCATACGTGGTCAAATACTCGTACAAACAATAACCCTAAGCAAATAAATGTGTTCGATTTACAGTTGCACAAACCAGCTCGACTAACTGTCACCTTTTAACTGAATGAGCAATGATGGTGTATGGTGGTAGGCCTAAGCCTACACATGAACGACGATTATCACATGTAGCCTGTTGACATACCGTACAAAATTCCTAGTTTTGAGGTGGCCGCGGTAGCCGAGAGGTATAGGTGTTGGATCGTGGCTAGCTTTGTCACGAGTTCGAGTCCAGTATTACTAAAAACCCGCCGTGTAGGGCAGCGATGCATGCTAAATCTGTCGAGAGCTGAAACGTCCTCCCGTTGGTGTGGTGTGGTAGTTAGGAGAGGGGGTACCAGCTCAGGTGTCATCCACGTTACTTAACCATGGTTCAAAATTACATGATCCGTCACCAAAAGCCCTCGTGTAGCTGAACAGTGTGACGTTAATATTTACTAATTCACTCACTCCTAGTTTTGAGGAGAGTACAACCAGAAATAACATTTGACTGATAAAAATTATTGGAATCATGATCTTATTAAAGCTGAATCATGAACGAAACAAGACCCATGTCGTGGACGAGGGCCTGGGCCCAATTGTCCCTTGCTTTAAGACGTCCCTGGACTTCGACCCTTAACAGATTTTAACAAGTATCAATTCCTCTATAAGACGGATCATGAGTGGCACTAGAACTCGAAAACGCGATTTGACAATACCAGCCACGAGTATGTGACCATGACCACTTGGCTATCATGCCACCTCATGGCTTCGAAGTGTTTGTATTCATTGCGAAGTGCTCATCAGTTCTCAATGAAATTTGTAAAATGGAGAGCAATGTAATATACAGAAAAATAGTTGCCTTAAACCAATTAGAGGCTCAAATGTACATGTAAATACACAGATTAATTTTTTTCAACAGATTTTTATGAAGGAAAACAAAAATGTGCATAAAAAAAGGGAGAAGTCTGAAGAGTTCAACCATCTATACCAGGGGTGGTAAACCTTTTTGGGAAGAATGCCACTATCTGATAAAAAAAAATTTTTAAAAATTGCCGGTCACTGCCAAATTTTCCAACAAACAAAAGGGTAAAAAATGTTTCTTATTGGCTTGTTATTGGCAAGTTTAAGTAGTAGAAATTTAAAAATAATACACAATAAATAAGACAAAACTACAAACTTACTTTTTACTGTTAATTAACTTTTTACATGTTCAAATCAGTTAGGTTAGGTATAAAATAAAACTGAGCAACTTGAAATATTTATTTTTAAATAATTAAACAATCAGTACTTTCTTAATATGGTTTTGAATTTGTAGTTGTTTTTTACCAAGTTATCTATAGTAAGATTAGGTTTCGAAGATGCTAACAAAATTAAAATGTTTTAAGTGTGTATCAAAATGGTGGACTTTCGACCCCCTGGCCTCCCTTGAAAAATTCCTGAGTGCGCCGCTGGTATTCAGTATTATCGTTTCAAATTTTTGAACTTTTCAATAAGCCTTCGCGTGCCACTGGTACAACTCAACCGTACCACACTGTGGCACGCATTCCGCGGATGGGCCACCCCTGATCCATACAAAGAGTCACATGCGGGCCACGAGCCTTGGTTTGCCGATTCCTTATTAAAGTCGGAAAACTTTTCACATAAATAATTTGTGTACAAATGAAAGCCCTGACAATGCACTGTCTATTTATACATTTCTTACACGACGCTATTGCCGTCTGGATATTTGTATTGTGCCACCCCATTCCTGTAATCTGTGTAATTGAGAGTGTACCCGCAAAGAATCCAACCAGAACTTAAAACTGCGGTCACTATTGTAACTTCAGAAACCGCAGTAGTTGTGTGTGTGGAAGAAACCCTTTATGTCTTAAACCTCCTGCCGCCATGTGTTTAAATTCCTCCCCTGCTCCTAACATAATAGGACCGCCAACACTTGCTGAGAGAACATTGGAGGTATAGAGTCAAGTAACAACAGGCATGCCTTTTGTCCATTGATATATCGAAGGGGTCGACCTCTTGTACCGGACACAGCTGAATAGAGTTAAAAACTGGGATATACTTTTCGAACAAGAAAGACTCAATGACGGTTTCTTTGAGACCTAAGACGGTTTTTGACTGATTGCTAGCGATTAGCTTCAGTAAAAGCTAATCGTTAGCAATCAGTCTGCTACTTCGCATGCGTTTTTGAAAAGATGTGTGACACGTTTTATATAAGAGAATCCTGAGGTGTTTTAATGCTGTGTGTTGTGTTGATTTTGTATATTTTGTTTTTTTACGTACCATATGCGTTTTCTAATCTGGTTGAAAAACTTGAAATAACTGAAAGTGAATTAATGAAATATGGTAAATAAAATTCTTGGTCATAATCTGATTGAGGTTTCATAAGAAATCTTCCTCCTAAAGCAGATCTTCTTTACCACATTATCATTTAGTGAATTTTTCAGCTATTAAATTAATATAGTGGACACTGGCATAGCTAGCCTTGAGTGGGCCCTGCATCAAAATTCATTGGGACTTCATTTTGGAAGCCCCTTAACGATTTTTTGCTTAAACATGTTGGGGACCTGTAGCGTGAGGGCCCCTTATCATTGATACGGCTGACACGTTGATAGCTACGCCCCTGATAGTGGACCTCTTTTTTTCATATGAATGAATAACTAATGTTTCTGAACAATATGAACTTATGAAAGATTCTAGTCAACTGCGTTAAAATCAGTGGCGTAACATACACCCCCGCAAACCCCGCAGTGTGGGGGGCAGGATACTAAGGGGCCCAGAAGCCTATATTATGTTATGGTTTTGCAATCCTTTGTAAGTTCCAGTTTGGGCCCCAAAACGACTTTGCAGGCAGACCCTAATATTACTCTGTTACGCCACTGGTTGTGAAATGTAATGGATATAATAATTAAAAGGATATACAAGCGTATTTCTTCCCATTAAATTGAATAATAATAATGCTAATAACAAATCATTTAACACACAGAAAATTCTAAGTATAGTTTTATTTGTTAAACATGGTATAGAATGAAGGTTTACAGCGTTTATTACGAAGTTAACCGCATAATCCTTAAACCGCGCAGTATGGTATTCTTGAAAACAAGCGCTACTGCAACTTATTGAATGCAATTGTATACGTAATAAAAGAAATGCAAGATTTAATTAGTTGAAATAAAGATAATGGTGTTTTTTTTCATTTCATCTGAGATTATGGATCCCAGGCTGTTCATGAAATTTAGATTGAGAAACCCTATCTAAGAAATATCAATGTCTTGAAAATTGTATCAATAAAATGTTGTTTGGGGAGCTCATGTAACATATTGCCTTACGTGAAACGAAAAAAATTGTATTAATTATTTCCATTGTCACCGTCCAAAATATAATTGCTTTAAGCTTTACTTTTAAACGTGGTCATTTATAAATGGTAGTTTATTTATTCCAAAAAAAAATCAAGCAGAGCTTTAAGTTTAAAAAAAATTAAATATTTATAAACATAATACATATACTTTCTTTGAAATATGAAGTAAAAATGTCAAAATTAAAAAAATTAAATTTTAAATTAAAAAGTATAAACTTTCAAAATATGATACAAAAAATCTAGATTACTTTTTAAAAATAATTATTTACGTAACTTTGATGTTATTAATTTCTGTAAGTAATCTTTTTTTTAAGTAAAGATATTTTTTCTTATTTCGAAAAACCATTTTTTATATTGCAAAGAATTTCTTTCCAAGTTATGTAAAAAAATATTTTTAAAGTTTTTTAAAAAGGAATTGAAAAGAGGGATAAGGTTGCCCATTTTTTTAGACACAATTTCTTTCTCTCTTTAACCAAATGATAATAAAAAAGTAGTAGTAAAAAAAAAGATTCTTTTTCCAGAGAAAATTTTTTACATAATTTTATGCTTTTACTTGTGTGTGTGTGTGTGTGATAGCCTCTTTTATCATCTTTATTTTAGTTTATCATACAGTGGGCCACAAAAGTGTTCGTACACTTGCAATTTCTTATGAAATTTAATGTTTTTGACTAATAAAAATTAATATATTGTAGTTGTAATTTTTTTTTATAATATCTGAAACTAGTTCTTAATGAAATGAAATAATTATTTTTTAAAAATAGTATAACTATTTTTTTAAAAAAATTAATAATCAAAAAGCTATTAAAATATTACGCCACAAAAGTCTTCGTACACTTAACAAAATTCTCAACATAGCTTTAAATATTGTATTTCTTTCTTAATTTAGTACTTAGTAGGATATCTTTTAGTGTCGACAACAACTTCTAAGCGTCTTGGTATAGATTTAATCAGTTTTTGTAATTTCTGCATCGATTTTCCTCCATTCTTCTGTGATTATTGTTTTTACATCACATTTTGCGTTTATTTGTCATGTTTTTTTTTTTTTTATATCAAAATCTCACCAAATATGTTCTACTGGGCTAAATAAAGTGATTGAGGAGGTGTTTTCATAATTTGGGGACAGTTATAGAGACACCAGTGGCGTACATTGAGAGCAGTGCGCTTGGCGTCATTACCCTGTTAAAAAATGAAGTCGTTTCCAATATCCAAATTTCGCGCGGATAATTTAAAATTTCTCTTTAAAATATTTAAATAGAGCTCATGATTTACAATATCAACAAAAAATACCAAATTACCTAATTCTGTTGCCGATTTACACCCCTACGCAAGAACACACTTCCACCTCCATGTTTTACTGATCCAAATAGATTCTTGGGATTAAGTTTCAGAAAATTCAAAATTGACAGCAAATTGATTGGGATTGCAGATAATTCAACATTTTTGGTTCCAATGGGCCAATAATAACTTGTAAATGAGAAAAAAGTAGTTTAATCCCATGAATTTACGTGGACCAAGAACTCCTCCACCTCCATGCTTCAGCCTTGAAGTAAAGGTATTCTTGCGTGTGGGTGTAAATTGACCTCAGAATTAGATAATAAGGTACTTTTTGATGGTATTGTTACTCATGAGCTCTATTTAAATATTTTAAAGAGAAATTTTAAATTTTCCGCACGAAATGTGGATATTGGAAAACGACTTAATTTTTTAACAGGATAATGACGCCAAACGCAATGCTCTCAATGTACACCACTGGTGTCTCTATAACTGTCCCCAAATTATGAAAACACCTCCTCAATCACTTTATTTAGCCCAGCAGAACATATTTGGGGAGATTTTGATGTAAAAAAAATGAAAACATGACAAATAAACACAAAATGTGAAGTAAAAACAATAATCTCAGAAGAATGGAGGAAAATCGATGCAGAAATTACAAAAAACTGATTAAATCTATACCAAGACGCTTAAAAGTTGTTGTGGACATTAAAAGATATCCTACTAAGTTCTAAATTAAGAAAGAAATACAATATTTGAAGCTGAGATTTTTTTGTTAAGTGTACGAAGAATTTTGTGGCGCAATATTTTAGTAGCTTTTTGATTACTAATTCTTAAAAAAAATAGTTATACTATCTTTTTTTTAAAAAAAATTAATTATGTCATTCCATTAAGAACAAGTTGCAGATATCATAAAAAAAATTACGATTACAATATATCAATTTTTATTAGTCGAAAACATTAAATGTCATAAGAAATTGCAAGTGTATGAACACTTTTGTCCCTAACTAATATAGTAAAAAACTATAAATTTAAAAAAAAACTATTTTTACTGTGTAGGTTTTAAAATAAATAAATAAATAGCAAAAATAAGTTTAATGATGTAAAAGATAAAGTTTTTTTTTCCAAGTTGCAAAGTAGAAAAATTTTTCTCTATTACGATTTAATATTAAAATGAAGAAAGATAAAGGCTTAAAAATTGTTCAAGATCTCATCTTTTGATTATATGAAAATTAAATAGCAGATAACATCATATAGTATTCATAAATAATGACATTTTTATAGTGAAAGATCAAAAAAAATTTTTGTGCCTCTATGATTAGGTTTAATATTACCGAAATTTGTCACCAATATTATTCATATTATTACAAAAGAAATTTAACTAAAACGAATTTTGATCGTAATTTGTTTTGAAGAATATAAACTATAAAATTTCATTATAATTCCATTTTTAGGGTTAGTATAAATATATATAGACGCGAGGTAAAATATATTTATTTTATTTTTATCCATATATACTTATAAAGTATGTTCTTGAATTATTAAAATTGTTCATATGTTTTATTCAAGTGACATAAATAAAAAAACAGGTTGCTTATATTAGAAAGATTTACGCCAGAAATTGTAATATGTAACTAGTATAACCTGTTTTGAAAATAAATAGTGTAGTAAGTATAATCATAGTAACACACACAAAATTTTCTTTAGAATAATAATAGGTTGAAAAACAAAACGTTTCTATGGAAACATAATAGCTATTTCGTGTGAAGTTTTTTTACGTATTGTGTTTCGTTTGTATTACAACACACTTTTACGTAGTAAATAAAATTAATATTTTTCTAACGTAAAAAAACTATTATCCCAGAACAGAAGAAATAAAAAAACACCAAATATGGAATCGATTGTAAGCCACGAAAACATGAATACTTCTTAATCACAATGACTTAATTCCACAAATCCCCAAAAATTGTTCGTCATATCAACTCATATATTGACTGCAACCTCTCCTAGTGAGTCAGTTCTACCTCTGGCGTCATTTGGCGTCACTCTTTCGCAAGTGGCGATGACAGGCACACTTCGAAACTTACGGCAACCCTTTTTGACGCTTGTACCGGTTTTTCAGTGCAGAGGATAGACGGGGAATCTTGGACATCGTAGCCTGCATTTGTTCTGCGCTTTGAAAAGAAGGAACGTTTTCGAGTTCTATGTGCACCGGAGGAAAATTTCTCAGTCCTGCACCTGTCGATTTTTCAGTATAGTGCCCCTTCTCTATAAGGATTATTTCCGTTTGGGAATTGTTATAAAAGTTATCGTCTTGGTTTTTCTCTGTGATTTTTCTCTCTCTTATTTTTTTGCTTTACGGTGTGCAAAACACTACTACAAAACTGGAAGAGAGTGATTCGTAACCTTTCAGATCATTGACAGCACACAAAGGATGAGGGATTTCAAATGCATAGGATTCTTACTCTTTGTGGCGATATCAGGTAAGTTATCAACGTTCTAAAACAGTTTTGATATTTTCAGGGTGTGTGCTTTAGTATATATCATACAGTTCGCTCTCAGTATTTTAGCAGAATTAAGAGGTCAATATTAGAGGTTAAAACTTTTTTTGTAATTACAAAATTTATGAAAAAGGCATTGAAAAGTCTACAGATTTTATAAATTCAGGATTCCTTAAAAATCACTATTCATCCATTCATTCGTTAATGTTTTAGAATTATTTACTATATATCGTTGCTTTGTGAAAAAGTGGAATATCAAATCCGATCGGAAAATTTTAAATAGATGATGTATTTAAGAAATATATCGATGTATTTTTATGTGCGTGTATAGCGCATTTCTATGATGTATAAAGAGAAGTAAAATAGATTACTGTGTGTAAGTGTTAAGAGTAAATATGGAGTAGTTTCGAAATGGTTATCCGGATATTTTTTATTCTCGCTCTGGCACACACCTGTAAAACGAGAGAAAGGATGTTTTTTTCCCCATTTTTTCTGCCATATCATCAATTTTTATTATTGAAATTCTTTTTTTTTATTATATTTTTTTGGTTGTTCTATCAGAATTATTTTGATGTTTCTACGGAGCTCGTGGAGATACTTATTGAAAGCATTTTATGCTGATCTTAAGACTAACGTAGTGGAATTTTTTAAAAATTTTTTTTCAGTTTTCAAATGGTAGAAAATGAAAATGCCATTTTCAGCTGAGTAAAAAAAAATTCGAAAGAGCCATCGAACTACCTTCACCCCCACCCCTGTTTTTAAAGTAGTATTTCTTCGAAAAACAATCGAATAAAATTTAAATTAATTTATTCGAATTTCTTAAATCAATGAGTATCTCTTAAAGCCGTTTAAAACAATTTTAATGAAGCCCTGATTAAACCGTTCATCAAATGTAGAATTTTGAAAAGCGGAAAAAACCTTACACAATTTTCAGTTACGTATTTAATAATATTCTTTCGTATGTAGTAACAAATGGAGGGAAAATGATTGTTAACGTGTTGAAAAATATTGTTAACTTTCAGAATTCTGTAAAAACTGAGTGTACTTACAATTCTAGCATATAAGAATATGTTGCATTTAGTGCATAGTAGATTAAATAATTGAGAACATTTTGACCATTTTATTTATTTTTCATTTAATTACCTTAAGATCCTTACATTACTTCAATTAAAAATAGACATTATATTTCTCTAAACTTATAGTAATTCATGTTAGAATTTAATCAATGGTAATCGTTACTTTTCGGATGGCCCAAAATCGATGAAAGATCAATGAACAAAAGATGAAAATGGCGAAAAAAAAAAGGTTAACAAGATGTTAAATTAAAATGATTCTAAATCATCCAAACATCATTTTATGATCTAATATACTTTAAATCGTTGTAAGGAAGCAAAACAGTCACGAACTCGAACTTGGAGTTCATTGATAGCCGCCGAATTCATTTCGTCGCACTGTTGCCATTCAGACGTTCTGAATATCATTTCCATTCTTTGTTTTAGCACTGCGTAAGTAAATGCGTTATTGTCTTCGGTGAATTCTTTACGACGCCTATTAGTAAGAAAAAAAATGTGGGACAAAGAGTTTTGTTGCTTTATCTATCGTTGTTTATTTAGAATCTGTGGCATCGGTTTTATAGGAATAATTTTTCGATGCGGAAAAATAGTGTTGTTCTAACCTGTGTTAAATAGGAAACAAAAGAGAGAGAGGATTACGTATTCAAGACATAAAGTGTGTGTGTGTGTGTTTTAATTAAAAATGTGTAGGTGTTGACATGTAGTTGATCTTTTGGGTATAACTTTTTAAAATTTCATCGATTTAACATGTAAAAAGTTTCAAAGTTATCTGTAAACCACATTTTTTTTTTTTTTTCGTTTTAGCTAAACGTTTTTTTTTTTTATATAAAACTTTCTTAGATTTATAGTTTTTAATTTCATGAGATAAAAATTATTTAGGCCTAAAATACATAATCGTCTTATACAAAATTGAATAAAAATTTAGAACTGTCAATCATTTAATTTTTTTAAAGAACGGTGATAGGCTAGATTTTCGAAGTATACTTTTTTAGTGTTTGAAATGTGATTTAGTTGTCATTTATGAGAAATGATAAATAATTATTCATGCTTATTTTAAAAAGTGTCTTAATTTGCACATTTTCGTTACACCGAAATTAATATAATAACAATAAAATTAAACATGATTTGCTTTTAAAAGTGGTGTATTGTGTATGTTATAGAATTTTAGTGATATCTATTCGAAAACGACTGTGAAACAGTTATTTTTTTTATTCAGCTTAACTTGATAGCTGATGCATTATTGCTACTGAATTGATATATTTAAATTGCCGAATGAACATTATACTCTCACAGAAAGTCTTAATATTATGTAAATCATATAGAACGTTGTTTTGTCTATATCGGATATGTTATTCATATTTTTAAAGTTAGAAAAACTAAATGATGCTGAGAACTGTTACTAACATGAATGGAATTTACTAAAATATGTTATGAGAGTATATATACAGATTTATATTTTAAAAATTTAATCTATTTCTCAGAATAACATAGTTAGAATTTTAAAAATAGCAGATTAAATGGCTTGATTGAAATCAAAATAATTGACTTAGTTGATTTGTTTTAAATAGTAATTTAAGGTGAGAAATAATTTTACGGGCTTGGTTTTAAGTAAATCATTCACCATATTTTTTTTCCAATGATAATCTATTTTCTAGTATAAACTATAAAAGCTATAAAAGTCTGATTTATTACAAAACGCTACAAGTTTGCATAAAGATGCTCTGTAACACACCAATTATATTGACAAATAGAGCTCGAGGGAGTCATTGCGGTATAAACAACTCTCCGTGTGTTCCAAACATCTAGTTTAGTATGTTCAATTTCTCCATTAAATTCTCTCATGTGAAAAAGTCAATAATCCATGAAGTCAAATGAATATATATCGTGAGATGTGTCTTTCGTGTTTGAAGTCTTACTCTGGCAATAGTTTCGGTTGATAATATTCTCATGGTATCCGAGAACTGTCGCCATTCAGCGGGAACTAGGTTTATAGATTTAGTTGATTGTTTGGCTTAATGTCAGATGTTGGATTCGCTAACCTCTAGGATATATATGTTGACCAGATATTCGATATTACGCCTAGTGCTAGTGTGATATCTCATTTCAATATACTAATTCAAACTTATAACTTATTGTACTTGTATGAGTTGAGTTGTTTCCTTTGCTAGATCTTGCAAATATTTAAAAATAATGTCGGTTTCTTCGATCCATGATTGTTATTGAATTGAATGAGATGTGCTCATGAATTGACAGCAAGTTTGTTTTCCATGGTATATCTAACGTTATATATATAAACTGTTTACTACGAAACCGCTGTACAAGTTCTCTTACAATTTGTTCGGATCATTACATTCTTTTCGGTTTGTTTTCAACAGCTCCAGAGAGTGAGTTGCCACTCCCGTCAAACATAACTATATAAAATAAAGCTCTTACCATAGATGGCACACAAATATATTTTTGGTTAAGTTATTTGTGGGAAAATGTGATTGCGTTAAGAAATTAAAACTCCTCAATGTGTTGCAATATGTTAACTCTTGTGAGAGGGAATTTGATTACTGAAGTGAGGTAACAGCATTTTCAATGCATTCCATCACCAGTTATTTTTTTTAAATTAATATTTTTTTTTAGTTCGTTTGAGTTGTTCTCTGTCTATTTATTTCTCTACTTGAAAGGCTATAAATTATGTATAATGTTCGTATTCCTCTGATAATATGAAATTAACGTAACCAAATTATAATCTTGACAGACATTGGCGTAATGTACATCCCCGCATCGTGGAGGTGGGGGGAGAATTCTAGGGGGCTCAAAGCCTGACTGACGCTAAGTACGTACGTACCCTTTGTATATTCTTGTGGTTTTTTTTATTGAAAACATTTATAACCCCGTGCACCACAAAGTATCACTCGGGGGCTTACATAGAAGTAAGCGTGAAGCACACACCACGAAGAAGAGAAGGATAATTACACAAACATCCGTACCTTACCCGGGATTCGAACCCAGCCCCTAAGGCAGCGCAGTCAGCGTCACTGACGCTGCGAATACCGGATGGGCAGTGAGGATCTAGCTTGGGGCCCAAAACCGGACTTCGCAAAGGGGGGCTCTTCTCTTCTTCGTTACACCACTGTTGACAGATACGTATTTCCTCCTAACAGTACATATTTTTTTTAATTCGAACAGTTGACTGAAATCATTAATGTTAAGTAATTGTTGGGATTAAATGCGCAAGTTTTGTTCTTCACTTCATTTTTTAAAAATAATTCTGATCAACCAATACATTATTTCTACTTTTCTGTTTCTGGTTGACGAATTCTCTTTTTGTTCACACTCTTCAAAAACCATGAAAGAATTCGAGAAAATACGCACCATTCATATCATTTCCACGTATATTTTTTGTCGGATCAAAACATCCATTCTATAAACCTACGCAGGCATTTTGTCCATCCAGTCCTAAACGGATATCTCTCTTTCTCTCCCTCAATTAGCACAACTAGGGTATTCGAAACTGATGTAAGGTCAAGGGCCTAAGCCTAAGGACAAGCCTAATTGTTTATGATAGAAGCTGATAAATACTTTTACTGATATCCTAGCTGAAGAAGACGTCTTTTAGCACTTCATTCCATCGAAGAAAAAGTTTATTTCCTTCTCCAGTATTTGTTTACTCAATTTTTTCCCTTCGACTAAAAATCCTTCATCCAACAAGGCTTATTTGTTTCCATTCTTGGGATAATGTCTTTAGCTTCGCACCTTACTAAGCGATAAGACTATTTTTTACTCACCGTCTGTATACATTGTATGGGAGGAATAATAATGGAGGGAAAAAAATTATATTTTTGCAGCAGGGGTGGTCTTTGTAGGCGTTATTTGGAGATTTCACATTGAAAATAGAAGTCCTGACCATAAAACTTCTTTATATAATTCCGGCGAAGGGGAGTAGGAACAGGTAAACTAACCTTTTGGGCAGGAGGCAGAATTGCATTCAGGTTTTCATAGAATGAGGGGGAAACTTTTTGGAATTTCCCACACTTTGCCCGGGTCTTGAGACGTGTTCTCATTGGAGGCCACCAGTCCGTGCTTCCCCGTACAAACGGTACACCTTTTAAATTCCCTCGGGCGTCTTACCTTTTGAAAAAGTGGCGGTCGATTTGAAGTTGTTGCGATTTTTTTTGGCGAGAAATCGCGCTAAATTTCTTTGTAGTGTTCGATTCTATGTAGCAATGCTTTGGAATCGTGGCGAGAACCATTTTGTTGCATGAGCTGAATTTTAATTGAGCTAAATGTATTTTTTGTTCATAAGTAGCTCTTATGTAACATTACAAAGCTTGCATTCAATGAGTAAAAATAAATATTAAAAATGTTTTGAGATGTGTGTTGTTTGCTTTGTAAAATTTAAAATTTGTCCTTTTATTTCCTTCTTTAATTTGAAATTGCAAGAATATCCATTTAAGACTGTTTTCGCTTTATGTTTGAATAAATAGAACCTGAATTTGGGATATTTTTTCAGTTATAAAAGAACTCGAACATCAGTGTTATATTCTAGCTTCGCTATTCTATAGAGAGCAGCAAATTTTGTCATACTCCTTATTTTTTATCTCATTTTAATCCGTTTCTTCTGGTATAAAATGTGTTTTGCATTTTTTTCCCCTACACAGTAATGCTAAATAATCTCCTTTACGTGTTAAAATAAAAAAAAAATAAAAGTATTATTTATGGAATATTTTATAATTTTAAAAACACTATATTGTAAACAAATGTGTAATTTACTATGTTGCCAATTTTCAAAAAAAATTGAGACATTTTTCTGTCTGAAAATGTGCTTCTCGTTTAGTTCAATCTCTCGTACACACATTTGGTGTAAAAGGCAACAATAATGTGACGATATCTGATAATTTGAAAATATTATTAATGAAAATTATTTTTTCAGACTGAGAGATTATCAAATTTCATTGCTGTTTTTTAATCACAAAAGGAGAAAAATCTTTAATACTTTTACTAAGGCAGTTAAATGATGAAGGGATTAAAAGGAGCTAATGTAATATGCATTAAACATAAAATATAGCCCAGATTATATGTTTTACTTAAAAGAGAATACTAAAAAAAAAAAACGCTAAAACTATTTTTTTTTCTCTCAAAAATGTGTGGAAAACAACTCTTCAGAATTCTAAAAAGATAATGTTTGAAATTAGTATTCTTTCATGCACACATTGTTATACCGTACAATCATTAAAACATTCTATATTTCGAATTTTCCAAAGAAATTTTTCTTATTTTTTCACACAAATATTTGATACTTCGCTTTTTATGTAATTAGCATACTGATTAGACATTAAAATAAAACTATTCAGTTCTAATTGAAAAAATTTGTGTATTTTATTTTATGAAACTTGGAACTAATGGAGCAAATTAAAAATTTGTACATAGGAATCATTTAACTTTTTACTTTTATTTCCTAAAATATTTAATTCCGTACGAAAAACACCAGAAGCCTTTTTTCCGTCTTTTATGAAATTTTCATTTTCTTTTTAATATCCTGCTACACTTTTATAAAAATTCTGCTCTGTCTCAAAATTCTTTCATGTCGCTTTTTTTATTCATTGTTTAACCTGTCTGCGTGTCCTTGGCGCTGTGTGAACTGTTTGTTATTGCCTCTAGCATTAAATAAATTAAGAAAATTGTGTCTAGAGTCCGTGTTTACACTCCTAAAGCCTTGTATATATGCCTTTCCAAAATAAATTTATTTTCACTTTCACTAGAGGTTTCTTGTGAGGTAAAAAGTGATTTAACTCAAAGAATTTAAAATAGCTTGAATGTTATTAGCATTTTATTTCGTTTACCTAACTATACTATTTCTTTTAAAGTCTTGTTCAAGTATTAGCAAGTTATTTTCAAGCTTTTGTTACTGTTAAAATGTAAAATTGTTTTACTGAATTGTAACTGTTTTTAAAACTTATCATTATCTATTAACTATGCAATTTAAAATAATAATAATCAATTTTTTTCGACGAATTTTTGGTTTTTGGCTTATTATATCCCGAAGAATTTCAAAAAATAACGTATAGTAACTGCAGTTTTTGAGCTAATGAGTTGCAGTTTGGATGTTTGAAACCGATAATTTTTTTTTCTGCAAAAAGTTGGACAAAGAAACATGTATGTAAATGTATCTCAATGCAAAATATCATTTCTTAAAAAGAAAAATATAGTTAAAAGAATCGTTTTGATTCGACTTAGAACTTGAAATGAACTTCAAAACATGTAAATTATCTATATCTCCCTCCACACACTCATATTCTGCTGCTTTTTATCCGTGGTCCCTTTGAATGGAATGCACCCCAGTTTGAACTGAGAGCCTATGAAAAAGTTGAGGGAAAACCTCGTTATAAAAGATTGTGGCTTGCATTCTTAATTTAGTACCCTCTTCCGTTTTGAAAAGCTAAAAGACGTAAAAATCGGAAAATCCCCACCTTTACCCTCCCACGTGCTTTTTGGGGGTTATTCCCTACTTTTTCGCGTACCCCTCAAATTCTTGCAATTGTTAATGGCTGAAAAGGACTCTAGGTTCAATACCAAAGTTCCTTTCGCCTTTGGCATTCGAAAAATGCGTCTTAGAACTCTTTAACGGTATTTTTTTTTTAGATATATTTTTTTCTTTTATATTAGTTTTACGGTGATGGATTTATTACTGATATTCTATAGGTATGGAGGGATAAAAAATTTTATGTTAGTCCAGTTTGAATTAGAGGTTTTAGAACGAGAAAAGAATTATTGGATAAGTTCTTATTGAAATAGGATTTTTATAAATCATTTTGCTTTTGAAGTTTGGTTGTAAAGGAAAAGAAATGCGTTTAGGTGTTGGGAAGGTGTATTTTATGTGTTGGTAGCGTAGCCCCCCCTCCTCCTCTCCTTCCTCTTAGTGTTCTCCAAATATATGGTCATCATCAGAGTAAATAAGTTTATATATTTTTTTTCAAACTCGATCGCATTCCTGAATTTATTAACTTCTTAATTCTTTCCGTAAATAATAAGTTTTAAAACTTTTAAATCTCTTTTTGTATAATCAAGTTTTTTGTGTGTGTGTTTTTTTTTTTGCAATTATAAGTAATTTTTTAGTGGAGAAAACTTCCTGTTAAAGTGACAAATAAAATAATGTCAAAAGTAGTAGGTTAGGTTTAGTAGTTTTTTAGGTTTATTAATTTTGGAAGATATATTGTTTGTTTTTCACAAACATTGCTGTCTTAAAGATCTTGAATTTAAGCTATTAATTCAAAGTTTTTGAGAAATTAACGCATATTAATATATCACAGAGTGATTCAGATTGATTTAGATTGCTCTTGTGAAATTTGCATTATATTAAATGGCACACATAGAAGATTTGACTTCGAACAACTACAATCAAATCCTTTCTTGCCACAAAGGCTATTGATTGATCATGTTATTGGGGGGGAATGATAAATCTTTTTTTAATAGACATATAAATAGATTGAGAGAAATCTTCCGTGTTAAAAATTGGTCAAGCCTTCTGCTTGATTTTATATTTCCTTTGATAGAAGAAGATACTGCTTAAGAGCAGTAAATATAATCTTCAAGACGACGACCTCAACAGCTGTCATCTCGACAAAAAAAATAAGTTTGTTATAAAAAATTGAAGCAGAGAGTGAGAATATCTGGGAAAACTTCCGAAGAGGGGGAGATGCTCTCTACACTATCTTTTATCTGAAGCTGTTACTGGGGTTCCCCAGAAGCTTCTTGGTTTGCTTTGTGCCCGGAATTTCTTACTACTGTACGTGTGCTGCTGTAAAAAATAAATGATTTGGAAAGGGGAACGTTTGTAGCCCTTGAAAGGAATATCAAAAATATACTTTTTAAGAAAAGTAATAGACTGCAACAATTTATATATTTACTGTTTAAAAAAATCTACAGGACCGAGTAAGAATGATAAAATATTTTTAAAAAACAATAGCGCCGACCATTAATCGATGTATGATGATTATCTAGTTCCGCAGTCGTCTCTTTGATTATGCAAATTATTACCGATTTCTAATGAATTGTTCTTTGATATTTTACTAAACCTTTTTAAGTACACAAGTTATCAGAAACGTCCCGGGAGTGTTTCAAAAAGCAAGAAATTCAAGTAATTACATTGTATACGTATATATGAAGCCCAGTGGCTGAGTGGTATTGTATCTCGCTTCCACGCCACTGGCTCGGCTGTTAAAGGCCGACTCAGCATTTCATCCCTTCAATGGGTCGATAAATGAGTACCAAGCTTGTTTGGAAACTAAACACTGAGGGTTTCGATTCAGACCAACCACCTGACTGGAACATCTGCTCTTGCACCTCAGTCACGTAAACTGAAATAGACACAGTAGGCCTTGACTCTCATGGGCTGTTGCGTCACTGAGTTTATACGTATATATTCTATTTTTAGTTTCGAGTAACGCTGGGGTGGGCAAATAACGGCCCATCAAAGAAAGTCAGAAAACTAAATGTATAGAAAATGTTCTTTATATTTGGGTCAACATGTATATTTGTGAGCAAAGACTTTTTTGTATGAAGATCAACAAGAGTAAAATATAGATGCAAGTTAGCTGACATTAACTTGCTGGCTGTGAGGGAAATTTCAACAAGAAATCTCACCCCTGATTTTAAAAAAAGTAGTATGAACGTGTAATAGTTTACATATGTCTCATTAAATTGATTCTAAAACTAAATGTGCTGGAAGCTATAGATATAAAAGCACAGTAAATAAATTGAATAAAACTGCTACTATTTGTTTTATTTAACATATTTATTGATTTTTATATGATACATCTTTTCTGAGATCTTTTAATGAAAGCAATTATTTTAAAAAGTTGCAGGCCTCTGGTATCCTCCCGCTTCCACAATGGGGTCCTCATCCAAAACAATTAATTGCCCACCCCAGAGGTTATAGCGAAAATTTTCTAGAATTGTTGGTTACTCCTGAATAAAAACCATTTGCAAAGGAAGTGGTTCTCAAACGTCGTATTATGAATGTTAAAGGATTATTCATTCTTCAGTTTATACAAACCAGATGACTGAAATAATTGGCATATTCCTTTTACATGTACTTATTCCAAACGTAATGAGTTTTTTTTTTTTAATCGTGGCTTCGAACCTAGCTTTGGATGTTATGATTAAGTTAGTAGCCTGTTTTTTTCCAAACAGAAAAATGAAATCTACTGACCATCAGAAGCTCCTTAATAATGATTTATTACTTTTTGCTGCACGAATCGGTGGATAGCAGAAATATGTTTAAACAAAAAAGTGCCTCAGATCACGTGGTAAAACATGCAAAACTGATTGTATTTAGTGATTTCTGAAACTAGTAGTTTCACCTGGCTTTTGATCTATGCAGAGTATTTTGGAATTTGCTTGTTTGTTGGATGAAAATTGGACTATTAATGAGAATAAATGTGTGTTTGAATTCTGGTTTTTTTTTGTTTTTTGTTGTGCATCTTTATTTTTAGAAAATATTATTACGGGGAAAAGAAGAGATATTCTTGTTCATTGTTCTGCATTTGTAAGTGTTTTAAAAAGAAACTTACTTGCTTGGAAGTTGATTGATAACTATACCTTACTTTTTTCAGAATAAAATGATTTACCATTTTATCCTTTTCCTGGATTTTGAGTTTTTTAAAAAATTATTTATTAAATGAATTCGTTCTTCAGCTTTGTAAATGTTGTATTTCAAATGGAGGTTTTAATTGCGTATCGTTGATTATTTATAACCCAAATTATTATTATATCTATGTTAATATATTTATAAAACCATGTAAAGATAAAAACATTTAAAATGCTAGTTATAACTGATAAATGGGGTCGGATCAATATATCGATCAATTAATTATATCAATATTGTGATATCTTCTCCTAATGAAACATAAAAGATGTTTTAATTTACATTTTAATCTGATGTAAACATCTAATCTTTTCATTTTCAGGTGACATCTAAATCTTTCGATAATTTTTTAAATCCTCCCCCTACTTTTTAATTCTGAATTAATTTTTTCTTATGATATGCCGTTAAAATGTGTTGTTTTTCTCTCTTTTAAAGAATATTTTAATATAACTAATTTTATCCCAAAAATATTTAAAAACTACTTTTTATATATTTGCCTCTTTTGTATTAAGATGTAGTACAAAACGCTGGTAATTCTTCAAAATTTCTCTTACGATATTTCTAACGTTCCATATATGTATGTTTTCAATCTTTTTTTGTTAGAATTGTTTGATATTATATTTATTTTATATAAATTTTATTCATGTCATATTTATTTTATATAAATTCCATATCATAAAAAATAAACATTTTAGTGTTGAAAATAATATAATTATCAAGATCTTTATTTGTTGACTCAAAATGTTTTATATTCTTAGAAAATTTCTGAATACATGTTTATTTTTTCCCACCAATTCAAGACATAACAAATTCTTATAGCATTAGACATATTTCAAAATATTTCTCAGAGAATACACACAGGAAAGGGAGTTCTTTAGGTCAGGTGAATCTATGAATAACCCGGAAGAGCATGTTTTTATTTATGTGTGCAACGATATTAAGGCATATATTCAAAAGAAATGGAAATTATATCTCTCTGTTCACCGCCTTTAGTTTATGTCTTCATTGTAGAGGCGTAAAGAGAACTCGCAAAGCAATATTCAAATGTGAACTACCTGGAATTTAAAAGATACCTGCCTCCATAAAAACAAAACTTCCTTTTCAAGAAATTGAAGCAAAGATTGCTCTGTTTTGAAATATGTGAGAAAGGTTTTTTTTTAGAAAGTCGTTTTTCAATTGTTCACGATGATAGTATGATTTTTATAGTTTTTCTTGCTTATGTCATAAAACCGTTTTATTTTTCGTGTAGTTGTATTTGTGTCAGTTGTTTTCACATATATTTTTTCCTTTTTTCGAATTGGTTTGTTTCTGATAAGAAATTTCATTTCTAAAATTATACAGTTTTTATTCTCTTTTTTTAACTAATGAAAATTCAATCGATATTTTTTCAGTGGCGGACATTTATTACTTTTATGGGTGGGGTTCACATTAAAAAAAAGCAACCAAAATAGATGAAAACTTCGAGACGTAATCTTCAATAGTGTACACAGACTATTTTCATGAAAGGGATTATATTTTTTTAAAAAGACAGACGAAATCACAGAGATGTAATTTTTATGCTAAAAATTAAAAATCTGTTGGTCCTTGGGAAGGCTTTGAAGCCCAAAACCCCACCCTTGTGAACGTCATCGTATTCTTAAGACTTAAAATTGAAGATCTCGTAATATATATGGGTATGAACCCTCAAACCTTATCTTTGGGCACGCCGCTGGGTATTTTGTATTTGAAATAAAAGATGTTTTAATCATCATTACTTAGAATAAAGAATTGGTGTATTTTTTACTGATACTATTTACATTTGTAAATAATAGTTATGAAATAGGTAACTTAATGCTTATATACGTTTTTATTTTGAATAAAATGCTTTTTTTGAAAAAAAAGTAATAAAATCTTTATTTGTTATTGTTATATTTTCTAAAATCTGTTCAGTATGTGCGTATGCTTGGAAATTTTGCTGTCTGTTTATAAAACCGTGTTTTATAGATTACTTGGATCTTACCTTGTCTTAACCTGAAAGTAAACATTTAAAAAAATGTATAGCTGGGCTATTTTTTAAAAAAATTTTACGTGTGTACGAGTACATTAGAATAGTATACTAAAACTATTTAATAGCAGGTTTCCAGAACATGAAAGTTAATCTGAACAAATTTAATTTAATTTTTCTGTTAATTTGCAATAATAGAAATTTCATGATATTGATCTGAATACTTGCATTGACATTAATAATGATAGTGATTCATGAAAAAACATGATGACGAGGCTTTAAACAGATTAATGGCAAATGTAGTATTGAATTTAACGAAAACAATGAATAATCCAGTGACAATACTATAAATGAAATCTTATGCTATAATATGATTTCTTGAATAAAATAAATCACAGATTCAAAAAGGAGCTTTATAAAGCCCCCATTAGTGAGGATACAGGACCCTGATGCGTAATACTTTTAATTATCCTTTGCCTTAACAACGCCCATATGGCAAGATGAAGGTAATCAAATTTGCTACTAAATCGAAACTTAGTTGTAGATTCTTATAGTTCTTCGCCGTTATCTCGAAAATTCGCTGCGAGGATCATTAGTTAATAGCAAATTTTTCAAAGAGGGAACCTTTTAAAACCGAAATGAAACAAACTTTACGATTGTGCGTATGGAAATATTCCCAAGCCTCGAATTGCAGACTGTCGATCGATCCGTAACCATGGCAACGGAGCGGCGAAACTATAGCAAGGACACACACACACACTCAGCGGTTTTCTTTCACAGTTGCCACAGATGAAAGGCTAAAAGCATTAAATTAACAAAATATCGGATCATTACTGGGCGTAGTTTTTCTTTTAAAAAGTTATTTACCATTTGAGTTTTCAATTGTGGCAGTGCTTGCTTCAAATGCATGATTTTTTTATTGGTATCTTCTTTTTTAAAGGATTTTTAATAAATGTTGGTGTGTTAGAAAGTTATTTTTGGAGAGTGGAACGCTCGAATGTATACTTTAGTTTTGCTTTTCCTTTGAAAAAAAGTTATGCATTTGATTTTGTTTATCTTTGACTTCTAATCTCTCTATTCTGATTTTTTTTTTCCCTCAATAAGAAGATTTTTTATTTGTTGATTTTATGCAAAATCTCGCGGGAAAAAATAAATAAATTAAAAATGATCAATTGAATTCATAAATTTTAAAACTGCTTTTTTCACTGAAATGTTGATGTAACAAGTAATATAAAAAAGAATTAAGTCAATTCTCTCCTACTTAGATCGACAAAGAAAAATTTTATTTTAGCTACTTTTATTAACTAGTTACAATTAATATAAATATGTATATACATATGGTAGAAGCACAACATTAAGTGGTAATTAATTTGTGTCAATTATCATTAAAGTATCGCATTGTCATCCAAAACAATCGTGTATATAAAATTTCAGTTTAACTGAATGCTTTAAAACGTGAGAAAAAATCTTTTATAGTTTTGATCCAAGTCGCTAAAAATGACACCAACGTGGCTGTGTCTATAATTCTTCAAATAATTAGTTTCATTAAATTAATTTTAATGAATTATAATTAAATTATCATATTTTTACCCAAAACAATAGTGTAGAGAAAATTTCAGCTCAAAGAGCGCTTTAAAATGTGAGGAAAAAACCTTTTCAAGTTTTGACAAAGTCGCCAAAAATGATGCCAATATGGCTGTATTTGTAATTCTTCAAATAATTAGTTTTAATCAATTAATTTTTATTTATTATAATTTAATTACTGTATTGTCATCCAAAATAATCATGTATATAAAATTTTAGCTCAATTGAACGCTTTAAAATGCATTTTATTAACGATTGAAAATTCCACGAAGATAAATAAATAAATATATATATAGAGAGAAGAGAGTGAGCTAATAGAGTAGGAATTGAAAAATTTGAAAGTAAGAAGAAATTAAACCAATAATTGAATTTGGATAAATAAAAAGAAAAGCAGTTTCTGCATAAAATTGTATGATATTTAAAAGATATATTTTAATTTTATTACATACTCTGTAAAATAATGGTGATCTTAAAAATGGCTATCTTAAAAAGCTACATATTTTACAAAATATACTTTATTCATAAGAATATTCATATTTATAAAATAATTTTATTTAAAATTTTGATTAATTGATTTTTTAGAATGATGACATGAATACATCTTTTTTACTAAATTGTATCTATTTAACCATGCAGCTGAATTTATTTTTAGTCTGCGTGACATTTTAATCCCTTCCCTTTTTATCGGTCCATTGTATCAAGAAGGTGAAAAATGAAAAGACTGCAAAATGAATGATGACACATTTATTGAAACGAACTGACCCGTTTTTATTAGCACTATTTGAAGAGTATATAAGCATCACACCTCCACATCCCCTCTACTAATGCCTTTATTTAATATTCATCTCATGATCTGTCACAACGCCAAAGTTTTTATCTACAAAACGGATGTTGATCCTTGTCTTTATGTGCAAAGAACAAGGTAAATACATAGGTCAACACTGCCTGTCCTAAGATTAAGGTTGTGAAAATGAAGAGAATCAATAAATTAAGACTAGATTTTAACTAATTTTAGATTTTCCTCTACTGATTATTCCTATTTAATAGTACAAAAGGTAAAAGAGACATGCAATTGAGTATTTAATTTTTTCACATGAGTAGTACAAATGCTGCAACATTTTTTAAAAGGCATTTTTTATTAAAGCTTTTAATAACTTCTAAATGCAAAACTAGCTGAAATGATAAAATTAGAAGTATTTCTAATAGTCTAAGAGAGATACCAAAACAGTATAATTGATGTTTGAATAAGCCTTAAAATATAGATATAATAATAAAGTTTTAAAATTAGTTTTGAATAAGAACATACATATATATTTTTAATTTACTATCTTCGAATTAATACCGAATGGAAATTAAAAAAACTTCTGAAAAATTCATGTAGGAGCCTTAACCGGCTGTAGTTTTTTTCCCAGTTATCTATTCTCGATAGAAAAATAACCTTACAATGTCTGTTTGGTGTGGGCCCTATACATTTACTTAATAAATTTGGCCCTAACCCCGGCCCTTTTTATCATTGAAGAAAAATTTTCAAAATTAAAGCGTAAATATTGTTTTGCTAGATAATAATAATAATTGGAAGATTAAAATGGTACTCTGATACTGTCTCAAAATTACATTAACTTCATAAATAATTCTACGAATATATCTTTTTTAGTTCATGTCAGGTGCGTAGCTACACAGCCGTATCAATGATACTGGGCTCCCACCATGTGGGACATGACACTTTCAAATGAGTTTTATAAATGTGATCATTTTATTTTTCTGAAAAGCCCCCTCCCAAAGTATTTTGATACACTGCCCACCCAGGATTAGCTACGCTACTGTTTCATGCATTAAAATGCGAAATAAAGTTATATTTTCTAAGATAAATAAGTAAATTAAAAATTTTCTGTTATATGAGTAATGTTCGCTAAGATTTATCTGCTTGAAATATCCCTCCCCCTCCCCAAGACTTAATGTACTAATGGTGCGATTGGAGGAGGGGGATTACACCCCTTCTCTTAATAAAGATTATGTATACTGAAGTTTTAAACAGATAATAAACTTCTAATAAAATAAAATTTTTATTTTTATACCTCCTTTTCAGGGGAAAAAATTAATATTCGGAATTAGGTACGGTTGATAAACATTCTTTTCACACTTCGAATATAAGCAATGAAAATTTAAATTAATTTTGAGATGAGTTGAAGTGGGCGCTGTTTCAACAGAGAGTGTGATGTGTAAGCGATGAGAGAGAGGAACATATGAGATAGTGCCCGAGATTAAAATTAGAGAGGTTAAATGAGGTGTAAGAGTTAAACTTTAAATAATTGCAAGATAAAGTTATTTGTTGAAGAATGGAAATTAATTTAGGTAGTGAAATCAACATCACCCCTTTCCCCCACGTACGGATTACAGTACTTTGGAATTTCTAACAAATAACTTCTGTTAAAGTATAATAAGCCTCCTTTTCAGAAAAAAAATTAATATTCGGAATCGGAGTTCTGTTCATGAACATTCTCATCCCTCCCTCCCTCTTGAAAATTTTCTTGATACGCTACCGTGAGCAGGTAAGTTAAAAATTGTGGTGGCTGCTATTATCTAATAATGGTCAGTTCTGTAAACAAAAACTTGTTTCTTTTAAAAAGTGACTACGTACTCCTAATAAGAGAGGACTTCTAAAGTACACAAAATTAGACGCTTCTGTCGTAATAGTTTAGGCGTTGCGTTATTACGGAAAGAAAGTATACAATTATTTATCCTTTATGCTTAATGCTGTTCGAAATGGAAAAAATTTTTCTTTTAGCGCTCCTAATCGAAAATGCACCAGTCCGTTCAATTAAAGAAAACAAATCAGTGGAAACAAAGAAATTGTTTTTAATTCTCGTTTCTTTTTTTCCTCGGCTTTGCGTGTTGGTCCAGAACGGAAATGAGATAGACAGTACAATTTAAATGAATCGCTAAACGTATGAAAAGACAAATACAATAAATAATTATTCTTCTCCAAAGGTATTGGTTAACCAAAATTGTTTGGGTTAAGAGAAAAATAACAAGTCGCGAATCCACGCGTTTGTGTAGTGATGCGTTCGTTCCCGAGGTTTGACTTTTTCAAGGGCACCATCGTCCGTAAATTGTTCTCGAAATGCTGATGTTTTTGTATGGTCTTGTCAAAAAATGATCTGTTCTGTATTATGTAAATAAAATAAAATGTGTATTTAATATATTTATATATTTTAAAAAAATTTCGTGTTTGTTTTTTTAAATATATTCTGAATGCTTGAAAAAGTGTGTGTGTGTGTGGTTAACTAATACGTACTGGAGTTATGTATTCATGTGTAAGTATCAATATTTACTTATGGATGTTTTAAAATGAGACTTAATAATAGATATAAAAGAAAATATTTATTTGATAGCCTTTCATTTCATTGCCGATGAAAAATAATTTATTCCGTTTGTTTACAAAATGTATGAAAATATTTTTCTGTTTTCCAAATATGAAATACCATTGAATCCGAAAAAGAATTCTTCTCTAGTTGCTGTATTGAATCTTTGTTTACTTTTTTTAATGCATTTCTGAAAAGTATATTCAAGAAACTGATTGGAAATTCTTTTTTTTTTTTTTATGAATTATTGAAATTTCTGTTAAACTTTTTCTAGTGAATGTTTTGAACTGAGAATTTAAAATGAATTGCTTAAAATGAAGTTAAATTTGAATTAAACGTAGCTTTTTGAAAATTTGTCACCTTGTTTCCACAAAGAAATAACTGTAGTATTTTTCTTAACAATTATTTAAATGTATTTTTTGTTTTAAAAAAATGAGTATATCTTTAAAAATTTTTTTAAATAATATTCTCTCTGTTTTGCAGAAAAATTTGATAAATTATTTAAAATTTTCTCATAGCTTATCTCCTTTCAGCTGCTGTTTAAAAAATGGTTTATTTTTCCTACATATTTAGACAATTTAACTCATTTGGGAGTATTCAGTGAAAACATTATAAAATTTGTTCCGATTATTAATTTAATATTTAAACAATCCATAATTTTCTACCATTATTTTTATTACATTCTTTTTCCTTCCTTTTTGAACTTATGCGTAATGAGTGAGTGAACATTAACGTCACACTGTTCAGCTACACGTGGGCTTTTGGTGACGGACCTCGTCATTTTGAACCAGGGTCAAGTGACGAGGACGGCATCTGAGCTGGACCCCCTCTCCCAACTACCACACCACACCAACGGGAGGACGTTTGAGCTCTCGACAGATTTAACGTGCATCGCTTCCCTACACGGCGGGTCTTCGATGGTACTGGCCTCGAACTCATGACACGCCACAGCCACGAGTCCGTTTCCTTGACCACTAGGTTACCGCGGCCACCACTTACGCGTGATGGAACATCTCATTTTATGTCAAGAAAAAACTTAAAACATTTGGTCTTGTCATGCTATTAGACATTATAAACGTTAGTAATTATGTTAAAATAAGTTCATTTGCATAGTTATAAAAATGAATTTTAAAATTGATGATTATCGAGAAGAATAATGTTGATGTTCCAAATAGTTCTTAATAATATAAGCCTCACACGGTGATGTATCCTCATCCAAGCAAAAGTTCTAACCTGCTATTTTTACTATTTAGTAAAACTGAAACATTTCGTGTGTTTTTTTATATGCATTGGCAAATACAAAATGGGGTTAAGATTTTACAAAAGAAAAAATAACAGTAATTTTTTAAAAACATCTGCGAAAACCTATATTTTTGATCCAACAATAATTCACATGAACAAGTTAATGTCTTTTTTATTTAAAAAAAAAAGTTGGCAACGCCAGCAATGGGTTCAATTCATGACGATCGCATGACAAAGACAAATAGGTGTTCTCCATTGAATTCAAAACAGACATCAAAGTAAATTATACTCGTTGTTCTATTTTTATAACTAGTAAATTTCGTAATTGGGTAATTATACGCAAATATTATTAAAAAAAATTCTTCAAAATATTTTAAAATTTTCAAAAAAAAAAATCTTATTTTATGCATTAACTTTTAAATAAAATGCATTTTATCTACTTTTGTGCGTTGTTGTTGTTGACAAATTTGTACCTTTTAAGAGAAAATTTTTGAAGAGATAAAAATTGGCGACAACTCAATGACAATTATCATGTGGCGACAATTATCATGTGACTTTGACATTTCATGAGTTGAGGCCATTGCAGTTAATTTCTATACCTGCATTTGATATCTGTTCTATGATTCTGACGTTGTATTTGTTGCCTGTCGGCCATCATGATGAAATTCATAACAACATGGATTAGTTGCTTGGCGACACTGACGTCATCGTTACAAAAAATACCTTAAATATATACTTGGTCGAGATTAACAATGCAAATTTAAATTTCCTCTCTGTTAAACCAGAAAACATGGCGACATTTAATCTAATCTCGGCGTCTTAAAATTGCTCTTAGGAAGCCAGTACACACTTTATCAATTCCAGTCACGACATTTGACTAGGATTGACGATCGCCAAGAGGGATTTCTTCGTCTCCACGGCCTTCAAAATAACATTCCAAAAGGAAAGAAAAAAAAAGATTTTTTCTTGTTCTTTTTATGAAACACACAATTACAGCTTAGGAATCGGAATATGTTTGTAAATGGCCTGTTGTATGAAGAGGAAGGAAAAAGAGGACATTTTCTTTTTTTTTTATTCCACCGGTGGAACTTTTTGAGGCATCCAAAAAGAAGCAACCCTTTTCCCCTTTGTATGAAAAATATAAAGAACTTCATTCAGATCTTAAATGGTCGGTTGGGATTTCTGGTGCAAGGATCTGTATGTTTGAGCTGCGTCAACCGTGAAAGATGGGATAAAAAGTTTCTGCTTTTTTGCATATGAATACACTGACTTAAGACTTTGTGTTATGCTATCGAATTTTAATGACCTCTTCTTTCTATTGTTCCCAAAATAATTCAAGGTCGATTGGAAATTCGGAAAAATTTTCCGTGTTAGAAGCATTTTCATTGACAGAATTTTCCACTTCTCGGATGTTTTTATTATTTAATATTGCGAAATTCTACATCTCTGTTTGTGTATTTTTATATCTCTTGAATTCAAAGTACGATGTAATCGAAATAATGAATTGCTGTATAACATGAATTTTTGTTTTATGATTATAAAAAATTCTGGTTAACTTAGTATCAATTTTTTTCACATGAAAATTCTTTTTCAGATATTTAAGGTATGTTAAACAGGTTGCAATTTTTATTTTAAAAATTGGCCGTAGAATATTTTTAAAAGGATTTTTTCACAACTGAGAAAAACAGTGTAATTTCTTAATATGTAAAGTATATTCTTTTGGGTAAAATGTTTTAATTGAAATTTTTCTAAAAATATATTATATCTAAGACAGATATATAACAATCAGTCGACCGGATATTTAAAAAAAATTCTGTAATTATAGTGGAGCTGCACTATTTGTTGATTGAAATAGGAAAAATTCTTTGAGTCATCAATCCTTTTCAGTTGAGATTTTTAATCTTTTCTTTAACATTAACAAAAAATGCTTTTTTCTGCAGTTTAAGTTCCACTCCCCCTTCCCAAAGAAAAAAAAAGCAAACTGCATTACACCTCGCATTGTAGAAATCTTCAGAAGCATTAAGAAAGAGCGAGAGAGAGAATTTGAGAGACGGTATCTCGAAAACCATACAAATTAATAACATATTCACCACGATGTTACATTTCTTAACCACGATTATATCTTTTCGACGAAATTATAAGATCATAATTAATTACACACATTAGTGCTGAAAGGCACGAAATCTCAGCAAGATTAAAGTATCAAGTTTCTTATAATGGTTCCCTATTCATACAAATCCCCGTGCACCATTCCATGCGCTTCAAAAATAAATGATCGACTATAAAAACCGGATAATCGCTAATTCATTTCCAAAAAACGAGCTTTAGAATTTTATATCAACTTTCTACCATCAGGAGAGAGAGGATATAAAAATAAAAAGGGCTATCGAGATCCTTTTTCTGCTGGAGATGTACCTTGTTGAAGGCCGCACTGCTAAAAATGTACAACAAAAAAAAACCCCTCTCAGCACGAAAGCGTGGAATGCATAAGCTATTGACCTCATTGCAGTCTTTCTCTTGCACTCAAAAAGCTTCGTGATTTGAGGCACATTAGACCTACCGCCATTTTTTTTACATAGTTATTTACTACCTTTTTATTTTATTATTTTGCCTTTTTTTCACTTTTCTTCCGAAAACGTGAGTATCGTAGCAGTGTAAAAGCTCCACATTTCCTAACTGTTCGGATCCAAAATCACGTTTTCGAGCTTCTCTCTGAAATGTGGAAAGGATGTTCTGGCGTGGGTAGAATTCGTTAGGGGTTTGTTCGAAAGGGAACAACCATTGATGCTTCTGCTGATTTTTACTTACCTTGTATCAACAAAGCTTACTTTTTTGTTTTGTTTTGATTCGGTTTTTGAGCTGCATGCGTGATCCTATATTTTCCTTTTTCTTCTCTTTTTTGGCATCGGTTTATACGATTCAAATAGTATAATCATAAACTCATCTTTAATTCAACATTTCTTGATTTCTTTTTGGTTACAAAGTAACATGATTGAAGAAAAAGGGTTGTACCTTCATTTTTAGAATTATCTTTTTAAGAAAAGAAGTATATAGGGATGCTTAAAACAAATTGGCATTACAATCTTTAAAAGTTACGTATAAAATAATCAAGAGGGAATTGAATTTCAGGAAAACTGCCCTGTATTTAATTTGAGTTTGAGAATTTAGCGAAATTTTTAAATTCAAGTAGAGTTGGTGTGTTGTGTGTACTGCCTTGTGCCTCACCGAATGCCCTGAAAATCAACAATTTATCTATAACTACATTAAAAAAATCCGATACAAATCACCATCTGATGCGAATAGGATATTTGTTCCTGTTTCTTCCTTTTTTATATATAATTAATTTTTAAAATAATGGTTGTGTGTGTGTGAACATAGAAATTTCTGTATTCTGATTTATATCTTACGCTATACATCGAAAATGAAATGAATTATTTTTTATGTATAGGAAATTCTCTCTACCGTAAATTTAAAAAAATTAAAAACTTTGGTTAATTGTTTTGTATTGTCAATTATTTTTATGAATAGTTCCGAACAACTTCTGTGTGTGCTATGATGCTTTACTTTTTGTCCAAAGGATTACACCCCGAAAAATCGTATCCACAACTTTAATGATAATCCTATTTATTTTTATTTAAGTAACCCCAGATGGAATTATTTGCTAAATTAACTTCAGTAACTTTTTTTTAAAAATTTAGTTAGTAAATTGTCATTTAGAATCGGAAATTTTTACCTTGTTTCTGTTGAAGAAAATTGCATTTTGTGAAATGTTGTCTTCTTTTAAGTTTTGTACTCTCTATGGGGATCATTTATTAAAACTGGCATTTGTGGTATTCGTTAGATCATAAGGTCAATGGACTTCGAACACATTCGATAAAAAAGTTGAAGAATCAACATTGGGAAAGGATATATGTTCTTGTATCTTTTTCTCCCCAAATTGAAACATTGAATGCAATTGAAGGAAACCTATTTCCCCTTTGGGTTTATTGCCTCTAAGTTGAAACATAAAAATCCTTGTTGATTTCTATTGTTGACTCTATAGGTACCTCTTTGGTGTATTTATGAGAGAGACAAATTACTATTTACAAATCCAAAGCTTTTTTCAAACGAGCTCTCGTAAACACGAGCTTTTGGGAAAAGCTTAAAGAAAATCGCCAGATTTAGAAGTTTTGGCCCTTGAAAAAACATGTCTGAGTTTAAATGTATCCCGGGGCAATCGAAGAAAGTGGGGAATAATGGAAAATCTTTTACTTTGATTATTTTCAGGATTATGCCGTTAAGTCCAGATTATAGCTTTGCAGTAAATAAGTTTTCAAAAAATGAAAAGGAAAGTTTTGATGTGTGTTGTGTCTATTTGTTTTGCAGACAGATTTGCACAGTTATTTCTTGACTAGAAAGACAAATTTTAACTTAAAAAAAAAATTTTTAAGGTTCCTAAAGTACTTATGGTTGGATTAGTTTTATTGAAACAGAGAGAGGGATTGCCTCTATCAAGTTGTGTAAGTAACTCTTTAAACATATGTTTTTAAGATAGGAAAGTTAAATTGTTGACTGCGCTATATGCAACTCTCTTAGGCTTTTATTTTGTGAAATTGTCTGTAATAAAATATTCCTTGAAAAACTAAGCTTTAAAATTTTTTTTCAATGTACTGAAGTGTATGGATGTTATTTAATGTTATTAAAGGACAAAAACAAACCTATGGTTTTTTTAATTTCTGAAATTTTGGTTTTTCTGTTGTTATATATTCTTTTGTTGAGAAAGTTCTTATTAGTATTTTATTTTAAAATAAATTATTATTTTTTCTTATTCTTATGGTAATCCGAAAGCATTATCGTAATTTTAATAAGATTTTTTAGCGAAATATGTTGGACGGCATTCATTAATGTTTACGACATAATCTTTATTTAAATCATCGAACCTTGAAAACAAAATTCCAGCAATTTTGACACCTTTTATAATGTGGAAATGTTTATAAAATTCGGAATTGAGACGAAAGTAAATATTTCGAACAAGAAGTTTTTTAAAAATGAATTCAGATGTGTCTTTTGGTAAAATTACATCAAATCATTGTTTTTTTTTTCAAAGAGAAAGTAAAATTAGTGCCTTTAATGGTTGAAATGGGGTTATTCTTCCTTTTACGTTAGTCGGTTGTAGAGGAATTTACAGCTCTCTTTAATCAAGTGTAGCTTTCTAAGTGTAAACACTAAATCTTTCCATTAATATATCAGTTAATCTTTGTATATTTTTATGTTGTTTAAATAAAACATTGGTGAATGTTTCTCAGCTATATACTAATAAAATGTGACTGTAAGTCGGAACTATCATTTTTATATGAATACGTATATAAGTGTGACTTAAACATATGTGATGTTATATAAAACGATCGTGTTAGATTACGAATAAGAAAATGGTGTTTTACAACTTGAAAAGGTTTTTCACTCTTACGTTAGTCTATTTTGTGATTTTTGTATCATTTAACACAAAGTGGTTTTCACCAAAATGTAAAATAACCTGAACTAAATTCAGAATGCGTTTTCAAGCAGAAAAATTTCGTCGATTATATCGTGCAAGTTCGTAACCTAGTAACTAGTACATATGTTCATAATTACTGTGTTTTAAAAACTTGAAAGTGTCTCATAAATAGTATGTTTTAAGATACATATCGAAAAAACTCCTTTAACATTACAGTGTGGGAGACGACGAAATGAGGAATACATCTACCCGAAAGTTAATTTGTTCAGTTCGCGTAGAAACACTACTATTTAATCAGATTATTAACATTAATATACTGTGTGGAACACTTTTCTATTAAATTTTTTTTCTAGACTAAGTCCTTTTCTTTACTTTTTATCAACAACAAACGTGGCAGTCCTTTTTTTTGTTTGTTGTTGGAATTTTGAACTGCACATAAGTTTCGCATGCATAGCATTAACCTATTTTGTGTAATATTTTCATGTAACAAAGTTACTAATTCCACTGTTTAACTATAACCGTACTCGTGGTACATCAAACAAGGGAAAATGCGGGCAGCTGTGATAACGAAAGCAGACCATTAGCAGCTGGGTATGCTAGTTGATTAATGCTAATATGAATGTACTGGTGTGTGAAGATCTGTACAACGGATTGCATTTTTGATGAATCTTTATTCGCATTGTCAGCGATTAAATCCCAAATGATTGAATTCAGGTCATTGATGAGAGATTTGGAAAGTCTCGTGATCGTTTAAGTCAGCGAATCGTTTTACGATTATGTATTGTTGTGGCGTTTGATCCCGTTGCCCATCGCTTTGTTGAAAAAAATGGTGCCTTTTAAGACTTTTCTTTGACACTGTTAAATGTTCATTTAAGATGACACGAAGAGTCTTACACAACCATTTTGTCGTGTCCAACCCCATTAATGCTTCAGTGAAGAAAGTGCATGATTTGGGCCATCGTAACATCATATTTGTTGCTCAGAATTTTAAAACTGTGTACGAAAGGTTTTTTTTTCTTTGTAACTAATCGAGATAGTGAATGATTTTTTTTAAATACAAGGTCAAAAACTGGGCCTTCATAAAAGCTATTGTTAAATTTTGAATATCTTGTGAAACAGTTTAATATTTACGCTAATAATATACTATTTCTGTCCCAAAAATGCAGTGCAAATATATTTGAAATTTAATTGTAATTCTTGTATTTGAAATAGTTATTTTTATGGTAAGAACCTTTTTAAATGTAATTTTCAGTAACAGACTAATTTAAAAAATTAAGTAAATTAATTATTAATATAAATTATTTTTCCAACTACAATAATATGCGACTTGAAATATGATGACACTTTCTAATTCACTCTTCAAAATATCAATTACATAAATATGAGATGTGTCTTATCATTATTTTTAAGATGTCAGTGCTGAAAAGTTTTATATTTTAATACATTTTACGACATTTAAAGATGGCATAAAAAAGTAATAAAACGCTCATTTATTGCAAAAAAAAGAAAATAGATTTTGTTTTAATTATAAATGCTCGATCTTTTTATATCTGACATTTTTATTAAAAAGAATTTTTTTTTAAATTTTCTGATGGTTTATATTAATTATTTAAAGTAAAGTAATTTTTATGACTTTTGTAAAAGCTTTTTTCACTTATTTTTAAATTCTTTTATTTTTGAATTATGTATTAAAATCAGTAAAAAAATCACCGACAAAGAATTCTTAAAACTAATGTGAAAAAAAAAATTCTCCTGTTTTTAACTTTTCATTTGTTCTAATAACTAAAAAATTCTACATCTCGTATCATCATTATAAACCTTTAAAGACGAAAAATTGTTCTTGCTTTCCTTGATGCATTGATATTTGTACATTTCATTACGGCATTGGAAACCTGGGAACTCTTTTAAAATTGTCTTATTTTCCTTGATATATTTTTGAACTAAATCTATGTTTTCCTTCCCATTAGATGGAATATTAAAACTAATTAGAGGTTATGTAATGACCGATGCAAACCGACAGAGAATTCCAAATTAGCTCTCTTATATTTCATAGTAATGGGTTTTTTAATACTTTTTTTTGTATGTGAAAAAAAAAAACGCATGAAAATTTTTCTTTCTTGAACATAATAAAACTATTTCCTGTATTATTTTTAGATCAAATATTATGGAGTTTTTACTACGCCTTTTTTTCCTTTTTTTTTTTTTTTTGTTTTTTTTTGTCCTTTCCCGCTCCGACAACTTGTTAGAGCCCAAAAAAAAAAGTCGGGCCCCAAAGTTCAAAAAGAATTTTTGGGATGTTTTCGAAAGGACACGTCATTTCGATTATTTTTCTGAAATGTCGTTGCGCCTCATCATGAAAAAAAGAATGAAATCTAGGCATTCTACTTTATTTTTTATTTCCCGAAAATACTTTTGCCCCACCCGGTGGTTGCCAACAGAAAAAGTTGTTTTCAAACGCGATACCCCGAACGTTCAACCAGGCGGGGAACTCGCCCACTTTTCCACTGCACCGCTGCGTGGGCCATACGAATACCTCCATTGAGAAAAAAAATTTAATTAAATTGTCGGTTACAGGCTATGAGCCGACATTTTTTTTTTACCGGGGCCGAATCAAAGGAATGATTTTGCTCAATCATTCGCAAAGGGAATTTAATTTGTTTTAAAAATTTTTGGAACATAAAAACAGGTGTTTTTTTTCCCAAAAGTATTTTAAAAGACATTCTTGATTTGAAAAATTTCCCCCAAATTTTATTGATAAAAGTGCTCTTTATTCGTACATATCATGGTTATCGATTAAGTTAAAATATAATGTGTCAACCCTCTTCTAAATCAAAAAATTTTTTCTTTTATTAGGGAGATATGTTGGTTTTGTTTCGGATTATCCATTAATTTCTTACTTTAATGTTTTGTGATGTAATATGTTTTTTAAATATTTTGAAATATATGTAGGAATATATTAGAATTTCTGTAAACTTTGCATTGTTGGAGAATCGATTGTTGGTTTATAATATCTACAAATTTAAAGTTGGGAAAATAAATTATTAGTTTTTAGTACAGATTCCATCGGAAAAGCGCATTGAATAAGAATTCTTAGAATTAATCAGAAAAAAAAATTTTAAATTTTTTAAATTTAAATTTATAAAAAATATATATATATAGAATTAGTAAATAATTTTCCCGCCATCTTGAAATCATTGGGTGTTCGTAGGGGAAAAAATGAAAAGGGGAATTTTCGAAAAGAAATTGTTTATTCAAATTGTAATATCTATTAAAATAATTTTTATTGAAAAAAAACATTACTTGAAACAGAAGAATTCTTAATTAATAATTATGTTTTGATCATCAGTTTCATTTCTTATAGAATCTTTTTTCAGTTAAATGATAATTTAAATTTCTAGTAACGATTAAATTTAATTAAGTTTATAATTATTTTTCGGAATTAACTTCTAAGAGCAAACATGTTGAAAAGAAATCAAACGATTTGATTAGCTCGAAAAATCATGCATGAAACAATGACGAATTCTTTACAGAATGTTACTTCTCATGGTTAAAAATTAATCCTTGTTTCGAAAAACTAACGCAACTTATTTTTTAATTTTTTAAAACTAATTGGCGGCTTTTATTGACAAAGGTTTCTTTATCTTTCCGTTGGCGTCGGAACAAAATTTCTTTAATTAAGGGCTCATATTGTAAAATGTAATATAATATGATTAAAACTTTTGGCTGCATCTCAGCTAAATAAATCACCCTTGGCGATTGAAGGATAAAATGATAACATCAATCAATAGATACATTTATTCCCGATATTTTTGAACGAAAACTTTAACAAGTTCCGTTCTGTTTATTTACAAATCGCCTACAATGATAATTTTCAAATTTTGTTGAGTGATATATGGGATCCTTTTAAAAGAATCTACTTCATTAAATATAGTATTTGTTGTCTTTATTAATGTTACTTGATATGGTAAATGAAAACATTTTAAATCATTATAAGTATTTATTTGTTTATTTGAATTTATAATCATAACTTTTATTTCTTAATTTACAAGTTTAACATTAATAAAGAATAACCCAGATAATGTGTAAGTTTGCAATCTATAGTTTGAAAAAAAAATGTAATTTTATTCCTTAAGATAAAACTTTTAAAATGCTGCGTTGTAAATAAGCTAATTTTTTTAAAAAATCGCATGTAATAATTTATTTATTTTTTTACATTGCTTGAAATAAAGTTTTAAATATAAGCATGAAGCTGAGATAAAAATTATTTGTGAATGTGATTTCATTCAATTTACTGAGGTCTGTTTAAAAATGTGCGATTTATTATTATTTTTAAATTAGTATACCTGAAATGGGGTTGTAAAACGTGAATTCCGATTTAATTCAAGACCTGTTATTCGAGTAGACTTTTTTATGATTTAATTTGTCATTTCAAGTATGCCACACTTTTCATACTGCATTATTTTTTCAGAAATTGTGAATATAGTTTTTCGTGTTTACCTTGGAAAGGCCATCTCGAACTTGGCTGACAACTTCATGAAGGAAAAGATTTTGTACAATTTTGTCAAATGTACTTCAAATGTCATACTTTTTAATTAACAATGAAATTTAGTAAATTAATGGTTTTCTCATTTTATTACTCCGACCTCGCTTTCTGGTAATTGTCACAATTTAATAAAGAAAAAAATCCATAAAATAAACATGTTTATCCTTCAAAAAGAGCTTATTTGTAACAGTTGAGGATAAAATGTTTTTTTTTAAATCATAACTTGTAAATGGAGTTAAAACATCTACTTCGGAATTTTTATTTTTGTTCATGTGTACGTGTGAGCGATGTATTTTGAATTGTGAATTTAAAACCTTACTTTTGTGAGAACCAATTTTGTTATTCTTAATTTTTAATGCATTTTAAATCGAAATAAGTTTTTTTGTAGATTCCAGGAAAAAAGCACATTTGCGTTGAATGATAGAATTATCGTAACAATTTCGTGAATTTTTATGTATTATTCTATTCAAAAAAAAAAGTTGCGTATTAGTTCATGTACGCTTTTATCCTCAACTTTTACGACCAATTAAAAAAAGTAATTTTTTTTTTTAAAAAAAAAGATAATTTTTATTAAAAGACAACTGTTTTAAATGATTGTTATTTATGTATTTTAACATTATGTAGAAAATTAGGATAAAAAATTATCGAACTTTTTCTTTTTTATAAAATTTTTTTATAATCCGTTTGAAAATTTTTTTTTGAAAAATATAAATTTGACTTATCGCCTCAGTTGTCTATGAGACTATTTATATGTAATGTAAAGAATTTCACGTGCCCCCCCCTTTCCCCTCTTCATAAGTGTTAGATCTTTAAATACAATGAAAATGCAAGGGGAGGGGGGAATAAATAATGTATCCTGTGTAAAAATACAACTTTGTTAAGTAAAGGAAAAAAAATTTCTTTCCCTAAGGTTTATTAATTTTTTGAAATATTTGACACAAATTTCTGATTAATAAAACGCGATTGTTGCAAAAAAAAAGAAGGGGGGGAAAATTTTTTTAAGACCCAAAAAAGACAAGGGAAACGGTGTACCCTTTTTAAATGTTTTAAAACCAAGCGTTATATCAATTAATAGAATATGAACAGAAAAAAATAAGGTCTTAATTCTACTTACCGTAAAAGGGACCCCTACTTTCGTGAATTTTTAATTTTTGGTATATTCGCCGTATAAGCGCCCCCCTTTTGAAAAACCGAAATATACGTTTGCAATTCTGTTATGTTTAGAAGCGATTTATTCGAGGTATTTTCATAAGCTTTTGCAAAAATAGTATACTTTTAGAACTATTAACTCTTTTAGTTCATAAGGCATGCCATTTCTTTTAAATAAACTCTATTGAAGTATGCGTAGAAGAAAAAAAAATTTTATGTTCATCTCTTTTGTCATTTTTAAAGTTATCGATTTTATACCCGGCGTATAACGCGCACCCTTAAATTTCGATCTTATTTTTTGTGTTCAAAGTGCGCGTAATACCCCAAATTTTACGGTACATTGTTTACTTTTTCTAGCTATTCTTTGTCACAGTTTCAACTTCACGATTGCATTTGAGCTTGACCAATAAAAAAAAGGGCGGCAAGGAAAAGCGTTAATCCATTAAACAGGGCTCATCACATGTTATTCCACAGCAGATAAAAAGCCTACAACGGTTAGCATGTTGGAGCCATTGGGGAACGCCACTCGATGATAAAATATCACATCCCGCCCTGTGAATAGTGTCAAGGACATCACTTGCTCTTCGCTGGGCAGAAATTAGCTTTCAGTTCGGAAGTAATTATTAATGACTTAGCCCTGGGGGCTGCTCTTCATTACATGCATGTGCGAAATGCGGCATCTCTGGGCCGAAGAAACTTATTTTCACCCCATGATTAAACACATGTGATTGGCGTCCCAAAAAACTAATGTGGGTCAGATCAAAGAAGGCTTGCTTGTCACATTTACCTATCGTTTAAGGCCTCAGGCAAAGTCATTGTCATTCTCTTTGGTATGCATATAACGGCCTCTCTCTCTATCTCCTGAGTGTGTGTAATTTTAATCTTATAAAAGATTTCCTTTCTCTTTCTCTTTACTTTTCCTGGATGTTGTTGAAGTTGATTGGGCAACGGTAATGAGTCTTTATCCATTCAGTTTTCGTAGGGGTTTGTAAACAAATGTCGAAGAAAATGGTAGGTGTAGTAGAGTGTTTAGCTTTTGTAATTCCGTTTTATGATGTAAGAAGTTGACAATAGTGAGAGAAATGCTATTGTGTAAGTAAATGGGCTTAGTGTGTGTTTGAGTGCACACAGTACTTGCTTCCGTTTTGTTAATGGAAAGTTTTTATTTGAATCATACGTAGAAGATTCATTTCAATCAAAGATTTACAACCATCGGGCTAAGGTCTACGGCCAATGACTACTATGACTATATCGTTACTACGACATTTATGCTAAAATATAGCGCAGAAGGGGGCCTTAAGTCGATTGCGGTCGACCGGTGGATCGCCAAGACATTTTGGAGTGACCTTCTGAAGATTAGCAGTTAGTAATCATAAACCGAAATATTCAAGATTGGCTGACAGTATGCAGACTAAGTTTCTTTTTCTGTTATCTATAACTATGATTGATTGAATATTAACGTCGCACTGTTCAGCTAAACGAGGGCTTTTGGCGACGGACCACGTAATTTTGAACCATGGTCAAGTGACGTGACGACACCTGAGCTGGCACCCCCTCCTAACTACCACCACACCACACCAACGGCAGGACGTTTCAGCTCTCGACAGATTTAACGTGCATCGCTGCCCTACACGGAGGGTCTTTAGTGGTACTGGGCTCGAACTCGTGACAAGGCAAGCCACGATCCCATACCTATACCACTCGGCTACCGCGGCCACATCTATAACTATCAGCGCTATCTTTAGATAAAAATGTCTTATTTTTTAATGTATTTTGAATTGTTTCGTAACAATCATCATTTGATACTGCTATAATTATGATTGTTATTGTTATGTTTGCATCTTGCGTTTTGCTTTAAACATGGTCTTAAAAGTGTATTTTATTGTAGTTATGTATGTAAGTACATATCCGTATTTACTATTATAAGTAATTATAAATATTGTAGATATTTTCCTTAGATCACCACAGCTACTCCACTTGGTGGACCGCAACACCTTGAAAATATTAAAAGTAGCCCGTACCTGGGAAGTTTCCCCGCCCTTGATATAATGCATTGAATAGAGGCAATACATCCCCCTTCTTTTAATCTTTCTTCAGAAATTGTCTCTGTTGACTAAAATGTCGGGATTCACTGCTTTAAATTGAGGAGAAGGAGTTTCACAATATTTTAAGAAAGCATGAGAAATTTGGAGAGAAGAGTTATTTTTCTTGTTAATTTAGTTATGTAATGGCCCTTTCTGAAGCTATCAACATATTCTGTCGATACCACTTGAGACGCGTATTACATTACACTTAGGTAATTATTTCACGCCTACTTGAGTTTCAACGCCTACCTGATGCATTTACCTTAAACTTGAACTTGTCATTAGTGTTGCTGCCTTTACGTAAATTGTTTCACGACACCAAGTTATTTTGTGTTTATGTTATTTATTGCTATCGGATATAATTGAGGGATTAAGTCTTGAGCGAATTTTTTGGGCGCTATATTCTTTCACACAGTTGTGGATTTGTACGTTTACAAATACACTATTTTCTATGAAAATATGAAAATAAATGTGATTCTATGAAAATTAAAGTACTATTTCCTTTAATTTTGGAAAAAAAATATTGCTAAAGGTAGTTACGATCTCTTCTAATTTAGTGTCTCTTTCCCGCTCTGTCTGTGTATAAAGAGGAGTATACAGTGAGTGAAGAGTTATTAACGTCGCGCTTTGTAAAGCAACATAAAGCTCAGTGGTTGGGTGGTAGCGTATCGCACTTCCACACCACAGGTTCGGGGTTCTATCCTCGGGCAGGGCAAGGTCGACTCTTCCTTTCATCCCTTCAGTGGGTCGATAAATGTGTACCTCAAGCTTGCTTGGGTACTAAACACTGGGGATTTCGCTTCTGACTATCACCTGATCGGGACATCTGCTCATGCACCTCCGGCCCAAAGGTCATGTATACTGGATAGGCTCTCAGTAGGTTTTGGCCCTCATGAGCTGTTGCGCCACTGAGTTTAGTTTATAAAGCAACATGATGGCTATTTGCGATAAACGACATAATTTTGAACCATTGTCAAGTAATGAGGAAGACACCTGAGATGGCCACCCCCCTTCCTCTCCAAACTGCGTACCACATCAACGAGAGGACGTAGAGGCTCGACAAATTTAACGTGCATCTACCCCCTCTACACGGCTGCTCTTAAGTGGCGCAAGGCTCGAACTCGTGACACTCCGGCCACGAGTCCGTCACCTTGGCCACTAGGCTACCACAGTTACTGGGGGAGTATGTAGCATGACGGGGATACTTGATTTAAATCGGTTATTGTGAATAAATTGTCTGCTGTACTGATTCTTTTGAAAACAACTCAACTCAGCTTGAAATTTGCGCTCATTTTAAACTTAAATTAATGACTACTATTGCTCATATTCAGTCTCTACTTAAAAAGAAAGAATTGGATAGTCTTAACTATTTTTCTTAATACTTTCCCAAATAACAGTTGCTCCAAGATAATTATAATTACCCGTAATTATACCCTTGATGAATGTCTGGTAATTAGCTCATAGTTCGTGCAACATTTCTAGAACTGTCGCGAAATTCTAAACACTCCCAAATCCTTTGACGGGACACGACTGAAGGAAATGGATGTCTGTAGAAAAAGAGATTCTAATCTCGAAAGACTTCTCACAGATTAAAGCGTTCTGTTTTACAAGAAGCATTTGCTGCACCAATTAGACACAATTAGGTAAACAAGCATTTTTCTTGGCATCCACGATTACGAATCTGTCACTCTCTCGGAGGGCTAGATTTGCTTTACGGAAGTCTATGGGGGAGTGTCCTGGCGTGTATGAAACGGATTGTTAGCAATTCCCTTTTCCTTTCCGGACTAGCTTGGAACTCATTAACTTCGAGGAACCTTATTAAGTTTTAGAGGACAGATTAATGAACGCCCGGCATAAGCAGCCGATACGACCAGAACTGGATCGTTTCTTCACGCTCTTGTTTTAATTTGAATTCCTTTTTGTTTTGTTCCACGAGCGAGTTTGGATCATGACTTCATCGGTTCAGTAATGGAAATAATGCATGTCCTGTGCATTCGAAATAGGTTCGTAATCTTTGCGTGCAAGTTCCTTGTTGGGAGAGGGTGATAATATCTTATTTGCCTATAGCGAAGAAAGTTGAATATATTAGTTGAGTTTTCGCAGTGCTTTTCCAGCTTCCATTTGAGTTTCTGTTGCACTATCGCGAAGACTTATCTATTTGAGAATGAAATGTTGAAATTACATCCGAATAATATGGATTATTTTTGTTCTGTAGAACCATTAAGCCTCTTTTAAAGTGTTCGCCTGAAAATTTAATTTTCGTACGAAGTATAACTTAAAACGACTCTTACTGAAATCAGCTTAGGTATAAACTAGGGGCAGTGGCGCGCACAAGGGGAGTGTCCTAGAGGTCCAGTCCCCCCCCATGGCCCTTGATTTTTTTTCGATTGGTTATAATCCTATGTATATATTAGATAAAATTTAATTATGTATTTGTTATTAATAATTAATTTTATTAATTAATTATAATTATTTATTCAATAATTAATTTTGTATTGTTTTTGTTCCCGAAAATCGACAAAATCAAAGGAATATATTGGGCGGCGTATTGGAGTATGATACCAAATGGTGGACTTTTCGGATCCCGCCCCCTAGAAAGTGTAAAATTTTTGTGTGCGCTAATGACTAGGGGGGTATAAATTAGGGGGAGGGGAAGTTTAACTTGGCGTTAATTAAATTTAAAAAGAAAAACTGCCGGACCCGTTAGCAGTGTGAAGGGATAAACTGAAAAAAAAATTAAATATTAGCATTAATGAAAGTTCACGACTATTTGAGAAAACTATCGAATAAATTTAGCTTCGAATTACTGAGAAAAGATAATACGTTTAATTTTCACAAACGATTTGCATCAAAAGACGTGGGAATAACAATGTAAGTACAAAGGTGTTGCCAAATCGAAAATGAAACTTTTAAAAGAATACTTCTATGAAGATTTATTCGGAAAACAGTTTAATTCCACCACTAATTAAAAAAATAAACAAATTAATACAACTCTAAATAAATGTAATTATAATAAAAGTATGTAACAATATCCCCAACGAACTACATGAAGAATGAACTTTCGCCTTCAGAGATAGATGTGGCACCATATTTCCAAAGCTATTTAATAATTAAATCGCTTAATAATTGTGAATTCTAAAAAATTAAAAGGTAATTTCTGAAAAATCTCTTCGATGTAACTCACCATCATGACCTATAGTTTCGGCATTTCAAATTTCACGCTACTTAGTTTTTCTGTTTTTGTGCTACATCACAAGACACACACAAACTCTCTCTCTTTCTTTTACTAGTACAGATGAATTCAAATATGCCGAAGTGACTTAAAAACTTTTTTTAAGTTTTGAAATTGCAGAAATACTTAAAGTGCTTATTTAGAAGTGTAATGTTTATTACTAATTTGAAGGAAGAAGAATCGCCATTCTTTTCTTGGTACTTTCTGTACTTTTTATATATGTTATGGGAACCAATTCATCTCATTTCTGAATTATTTTTATGAACTTGATATGTCTTACCTCTTTCTATGTGTAAAAGATCCATGATTAAAATTTATTAAATATTTTCAGTAATGTTTATATAACACCATTTTTTAAAATTTGTTCTTGAAAGATTATCATTCCTATGTTCTGTGAATTTCAGTAAAAATTACTGGATATTTATAACTTAATATTGTGAATTGCTTTCCGAAATGAAAACTAGATGGTCATCCACATTAATGCTAACCTTTTCCAAAACCTGAATGAAATATATGTTTACAATTTTTGCAGAAAACACGTTTGGATTAGTTCTTCCTTGGCGAAAGTAGATATCCTTGAAAAGTCATACATTTTTGACTAATTCAACGCGGATATATTCAAATGTGCTTTATTTTAATCTTGCGTAATTGTTCGAATGCTTTGTATTTGAATTAAAATTCATTCTCCCGAAGGTTAACGGAAATATTTTTAGTTATATATATACTTTATCCGTAAAATATGTCTACTCCAGGGGCGGGCATTAAGTCGATCGCAGTCGACCAGTAGACCACCAAGACATTTTGGGGTGATCGCCTGAAGATTAGCAGTTAGTGATTATATACCAAAATATTCTAGATTGGCTGATATGCAGACTAAGTCTTCTACTGATTATAACTATAAGCACTAACTTTGGATGAAAATGCTTTTTTTAATGTATTTCGAATTATTTCGTAACAAATGCATCATTTGATATTATTATATTTGTGGCTATTATTATGCTTGTGTATCTTGCGTTTTTCTTTAATCGGGGTCTCAAAAGTGTACGTTTATTTTAATGTAGTTACGCGCGCGCATAAATAAGTACATATTCAGTATTTATTAAAGTTGTAATAAACATTGTAGACCTTTTTCCTAGCTCACTACATCTACGCCTCTTGGTGGATCGCAACACTTTAAAAAAAGTTAGAAGTAGCCAGGACCCTGTTAAAGTCTGTTCACCTCTGGGCTACACTTTCAAAAATGAATCCAAAATAAATAAAGGTTTTCTCATTATCTGTTTTTTACGTTCCATAAAGAAAAGATTAAAAGTTTCTGTTTAATGAAATGTATTGTAGATGACGCAATGTTCACGCTTTATAACATTCTTGTTTCAAAATTGCTTCACCGCAAGAACAAGCCTAAGTTGTAAAAGGGTTATCGAATTTAAATCTGCATTACATGTACAGCGTAAATGGAACACCACCACACTGGAGTTTGCAAGTGAGAAAAAGTTTCCTGAGCGATGAATGGAAGAGGAAGTCCACAATACCATGGCCACCTAGATCTCTAGACGTAACATTTTTTCAACTTCTTGTAAGGACATCAGAAAAACATTGTTTACCAATCCCCAATTCAAAGCACTGATGAATTGGTAAGTCGAATTACAGCGGCCCTTCAGGATGTTGACCCTACAATGTTTCATGGAATGTGGCCAAAATTTCGTATAGATTCAATCTTTTGCTGGCACAACTATTGAAATCTTGCAACAAAACATTGTATAATAACTTTGGTACTTCCATTATGGAATATAAAAAACCGTATGAATATCTTTGTTTAATTAAGGGGACATGGTACGATTAAGCAAATTTTATAATTTAAGGAATTTCAAAATTTCATAAAAAGCTTAACCATTTAATTTTTTAAGAAAAAAACTTAAGATTTGTGAAGTGATTTTAAAATGCTACTCCTCCTACAAAAATTGACGTACTCGCATGAAATTTGGTATACAAGTACGTCAAACTATATATAGCAAACGTTGTTATGGGTTTTGTCATAGCATGATTAGTATTTGTACAATACTTCTTATTGAATGCTTATTGAAAATTCCTTAAAGAATGTATAAATTCTGAGTTCAATTATTTTTTAAAAAAATAAGTATTGCTTTGATTCAAAAATGCATACCAACTTTTCCTACATGTATTATTAGCAATAGATAAAAAAAAATTCAAAGCATTAGGTACAATAGAAAAAAAAGCCTTAAGAAAAGTCTTATGAAGACAAACTAGTTATTTTAACTTTCTGAGAAAAGTCAGTTTAAAGTTTTGATTTGCCATAGGAATGTGAATAAAAACGAACTTAAAAGCCATCACAATTCTTTGTTTTTTAAGTTTAGAGATTTCAAATTTTGCGAGGTTATAGAGAAAAGTATATAAAGAATAATTTAGGCTAAGAAAATTAGATTAGATTTTTTTTACCGATTTTTGTCAATTGAATCTTATTGTGTCCTCTTAAGGTGACTGCCTACCTTGAAAATGTCGTTTTTCGTCTACATAAGGCATTTTTTTATTTCAAAATCTTATAGTTTTAACATTTTTCTTTCCAAAACAGTTTTTCTTTTTCCTTTACGCGAAATAAAAATAAAGTTATAAGGATTTTAAATAACATCACTATGCAAAAGGGCGGTAAGATAAAACTTTAAATGCGTTTATCTCAAAATTATGTTTTCGAAAGAAACTATTTACCAGATACATGATATCTTAAGAACCAAACCAGGTAATGATTTGAAATTTTGTGGGAATGTTTATTATACTATTTGTCATAAAGTGGACCATAAGTTTTGTTGTAGGTTAAATATTTGTTCGTTTAGGGTAGTTTTTATAAAGAAAAAACTTTAAAAATATCAAAATTTTCATATTATTATGTATAATTGTCTGTAATTTTTTTATATTTTAACATTTCTCTTAAATTTTGGTTCATTTTGAAGAGCACCGTAATATGTACGTTGTGTATAAAGAAAATTATGATAATTTGTATTAGAAATTTTTATACAGTGTTTGGCGTTTTAGTAAAAATTTGGTAACATTTCCATGAAAACAACCAATTTTTCTAAAAGTACAATATTTATTTAAAATTGTTTATGTATTTACATATTCCTTTTTATTTTTCTTCCTAAAAACACTCAATATGTTTCAAAAATTTGTTTTTATAAAAAAAAAAAAAAAAAGTGGTTTTGAAGGTAGGCAGTCATTTTAATATTTGAAAGTGTTATACTTTTCGGACACCCGGTATTTTGTTTTTGATATGAAATATGACTACTATTGGACTTGTATACATTCTTTAATGCAAATTAAAGTATTTAAAATTTTCCTCATGAAGTCGTATTATTTATTATTTTAAAAAAAAGAAAACCTCTGGAACCCACACATCCGTAATTGCTGTTAAAGCTTCAGTTCAGATTTTTCCAGGTTCCTTAAACAATGGGTGATAACAGTCATACGTTTCTCTTAGAATTTCTGGTCGCTATTAACTAATGCATACAAATGATTATGAATGTACGGATGAAGAAGAAAGAAGAAAAAAAATTTTAACTGAAGAAGAAGAAGAAGAAGCGTAAAACAAACTCCCACTACTTAATATTAGGACCTTACCAGTCTTTGTGCGCCTTCCAGAACTTTCGTAGAAAATTTTGATTTAGATTTCAATTGTATATTGTGCTCGAGATATATAAAAGTCATGAAAAAATTAGTTACCTTAGTGGTGAATTTCATCCTCTTACATTTTATGTTGTGAAGGATTGAAAAATGTGTGTGTGTGTAAAATAAGAAAAGCACTTCGAGTTTTTTAAAATATAGTTTAAGAGAAAGGAAGAGGGTATAATTTTCTTCTCTTCCTTTGGAGGAAGAAGAAATTGTTCTTTTGAAAATGCTTTTAAGTGTATGCAGTAAATAAAATATTCATACTTGTTTTGCTTCTCCATTTGTGAGTATGGAGTACTAACTCGAAAAAGAAGGCACCCAAGCGTATTATTTTTATAGTATCATATCTTATAAATTCCATACGAATAGAAGTATTCTTTATAGTATGAATACACATCAAAATTATAATAAACGCTTGTTTTAATACTGAGATTTTCGCATGATATTCAACATCATTTTTTTTCTTTTTGTACCTGCGCGGTAGTTAAATTGTATGCTATTCATATCCAAGGTCTCCTCTATTTACAAGCGAATTCTATTCCGACTGGGTGACAAAAGTCAGTGGTAGCTAAATCAGTGGCGTAACCATTGGCGTAGCTGGCTTAGTGGTGGGGGCCCTGCATCAAAATTCCTTCGGGCCCTTTTTTTTATATGGGAACCCTGTTGGTGGGACTGTAGTTACACATGTTGAGACCCCCTGGGCGCCCCGTATCATTGATACGGCGGTAACTTCGCCCCTGGGCGTAACGTACACCCCTGCATCGTGAGGGGAGAGAAGGATTCTAGGGGGCCCAAAGGCTGACTGATGATGAGTACGTACCCTTTGTAAGATCTGTCTTGGAGCCCAGAACCTGACTTTCCAGAGGAGCCCTAATATTCTCCGTTACGCCACTGAGTCATATGGTCATGGTCTCGAATTTATGGCCAGTACTGCCAATTCAGCGATTCGAGTCCTGGTACCACTGAAGACCCGCTGTGTGGAGAGACGATGCAAGTTAAATTTGTTGAGACTCATAAGGTCTCAGGTTGGCTCACCGTGAAAGTTTGGAGAGTGGGATACCAGTTGAGGTATCGTCCTCGCCACTTGATCGAGATTCAGAATTGCGAGGTCCATCGCCAGTAACCCTAGTGTAGCGTGAGTGAGTGAGAGAAAGGAAGTGTTTATATTAAAGTCGCACTTTAAAGCAACACGAGGGCTATTGACGACGTGGACCTTGTAATTTTGAACCTCGATCAAGTGACGGGGACGCACACCTGAGCTGGCTCCTCGTTCTCCAAACTACCACACCACACCAATAGGAGGAAATTGAGTCTTGAAAGATTTAACGTACATCAGCTCCTCTACACTGTGAGTCTTCAATGGTCTTGGCTCAAACTCATGGCACTGAGCCCCTCGAATGTAGCGTCAAAGTGCGACGTTTATGAATAATCATTCCATGAATCCACCGAACAGATCTTAAGAGAGTCGGATTTTTACTTTTCAATGTTATTTTCATTCAAACAAGTTGAAACAAATTTAATTGAAACAAAACCAGTCAATGTACGTATGATTTATGTTACATAAAATATGTATGTGTTACTTTTTTGCAAAATTGCTCTACTAATGAAGCTATATTTCTTTTTATTATTATTATTTTTTATCTTAAACTAAACTCAGCGGCGCAACAGCCCATGAGGGCCAAGCCTTATTTGCCTATCTCAGTTTACGTGACCTCAAGCGCTGGGGTGCATGTGCAGATGTTTCGGTCAAGTGGTCAGTCTGACGCGAAACTCCCAGTGTTTAGTTCCCAAATAAGCTTGGTACTCATTTATCGACCCACTGAAGGGATGAAAGGCTGAGTAGACATTGCCCATCCCGGGATTTGAACCCTGGACCTGGGCTTGGAAGCGCGATACACTACCACTCAGACACTGGGCTTCTATTTTTATCTTATTTGGTATTATTATTTCTTGGTTACAAGTGCAGATAGCCGTAAGTCAGAAGAGGTTTAGAATCTGAATTTAAATGTGGTGTAATATCCACAAATGTGCATACGTCAATGAAGTACCAAATTAGAAGCGTACAGAATGTTCGCAGGAATTATCAGTTTCCAATTGAATACTTACAACTACATAAGTTACATTGGCAAAATTTAGTTAATCAATAAAAATACAAATTTTAAAATATTTAGCATCCGAGATAGATATTAATGGAATAATAATCTCTTGAGTTATCTATATATTCGTTTTGATGTTGTTTACAATATTATTTTTTTTCCCCATCTGAATATCATTTGGAATAATGGATCTTGATCCTACGTCACTTTTTTCAAGATTCAAATTGATAATATCTCCAAATACAGCCGTTTTTGTATTTAATGATTCTAAAATGGATGAAATTTTTTTAACGAACGAAATTTCTCTAACGGATTCGGTAATTATTAGGCTGTTTATGTGTATAATTCCTATATATGTGTGTGCAAAAATACATCACACTTAAATGTGTCACTAATCTTTTTTTTAACTTGAGAATTATTTTCCGAAATGTTTCGTTTATCATCCGATATTAACTTGTCTATCCTGCAGGGAATTATTATGTAGCGTCTTTTTTTGTTTTAAAACATTTTTCATTAATGTTTTTTTTATTCTGTGAAGCGCGTTATTCTGTCTGTTTATTTTGATTTTATTATGTTTGTAATCTATACTTTGATCTAGCGATGGGAGTCCCTGAACTCATTTTATCAACAACGTAGATGGCGAAGATGTGACGTTTTATATTTTTATTTATTTATTTGACACATTACTACTGAATATCTTTTTTTAGTTACTGAGTACTCTTCGGAAGCTCAAATTTATATTAAGATTTTAATCTCAAATGTTTAGATCGATTTTTCTCTTCTAAATAACAGAAAGGTTTTATTATTACTTAACGTTGATTTAAAAAAAAAAAGATTTTTAATTTTTGATTTGGTGAGGTTTTTTAAAAAAAAATTTTTAGAATCGTACGTTCATTGGCAAAATGGACGTACTCTTAAGAAGTGCCTAATAAATCAAAAATTTCAAGTTTGAAGTGTTTCAGATTTTTTTTTTTTTTGCTTATTAAAAAGTAAATTTGAATGGCGTAATTTATTTTAATTTTTTTTTTTATTATTTTGTAATGTACAAAAGGTTTTTCGAAATTTTTATCCCTGCATAAATTATCCATTTTTTTAACACTGTTAATGATACTATTCCGTAGAAATAATAATGTGTACATTGTTAGATTTTTCTGAATATTAATTTACTTGTAGTTTTGGTTAAGATTATTGTATCATTATGAAAAGTAAACTTTTTAAATGTATAAAAAAAAAAAATTACAATGAAACTTTATGCTTCACTTCTTTGAATTTGCTTTTAGTTAACTGAATTTTGCTATAAATTGTTTGTTGTTTATTGATTCGAGCTGTGATCTATGTATTTTTGAAAAATTCCTTTATTTGATAATTAAGAATAGATTCCAGAAGATGTATTCATTATAATCGATTGTATTTTGCACAGTAATATAATTAGAAGAAAGACAATTGGCTTGCTATAAAAACTGATTTTAACCCCACTAAACAGTCCCTAGCCTTTTATCTTTATAACTAATGAATCATGTTTTTAAAAAAATTGTGGTACTTCACTTCTATAGCTTATAAATTAAAATGTCTCGCAATGTGTTTTAGAAAGTATGTAAAATGTACGCTGTTTCTTAAATTTGATATTTTTTCGTTACTGTTTCAAAGGAGAGATAGAAAAAGTCGTGAACAAACATCAAACAACGGTGAATAGACATATTTGAATAAGCACCTTATTCGTCTTAGAATGGAAAAATACGCCTCCCACCCCACCCCACACGGCCTCATTATTTTGTATTTTTTCAGGACTTAAGAAAAAGTGGTACTTCATTAAAAGGAATACACACAAAAAGGTACACTTATCTAGTCGCCAATGTTAAAATTCTGCGAACTATTGCACAAATACCATTTAATATTACTGCTCTTCCTTTTTTCTTACCTAAAAATTTGCATTTATTGGAGTGCTCTGCATTTATGTCATTTCTTGTTTCGGGTTTTCCATAAATACAATTGCTATTAGTTGTTATGGAGATGCATGATTATCGTGGTAGTATTGTTTGGTTGCCTGTTTAATCTTTTTTTTATATAGATTTATCGATTACTGTGTGATATTTTTTTCTCTGAGGTCGCAGAAACATTAAAAATTGCCAGTTTGAACATCTTTTTCCTTCGATTTGTTATAATGAAATACAATGTTATTGCTTACCTGCACGTAATGGTGGTGTACTCATTGTTTGATCTGTTGCTTAGGCATTATGGATTTCCATTACCAGATTGGTTTGTTTGAATGTAGGTACTTTTGGATTAAAGTTATCAACCTTCCGGTTTTAGACTGACATTTTTTTTCGTTGTTTTACTTGAAATCTGTGGATTGCATTTCCTCTGAAACATAATTGATTGTTATCGTTGTTGTGTAGGTAGCTGCAGGTCACATCATTTGCTTATTTTAAAATATTCTACGGGAATATTGATCAATAATAATTATGTGTTGGTAGGAATTATCTGAAAATTTTTAGTTTCTCCATATTTTGTGCATACTTTTTTAAAAAATAATCTGTATCGATTTTTAATGAGTATGAGAAGTATTGTATTGTAATATTAGAATATTAGTATTGTAATTACGCATTTCTTGATTTTATACCCTTCACATGAACTTGTAGCCGCGGTAGCCCAGTAGTTAAGGTCACTAACTCGTGACCTAGAGCTCTAGTGCTACTGAAGACCAGCCTTGTATAGGGGTTAAAAGTCCTTCCGTTGTCATGGTGTGGTAGTTTGAAAAGGTGGATATCACCTCAGGTGTCGTCTTTGTAGCTTGACCGAGGTTCAAAATTATAAACTCCATCGACAATAGCCCTCGTGTTGCTTTATAGTGCAACTTTAATACAATCTCACTCGCTATTCACTTGAACTAAAATTGCGATATTTTTAATTTTATTCTTGTTTTGAAATTTGTATCTCCATTTTTATTGGTTAATTGTTGTTTTTTAACACTTATGGAGCCAGTGGCGTAACGGAGAATATTAGCCCCCCTTGCAAACTCAGGTTTAGGGCCTCAAGCCCAAATACGTACAGGGTGCCTGTCAAGCTTTGGGACCCCTTAAGTCCCCACAGCTGAAACCACGAGTGCAGGGGGCTGGAGAATATTACTCTCCCCTCCAGTTCCATGCCTAAATTGTGGAGGTGAAGATAGGTGGTGTCGCCATCTATCGTAAAGAAGTCCAACCTGTCTCAGACTCTGGCAACATTCATTCCTTCCCTTCGGGAAGAACACGACAAAAACAACAACAACTAGATATACACAACAGATCTGTGACTACTATCTACATATATCTAAATTAAACTTCCAGCCCCAATTTATTTATTTTGTTTCTTACCTGCTGGACAGTTCTTTGTGACGTCTCATTTGCCACATTTAACGCGATAACTAAGCTTTCGGCAAGGAAACTAGAATACTCTGCAAATTTTTTTTTCTTCGAAGCTTAATTTCCTTGTGCGTAATTTCGAAGAATCGTGCTGGCAGTGTAAATTACGAAAAAAAAGGAGAATCCTTTTAATGTTTCTTAGAGGTCGGACAAAGGATTTTCATAAAGTTATGTCATTATTGTCTCGTTGAAAATTGTATTCTTTTTTTCCGTTGAGTTTATGGTGTGCATTCATGCCTTTCTAGAAATTGTTCGAGCTCCTTTTTTTTATGTCGTCTTTTCCTCCTCTTCCTGAAGATGTCTTGTTAAGAAAAAAGAAATCTGTTCACGATTTAGCGAAACGTGCAGTGCGAGTAGGACAAGTGTGTGTTATGTTAGCAATAAACGTTTTCGAAACAGCTGGCTTGAAATATTGTTATTTTCAGAATGATAAAAAAAAATAGTGGTTGGTATTTAAAAACTATGTGGATATATAGTCGAAAATAATTTAGTATTGAGAAATATTTTTATTTTGTGCTGTTGAGATTAAAATTTATGCGAATCACGGAAAATATATGGAAATTATTGTTCGAGAAAAATGGATTTCTTGGGCATTTATTAATCGAAATCGTTTGAAAAAAAATCGTGGATAATTTTTAGAAGGAAAAAGTATATATAATTTTTAATTAAAATGATTTAAAAATATTTTTTGTTGATAGAAAACTAAAATCTGAAGAATATTTGGAAGTGGAATTTTATTCCTTGGTTAATTTTCACTTTGTTTAAAGAAATATTCTTTTGGAATTTTTTTTAATAAAATAAAAACTTTCTTTTTATATTTCGCTTGTGTGTGAATTTTTATTTATAAAAATATGGCAACACTAAAATTACCTAATATTTTATTGTTATTGATGCTATTTTCTTTTGATATAACCCTTTTCTTCAATTATTTTTTACTCATCCCTAAAAAAATAATATTATTATAATTTATAAATTTGAAAAGCTGTAAAGCAGCTTACAATAATTGATTTTAACTTCGTTTTGAAATTCATTAGGAACTATAACTCATATGTAACTAAAAAAAATGTACAGCTTGTAAAAACAAAATGTAAATGCGGCTTGAATTTACTCAGTTTTTAATTTAAATTTAATTATTAATTTAACTTGATTTTTAGTTAAATTTAAATAATCACATGTTTTAGCCATTCTATGTTAAACTAGTTTTAATCTTAGCAAAATAAACTGATGTACATCAGGAAATACTTGTGACATTACGATTGATAAATACAGTAATTCCAATCATTATTTTCCAACGTCCACTACATTTATTCTGTGGTAGAAAAATTTCTTTAACCCGCATCTCTCTAAAGATATGTACCCCTCCCACCGAATTCGTCGCCAAAAGAAATTGTCCAATTTCGTAAAACTGATTTTCCATAACAAATCTAACGATTAAATTTACCATGAAAATGTAACATTAAACTCGTTAAGAATATCCAAATCATTAAATTTTAATTAGATAATTTGTTATTTTTAATTAAGTAACGACGTTAAAGTGTTTGTTAACAAATCTGTAATTAACCATTGCAAAACAAATGTAACTGATTCTTTAAATGAAGAGTTTGAAGTATCCATTTCAACATCTCAGTCACAATATTCATTTGACTTTAATAAAACATTCTCCAGAGTAGCTATGTTTCTTCATAAATCAATGGTGAAGTACGCGTGTGATTAGGCTTAGGCAGATCATTTATATTCCCGGTATTCTGCTGAGTCTTTTAAAAATCCTTACACTTTTTGGCTGACGCAAAAGTTGCGATATCTTTTGCATATTAATAACAGTTAGTACCAATACGTGCGGAGTCTTAAAATCGCATCTGAATCTTTTTTACGAAACCGCCTAGTCAGCTTTGAAGTAATAAAATTATTATTCTTTTAACAAGTGAGGGGAGTTTTTTTTGCTACCAAAAAGATTCGATCACTTTTGAATGTTCTTTCAAATTAATGAATTTATTTTTTTTAAAAAATACATTATAACAAAATAATTAATCTCACTTAAAATTCATATTGGATTTAAGTTAAATCCATACAAACATTTAATAATATTTTATCAAATTATTTTAGTAATTTATACGTAATCAGGAATTCGAGAAAGAATTGAATTTAGAACAAAACTCTCTCTCTACTAAGAATTGAATGATAATTTTGTGGTTGCCATGTTTATCTCGAAAACCGTTTCTTTATCATTTATTTGGCTTTCTTCTTGGCATATTTTTTCGGTCAAACGATATTTCCGTATTATTTTTTTTTCATAAGACAGCGAACTTGTCGAAAATTATTTGCGTGGGTTGTCAATACAATAACCTTCCGATGAAAACGTAATCGTAGAGGAAGAATGCTATATGTTAATCAATACAAGAAAAAATTAATCTAAATTTTTGAAATTATGTCGTTTGTTTTATTACAATTTAATTTTAAAAAAACTAGGGGTATAAAATGGGTTTCTCTTTTCCAAAGCTATATTATTAACTTTCATTTATATATATTTCTATTGTCTATACTAATGTAGGTGTCATTTTTATGCAGGGAAATAGATATGAATTTGTGAAAATTAAGTTACATTTTCAATTTAAAGAAAGAAAAGAGATTAAGAATTAGGAAATTATATTCATATTGTATTTATGTTAATATAAATTGTTACTGGGTTATTTTTCATCAACATTGATTTCGCACTTTAAGACAAAATTCGGAAAAAAAAGTTAAAAGGCGCCATTCGTTCAAAAAGAAAAAAAAAAAATTGGGGAAAAAATTTTGAAGGGGTTTAAAACCCCTTTTTGGTAAATCATAAATAAGGGTGTAAAAACTGGGATAATTTGGGAACAAACAAGGTTTGACTTTAGGTGGGCTACAAAAAAATTCAACATTCATATAAATGTGAGCTTATTTCGAATATACATTATAATAAACATATTTAAAAGAACAAGAAAAAAATTTAATGTTGACGTCCTGACACTTGACACCTTTCTCTGCTACTATTTTTCCTCTATTTCGGGAGAAAAATATTGATATTTTATTATATATTATTGTGGATCGATATACTCTCTCTCTGGCCGGAAAGCGCGCGCAAAAATATCCGATGTGGGCCGCGAGTTTGACACTCTTAATGTAAATCACCGTTTTTTTTTTTTAAGAGTCCTTATTTATGGAAAATCTATTTATTTTTTCTTGTAATGTCTTTCTTTATATAAAGATGGAATTCTTGTTACTGTTATGCTGTATTGATTGTAGATAATATTTGTTCAAGCGTATATTATATTTTTGTATTTTTAATTGAATGATTTGTGAATGAGGCATTTTATGTTATAGAACGTATTTAAAAAGCCTTTTCAAAAGATAAATTAACCCTTCGTACTCGTGTTTATTCTCGTGAGTTCACTACATTATTTATATATTTTATTTTAAGATTTTTTTCGATATTGCTGGGCTGTCAAAAGCATTTCCTCTTCTTAAGACCTTCATCTCATTTTAATCTTCTTAATCCTCTTATGAATTATGATGAATTACTGGGACCTTTTTTCACCCAATAAAATTTCTATGTAGCTTACTTTATTTTGAGCTTTTGTTGCAATTTTTTTTTTATTCAAAATAAAATTTTTTATTAATATTTCTCATTTTTGGACACATTGATCGAATGAGCTTTCACTCAGGGCTTCGAACCGGAAATGAATCGAAAACCGGAAAGAACAGTTATTTTGGTTTGGAATGAAAACCGGAACTGAACGGGGGGAAAAAAATATCGGTTTATTTCGGTTCGATATATCTTCAGTCATTTTGTTACTGTATCCAATTGATCGATATTTTCTAATTTAATGTAAACTATATAATTATTATCATTACATGTGCATTACTTCTCGATTTCTTGTTTTAATGTTCACTAGTACTTTTCTGTTTCAGTTTCGCTCGAAACTACTTGTAAAAGGCAGATTTAATTCAGAATTTAATGATTGAACTAGAAGTATGGATGGGGTTTTAGATGAGAATATACATAAAATAAAATTATTCATTCGGAATTGAACCGAAAACTGTTATTTTTGGCGGAACGAAAACAGGAATTTAACCTATATATATATATATATATATATATATAATATATATATATATAATATTTTAGTTGAACCGGAACGAAACCGAAATGAAAAAAATTACGCTCGAAGCCCGCTTTAGTATCCGTGCATGTGAGTTTTCGTGAAATGCTGTAAAAAGTAGTTTCAGTCGATGAGCTCGAATTGCTTTTTCTTGCCAAAATTTTCCTTGGGGTAAGAGCTACAGAAGGCCAGAGAGTGGAAAATTACCCCAATATTCTTTTTTTTAAAAAAAAAATCTGTCCTCTTTTTTAATATAAAATGAAAAGTTATATTCGGCATAACTTTTTATGAAAAAAATGGTTTTTATTTATGTCAGAATGTTTATTTTTTTTTTTATTTTCTAATAATTTAAATGCTTATAAGACCATTCTTTTGTGCAATGTACTTAGTGACTCACCCATAATTATTCTCTGGGATCTCAAAGAAATTCCTGCTTTGGCTTGCAGTTCTCCATATATGCAGTACTTATGGATTGTATCTATTTTGGGTGCGAATCTTTCTTTCCATCACCTTGGTAACTCATGCATTGATCCGAGCTTTCTTAAAAATTTTTAAGTGTAAACTGCATTTAGAAGGTCACAGGTTACTGATAATGTTTTTCCAAGGAGGGAGTGGATGGGATTTATGATGTATTTCATAATACTCAGAACAAATCTTTTTGTATTTAGTTCCATTTTGGACGACAAATATATATCACAAAAGAAGGAAAAAATGAATTATTCTGTGTAATTTCATCACTAGAATATAATCATGTGTAAAAATTATACCATATAATTGTTATGAAATGTTGATAGATGAATGTTAGCATTATCATCATTAACTCATCTAAGATTGTACAAGGTAGTCATTTATCGATAAGCTTGCTACATCCCGCTTATTTTCTGATGTGTTTTCAGTGGCTTGATTGCTTGTAAAACTTGTCATCTTCAAAACATACTGAGTGTCTTATCTATTTTAATGTCGCAATCATTTCTCTTAATATCTCCAGCTTGTCAGTGTGCAAATAAATTATTATTGTATAGCATTGATAGCATTCATTACTGTTATTTTTGGCGTTATGGTTGTGTAGTGTGGAATGCACTGATAATGTTTTTGGCTTCTTATTTGATTAATTAAATAGAAAACTAATAAAAGTAGAACGTTTTTTGTTGTTATGGCGATATTTAATCTGAAATTACATTAAAAAAAACTATACAAATGTACAATTTGTGATCACTTCCTGAACAGTATAGTGCGATAATATAGGAAATACAAATAACCGAAATTCTGTCTGTATTTTCTAATCATGTGATTTCAAAGCTGTATTATTTTAAAATTAAAGAGGCTGAAAACTAGGAGCAAGCGTACTGCAAAACTTAAACAACCTTAACGTGAAGTAATTTTAAAAAAGATTTCTTGGATTATATTTTAAAGCCCCACAACAACTAATAGGAACTATAGGATCTGTTTACTAAATTAATTGCGCTAAAAATTACTTCATTATATTTTTCAAACCTAAAGTGAACTTGGGCTTACAAAATCTTAATATCTTTTATAATTTTTCCTGTAAAGGTCACCGAATATAAGCTGATATTGCGTTTTTCCATCAAAATTTAAAGCTCTTACATAAGCGGAATTGAAAATAAAAACCCTTTGTTGAAAATGAGCGGAAAGAGAAATCCAGGTACAGCATGCAATCGTCGATCCCGAAGTAAAACTCCAGCATCATGAACCTATGCATTCAGACGTTCTAATAAATAAATGGGAATTTTATGAATTATTCGGAAATTCGGATTCTCTCTAAACCTGAACGATTTATGTGATTTTTTTCTCTTAGAATAAAAAATTCAAAACGCCCGAAAAGGTAAAATCGCTTGTATATAGCATAAGAAAAATGTTTAAAAACGCCTATTTCATAAACTACTTTTCCTCCAAGATTAGCGGATCCCTATATAACCCGACCCCTTACATCAACTTTTTAAAAGTTCCGAAAATTCTCAACTTATTCACGGAAATTGTTCGGTAATTATTTAAAATTAGAGAATTTTTATCAGATGTATTTTAATCGTGGGAGGGTTTTGTAAAATTCGATTCCACCTCCTGCTCTTGTTAACAGCGGCATTCACTGCCCGAAAATGTTCAAAGCGCTCTCGTAATGAGATGTGTTGACTTAAAAATTAAGAGTAATTTTATAATGAGACCGGGAAATGTGACTTCGCTAATTTAACTCGTTCCAATTTGTGTAGTGAACTCATTGCAGACTGTTGCCAATTAAGTAAGTGTATTTCTTTCTGTTTTACCCCTGTTCAGCGGTCACATATTCGTGTTTTAATGAAAATGACTGTTTGCTCTTTTGGATTAAGAACGTTTTTAGAAGAAAATAATGCGAGTTTTCCGGATAATGAACTCCGTGAATTTAAATATTTAATTTTGTGAAAAAAAAATTTATAATCATTTTTATCTCGTTTCTGAATTGTAGGGAATAAGGGAATGTATGACTTTTTCAAAAAGAATGTCATACCATTTTTGTTTATATATTCTCATTTCAAATTGTAAACTCTTCATAAAGTAATATGGTGTAACATGTAAAAAATAATTCTTTACTATATCATTTTCGCTTATATATTCTCTTGTAAAATTATAAACTCGTTATAGAATAATACGGTATAAAATAATGATTTTTATTGCTTCTTGAGGATTAGATCGTAAGTTTTGAACGAAAGTAAAAAATCTCTCTCTTAAAAAACCTCATGTATACAGAAGAGAAGGCAACATTAATTCGAGGGAAAAAAAGGTTTCCCTCTATAACTTCCAAATACATATATACATTTAAAATTATAAACCTTTTATGATATAATAGGACATAAAATAATGGTTTTTATGCTACTCGAAAATCAGAATGCATCATAACTTTTGAACGAAAAATTCTTTTCTCTTAGAAAATATATATTATATATTTTCGTGTCGTGTATAATATAACGATGTCAAACATAGTTCATGAAATAGTTTTTCTTTGTAGCTTCGGAATATATACATTTAAAACTATAAATCTTTTTATAAAATAACTATGTTTTAAAATATAATGATTTTTATCTTGCTCAGGGGTTGGAATCATCATAACTTTTGAACTTGTTAAAAACTTTTAAAACTCCATATATTATAAAGAAAAGGCAAACATTACTTCGTGAAAAAAAAGTTTTTTATAGCTTCGGAATATATACACTAAAAGTGGGAACGTCAAATAAAATGGTAGAAACAGTGTGTGAAATTTAAATAGAAAGGAATAATAATATTTCTCTCTACATTATGTTTTACTTTCAAAATTTAATTATGTGCGAAAATAATGAAGGTTGGTGTTTATTATCGTGTTTTAGCATTAAATTTTGCTCCCATGCAAAATGGTTTAAAATAATTAAATTTTTAAAAAATACAATTCTCAAAAATATCTCTGAAAAACTTAAATTAGCCTTTGTTATTAGACTTCTTTTTATTCTCCATATCGTGAATATGAAAAGATTAAAATTTTTGCCAACGTGAACCTCGAAGGCGATTATTGTCAAAAAAAAAGTAAAGAATCTCTTCGTTGAGATTCGGTAAGGAAATAGTTCTAGTAAAAATTAAAACTTTTTTTTGGTTTAATGTAAGGTACATCCTAAAATATAATCCCCGGCATAAATAATTCTTATGACACGAATGATATTCTTCCAAATTCTACAAATACAGTCACAACCTGACAAATGACAGGTTCCACGGCAACCACCCAACTATACAAGTTCTAAAAACCAAAAAAAGGCAACTTAAATCCTCTTTCATCCCCCCCCCTCCTTTTTTTAAATAATAAAACCCTAAAACTGCCCCTTTTTTTCAATGCCCTTTCGTATGCTAAAGAAATAGGTCGTAATCCTTGCAAAGCTGGTTTTATGCCAATGACCCCAGCAGAAACTTGCCGCGCTCTATACAAGTGACTCATCCCTTGTTCGTGGACATTTCATAGGGAAGATTTTATTTAGTCACCGCTGCAGAAGCCTGCACATGATACGCTCGCCTACTTTCTCAGAAGAAAATCTCTCTCGAATAATTAAATGAAGTGGGGTTTGATGAATGTTTTTAAGGCTCCGGTGAATCATAAGCATCATTTATGAAAGACATTCCTGGGGATCTTGGGTTGTTTTTGTAGGGTATGGTAGGGTGAGTAATTGATATAGTAGATTTGATATGAATCGTATAAAAGGTTGGGAAGTTTTTTATTCTTTTATATATTATTATTATATTTGAAGATGTGGTGTGAGAAGATTAATGACGTGTGAGAAAGATATGTTATGGGAAAAGTAGAAATTGAAAGGATATTTATGACAAACTGTAATATATACCCTTAAGATCGTATATCCTGTGTTAATATCCTAGGAATTGATTCATATTTGTAATCGGGACAGATTCCCACTAATTTTATTATTGAGTTAATTCGATGCTGAAAGAGCTATAGAAAGTTGGTCATGGAAGCCACCGGATGCAGTGGCGTGCACAGGCTACATTTAGGTGAGGGGTCACTGGCGTAGCTAGCTCTGAAGAGGCCCTGTATCAAAATTTCTCCGGGGCCTCTTTTTGGATATCTGAGCCCTGTTACTGGATTGTAGTTACACATGTTGGGGCCCCGTATCGTTGATACGGAGGTAGCTACGCTCCTGTGAGGGGTTTACATGTAAAAACACGTATACGATAACGCCGAGGTGTAATCTTTATGCTAAAAATTAAAAATCCCTTGATATATGGGAAGAATTTTAACCCACTGGCGTAGCTTGTCCGAAATGGCAATGCCTATTTAAGCTTATTTTGAGCCCTGGGCGCAGAAGATCTACAGACCCCCCCCGGTACTGGCGGGTCGAAATTTATAACCTGAAAATCTGGTTAAGTCCTGCTTATCCGTCTCTTCCGGACCCTGTGCGCCCAATGGATACCGGCACTGTTAAATGGGTCCTGTATCATGCTTGGGGTCCGTGATATGTGGGACCCTTTAATAGTTAGAAATCTTTTTGCTCACACAGCTTGGGGCCTCTGTAGCTTGTAGACCCCAATCATTGATATGGCGGTAGCTACGTTCCTGCCCAAAACCCTCACCCTTGTGTGTGCCAATGGCCAGATATACACAAGGTCTTTTCGTTACGTAGCTGAACCAATTATTAAAATAAAGCTAATTTTTATTAATTAAGCTGTGGGATTCCAAATACCTTTAAGGAATAAATGCTCTGCAATGTATGTACTTAACAAATTTTTTGAAGTAATACCTGGACAGTGTTTAAGGATTTTATCCAAAATATAATCAATTGGTGGCGTACACAAGGGGAGGGGGAGTGAATCCTCCATAGACCAACAGAATTTTTAATTTATTACTATAGGGATTATCCCCTCGACGTGGTCTTGAACTCGTGGCCGGAGGAGTGTCAGGAGTTCGAGATCTAGTGCCACTGAAGACCCGCCGAGTAGAGGGGCTGATGCACGTTAAATCTGTCGGAGACTCTAAAGTCTTCCCGTTCGCATGGCGTGGTAATTTGAGAGTGAAGTGTCAGCTCAGGTATCGACTTCGTCACTTGACCTTGGTTCAATATTCAGAGGTTTGTCTCCAATAGCCCTCATGTTGCTGTATAGTGCAACATTCACAAACGCTCGCTCACTCGACAGGATTTTTGAAGTAACTTGGACAGAATCTTTAAAGGTTTTAATTTTTACCATAGAGATTGCCCCTTGCTGCTTTTTTCTACGTGTTTTTTAGAATGTAAATCTCCATAAGAGATTTATGTGTACACCAAAGTTGTTTAATACCCTACAACAGGGATGGCGAACCAGTGGCACGCGACACAATATTTTGGGCACTCCAGCAATCAAAATGGTCTGCATTTTATTTCAAAACAACATAGTTCATTTTGAAGTATTACGAACAAACGCGAGGGATCGGTCGCGGGACGGCAGAGAGAGAGCACACTCGTTTGTTATTGTCTTGCCTTAGTTACGTCCTGGACTACATTTGGTTATGATGCAAAATTTGTCTATAGTCAATAGCATATAGTCAATAGCATTTGTCTATAGTCTTTTGCATAGTCAATTTCGTTGACACAACTTTATTTTAAAGTTTGTTATATTTACGATTTTTAACTTATTTAACATGGCTAGTTCAGCAAAAGAACAAGGAGTGCAAGATAGTTAGTGTAGCAGAGAATTTCAAATTTTGTGAATCTATATATAAATATGGTATTAGTAAAGGCGACAAAGAGGTGTGTGTGGCTTTTGTTCAGGAACAGTGGTATGTAGAACATCGTCTGTAAAATGGCATTTTGAAACAAATAGCAAGTCCTCTTGCCCAGAAAGTTCACCACAGCAAAAATAATTAATTGCTTAGAAACCATTTGGCAGATGACTCCAATTCAGCATGCATTCTACTAAAAGTAACATCTTACAATCCTAATATAAGTTATTTGTCATTCACACACACAATCTGCAACAACAGAAGTCACACTAATCTTACTTTAATTTGAATTGCACGTATAACTAAAATACTTACAACTATACATACAAAAGGTATTTTTTCGTAGTAAATAGATGTTTTTGAGTTGTTACTATTTAGTTTTATTATTTTCCAATCACAAGTCAAAATTATTTGATGGCACGTCTATACCTCATTAAACACTTCTTGAGAAAAAAAGGCACGTTGATTCATAAAGGTTCGCCACCCCTGCCCTACAATATACAACAAGAAAGATAATAGTTATTTTCAAACATGAAACTTCTAAGATCAGTTATAAAAACTTTTGTACATTTCTTTTGCTTAATTCTATAAATTATGCAGCATAAAGATTTCTGATTTCTTTTTCCTCGTGTTGCCATTCTCTTGATCTAGAAATGTGCATGATGCTATGCTTGCTGAATAAATATGTTTTACATTCAGGGTCAACAAAAGCACGTTTTCGCCCACATGGAAACCAGATGGGAAAAAGTAATTTGTAAAGAAATATCAAGTTAATTGTTCACTTAAACAGAAACGATGACTTATTTAATTTCTTTTGGTGAACTCTTTCGAATAATCTCTATAAATATTTTTCGGTTTTTCTTCTTCCCGTCGATAAGTATGACGAATGTATCATGTCTTCACACGAGGTGGCTTGCTATATTAATTTTTAAAAAATAGTCAATATAACAATGGACATATATGAATTTAACGGTTTTAACACAACGTACAATTATATATATATATATATATATAATATATATATAATGATATGCGTGTGTTCGCGCTGATACGTTGAATTATTATTTGAATCTCTTAGTTATTTTTTATTTAAAAGTTAAACCTATTTATGTGATGAAAGAAATTATGATTTTTAATTATGTTCTGCGCACGATTTCTTTGAGATATTCTTCGTTATATTTTCTTCTCTCTTATATGGTTACTAATATCCTCAAACATTTTTGAACTTCTTTTCCTTCAGGGTAAAAAAGAACATCACGTCCTTGAAAACTATCTCATTAAAACTTGTTTCAGGGATCCAAACAGTTACCAAAAAAAATCCCTTTTGTAAAAGAAAAGAAAAAACTTGTGCTTTTTTGAACTGTTAACGTAGCTCTTGTTCCTGGTTTTTTAAAAAATAATGTTCTTTTATTTTAAAACGTCAAGAAGTCATACGTTACTGGAAAACATGTTTCTGGGGTTAAAAACACACAACAACAGTTGTTCATTATTAATTATTCTTCTGCATGGAATTTCGGTATTCATTTAAGTGTTGAGTTGTGGAACTACTACTTTTTTGTACATTTGTCTAAAATTTTTTCCTTTTTCCTTCCTCAGTAATCCTAACTGGCACTGTCAGTGCTCTGTGAAAAGAACAATAATGTCTTTTGTTTGTAGACAGACGATGCGGATTTTAAAAGGATTAAAAAGAAAAAAAGTGTGTTTTTTTTTAAAGCTTTTTTGTTTTTAATAGTTTGCCATGCTCAATTTTGTGTAACGAAGGCTTAAGATTTCCAGGATGATGTCTCTTTGGGTTTACTATTTTTTTAATCTTCTGTTTGCTACTTATTTTTATTTCTTTTCAAGGTGCCCTTGAGAGTTATGAAATTTAATAATGTGGCACACTAACTCTAGGGAAAAAAGGCCTGTATTATTTCGAAATGTTTATTAAGTGTTACTCTTGAAGAATCTTCCCCAAAAACATTTCCGTTTGCATGTCTCTTAAGCTTTGGAATTAATTATCAGGGTATAATCAGATTTTCTAGTCATTATTTAGCTTTTATTTAATTTTTTTATTAAAAAAAAAACAATTCTGGTTTCAATGCTAAAGTATGAAATTATGTTGAGCGCAAGAAATATTAGTTCAAATATTGTAAAAATCGTATTTCAGAATTGTGGTTTCACTAATAACATATTGATATGTGTGTGTGAGGTGCTATTTGTGTTTGGAATAAATCATTTGGAACCCATTGATAAATATTCAGTGATTTTCTCTCTGAAATCCTGACATTGCTTACTGAAAATATTCTGTAATGATTAAAATTTCTATTTTAGTTTTCTTGCGTCAGATTATGATAGTTGATATCAAATTATCTGCAATACTTTGGAAAATAACTGTAGTGTAAGTTACATTACATCTAAGTATAAATGAAAGAGAAATTTAAAATGGACTTTAGTTAAATCTGCTGCATATAAAAACATTCGCGTCATCTTTATTTTCAGCTTCACATCGTTTGTTTAAAAGACAAATATTGTTAATGCGAAAGTGGATTCTTAAAATTCAGTTTATATTTATTCACATTTCTTTGAATTACACCTCACTGCACCCTTTAAGAAAATGTTTCAAAATTCTTCAACAATATTGACCATAATCTCGAGCCTAGATTTGTGACTTGTATACGCACATTTGACTTCGAACGTCACAAGAAAGTTTTAACCTTCTGATGATTTCCGGTACCTAAGCTTTGTGGTTTAACGTGACTCTTTTAAGAAAAAATAGTTTTCTGCGGTTTGGCTTGATTTTAAGAAATACAATCAAAACCGGTGAAAAAATACTAAGTTCACCTTCAATTCAATGTTCTGTATATTTCATTACTTCATTGTTACCGTTATTATCTATAAGTGAGAAGAAGAAAGAATGTGGTTTGTGACTTGGAGTACTACAAATTCTTTTTTAAAACTGCTTCAACAGAACAGTTGGAGGCGTATTGTTCCCAGAAAACCGCAACGTTTTTGGAACGTTATCCATGGCATCTTGTCTGTAGCCAGCAGGTGAAACTATTCAGCTAAACCGTGTGATTACCGTTGCAAAAGTAGTTCATGATCAGTCTCTTTCAGGGTCAGTTTTTGATTCTTCTGTAGGTCATCGATTAATTTAGATCGTATCGATACTTGAATCTGTCTGTGATATATTTGTCAAATATTATTTTAAAGAACGTGTCTTATTCTTCTTCCTATTGTTAAAAATAAAGGAATCATAAACACATAACTGTGTCTGGTTAAAAATAAATATAATAGCTTTAAGGTATCCGACTACGTTTGGAACCGTGATTTTGCAAAAGCGTATAAATGGATAATATTTATGATATTTAGTGTCACTTAGAAAACGAATATAAAATTGTTTTAAGAATATTCTTACAATAAAAAATTATTTAAGTACAATATTTTGACAAAAAAGGAACACAGAATGATCCATTTTCAAAATATTCTCGTTTTGTGAAAAATGCTTCTATTATAATATTTTGTCTGTATATAGCTCAGACCTCTGTACAGAGGCTCAACTAGAATTTTTGAAATCTATAACTTATAAGTGGGTTTATATATATTTTACTACAACAAAGGAGAGAAATTCTAAGAAAAATACGCCGATAATTATTTCAATTGGTGGTAACTCTGAAAATAACGTGAATTTTTCAAAAATCCTAGTTCAGACTCTCAGGAGAAGTCTTTACTTTATCTAAGCACACACACACACACACAAAATATTATTACTATAGAAGTATTTTTTATAAAAGGAGAACATTTTGAAAAAAAGATTATTCTAAGTTAATTTTTTGCCATAATATTGTGTTTAAATAATTTTTTTTTTGTCATAATGTCCTTAAAATAATTTCATACATTTATTCTAATCTATGTGACACTAAATATGACGAAAATTATCCATTAATGAGCTTTTTTAAAATCACGGTTCCGAACGTAGTCGGATACCTTAAGAAATCCCTACTCCTATTCAAGTGTTAAATGTTTAGATAGATAAAGTAACTTTTTATTTTATCGAATTCTGAAACCTTTGACGTTTAAAAGATTTGACTAGTTAAGATTATATTCTTTAAATCACCAACATTTTTCCTGCGTATGCTTTCCGTAGATACCGATATCCTCTACTCTTAAACAAAATCTTGGACATTTTTTTACAGATGCAATGGAATGGGGAAGTATATATGTGCGATCTCTGTAAAATTTATTATAATTATTATTATAAGAATCGTATTCCATTCATTCAATGTGTTTAGCGGTGACTGGATATGTTTCAATAATGTTTAGAATCATCATTTAGTAACATGAAGCCATTTGTTTAGGAAATAGATGCGGTGTTTCAACAGCGGTGTTGTACAATTGTGTCTTCAATAATGCGGGGGAGTGATTTTAAGATACGAGAGAGAGCGAATAAGAGCCCGAGGGAAATGTTTTGCGAGATACTTATAATTTGTGAGGTAGTTAAGCTGTAGTGGTTGCAAAATAAAGTTGTTATTTGTTATTAAAGAGTGGGACTTATTTTTAGAGATACATCATCGGCATTTATGAGCTGTTAAAACCACACATGATTCGCGTTCCGGACTTTCTTTTACTACGCCCCCCACCCATTCCATTAAACACAATTTAAATATGGCATCTCCCAGTTGTGTCATCCAATTTCTGAACTGACGGGTTTAAAATTATAAAACGTTTATATCTAAGTTAGAATGAGTTTCGTAGATAAAATCCAATGACGCATTATTAAAGTGCATTATGTTGAGATATAGGAAAATTTTGATTAAACTCTCCTAAATATCAAAACAAAATTCTCCTCCTTGGAGCTAACAATAAATTGTCGCTCTTGACCCCCTCCACCCTCTCTCCACAAATTAAATGTCGGGCAACATATGTTAACGCTGATGACAGTGACGTAAAGTACACCCCCGCAATGCGGGCGATGCCCAGGGACTCTACGGGGGCCCAAAGCTTGACTGACACTGCGTACGTATTTGATCTTGGGGCGCAAAAAGTAGTTTGCAGGGGGAGGGGCCTCATATTCTCCGTTACACCACTGACTGATGATGAAACATTTTGATACATATTAATTTTGAAAAATTTTCTTTCAAGGCGTTTATAAACAGCCTGTGTTACTCTACTTGCAACCAACCAACCAATCAATTACAAGATTGGTATTTTGGTTGGTTGTAAACAATGATGATTAAAAGAATGTTTTTTTTTTTTAAAAAAATTATAATCAGAACTGGAAATAAATTATTCAAAAAATTTAATCTATACACAGAAAGAGTAATCTAGTGGGGTTTGTTGGCGTATTTTTAATTTTTTTAAATTTGAGTTACTATGTACGTTGCGAAATTCATTCCAAGTTTTCACATTTCGCGCCGCTCCTCCTTTGCACTAATCCATGACTTCCCAGAGGGCGCGCTTATCCAGCCTGCAAAATGAGCCCTACAAAATCCGGAATCGGTTTTTCAAAGCACTTTTGATTGTTGCAATTTACATGTATAAGAAATAGTATGTTGTTTTATGATATATGATGAAAATTAGAATATACTTGGTGTGGTTTGGTAAATTCTTAACTTTTCTGGAGGGGTAGATTATATCAATATTTTAAAAAAAAGTGCGTTATAAATGAAATATTTATTGAGGGAGAGTTTTAATATATTAGAAACATCAGTACTGTTTTTATAAATCCTTTTTTGCATCAGTTTTAATTCAGAATAACATCGCGTATTGTGACAAGAAAGTTAACACTATAAACATTGTTCAGTGTTATATTCTGGTGTGGGGGCAGTCATGAAACCTCTTAATTTTTAGATACGAACTATACTTGCAATAAAAAAAAATTACATAGATTCATTAAGAATTAAATGAAAAAGAAATCTATTCTTGCATGGAAAGACAAAGAGAAAGAATTTTTAATTGAATTTTGTAGTCTTTCTTTCTTGATGATTTATGAGTTGAACTGTTTGTAGCTAAATTACTGGAATTGTAAATATCAGAATGCAAGAAATATATATTTTTGAGATTTAGCTGAATGTTAAAAAAAAAGGAAAATGTAAAAAAGTAATTAAGAGGGAAAACTGCTAGTTTGGATGGTTTTTTTTAAATTGAGTTTTGCCCAATCTGCTCAAATAATTCTTTGATTAAAGTTCGGAAAATATTAATGTTAATTTTATTTTTTACTGAAATTTTATGTCTAAATGAGATTTGTTAAAATTGTGAGTAATTAAATTAATCAGCAATAATTTTGGGACATATATTGCATAAAAAAGTTTTAAAAATTAATCAAATCCTAAAAAAAAACTATTGTGAATTATTATTAATATATTTTTTGTTTGTTATTATATCCATCACATTGTGAAATGATTGATTTTTTTAAAAAATTTATTGGATGCTTGTGTGTTTTCTATGTCTGTAAAAAACTAAAAAATTAGATTTTCAAAAATGAGATAATTTAAATACATTCATAATAAAAATAAAATCATGCAATTTTATTTTTTATAGAAATATTTTAATAAGTGGTGAAGCTTAGATCAATTGTATAAAATATTTAATTTCATAATATGTTTAAATGAAGTCTACACAACAAAATTCTTAAATCATTTTGTTTCTTCCTTTATAGGTTATTTAGTAATAGTTATTGAAGGAGCTAAATTAATAATAAATCCATCTGGTCAAACACAGAGTCAACCAGCAGGGAAAGGCTTTGGTCTAACATGTCAAGGAGAAGCAGAAGATCCAGATCTCTTTACAGAAATGAAATGGGTTGGGCCAAAGGGAGAATTAGTTGAAGGGTAAGTAATTTTTATGTTTTAAAATGCATTAATGAATTATATTTAATTGTATATTGTACTAAATTTTGTTTGAACAATTAACTAAGCATCTCTTCGAGTTTTGTTAAAAAAATTGAAAAACCATTTCAGCCAAAGTTATTTAATATTCTGCTGTAAAAATAATTATCTTGTTTGCGGTTTAGTAGATTTCACTTTTTTTTAAAATTTAAATGCTTAAATAAAAATTAACAAGGTCAAGTTAAAAATATTTAATTGATTTTTATTAAATTAATTTTTCCTATATGTGTGTGTAATACTGATTATAACTATGGTAAATATTGTTTCTGGAATCAGACTGACCACCTGACCAGAACATCTGCTCATACACCTCAGGGCCCAAGGTCACCAATGGCATAATGTACACCCCTGCATTTCAGGGGGGTTAGGGACTCTAGGGGGCCCAAAAACCTGAGTTTGCAGGGGGGCCGTAATATTCTCCATTACGTATACTGAGATGAGCACAGTAGGTCTTGACCCTCATTGGCTGTTGCACCTCTGAGTTAAGTTAAATATTGTTTCTAGTGGTTTTCTGTAATGTTAATTGTGATATAAATATTTTTGAGTATAAAATGTTTTAATTAAGAAATAATTATTTCTGTATTATTTACTGTTTTAATTAAAATATTTTCTCTCATTATTTAGTTCTTCAGGTCCAATAGAAGTTTCAAAAGCTGGAAGCTTACTACTACTTATGTTTAGGGAACCCACTACTGAAGATAGTGGAGCATATAACTGTAGTGCAGTTTATGATAGCATTGATCGGCTAAACACAGGAATACAGCTAGTATTTTATCGTAAGTTGTTGTTGTTGCTTATTAAACCCTTTGATCAAATTTTGTGTTGTGTTTGAATACAGCTAGTATTTTATCGTAAGTTGTTGCTTATTAAACCCTTTTGATCAAATTTTGTGTTTATACATGTCATTAAATGTAGAGCTAAAAGTTAATTTCTTTCTTAAATAATCCAAGTACAGCTTATTTATTGCATATTAAGCTATATATAAATTTAAATGTATAAAACTGTGTGCATTTGCAAAACAAAGTATTGATCTTGATAGAATGCTTGCATATTTTGAGAAAAAATAAATAAATGTTTAAAATTTTTTTTAAAATTAACAGTGAATATGCTTTTCATTTATAGACATAACAAAATGCTTATTACACAAATAGTTATTTTTTAAAATATTTTTCTTTGTCTAATAGGTTAACATTATTTTTACAGAGGTTCTTATATATGGAGTAATTTTATGTGATGTGTTTTCTGTTTACATACATTGAAATAAAAAATGTGATGTTTTAATTTTTTTTGTTTCAGTAGTTTTATTGAGACAAAATAAATTATTCTTTTATACAAAAATTCCTTGTTGAACACAATTTTATTATAAAACATGGCCTACTCTTAAATGTAGTATTTGTGAAGCTGTTATATTTGTGTTATTCTCATATTAATTGATTTAAGACTTCAATACCAAAATATTATCAGCATTTAAAAATATATAATAGTCTCCACACTTTTCATGTTCCTGACTTTTGCTTTTAGTATTATTTTTATGATATATTTTAACATGTGAACAATTTTCGATTTTTGCAGAGGATATAACATGGGAGGACTGTCCAACCAAACAAGCACTAGTAATTCAAACTGATGGCAAAATTAGGTGTAGAGTATCCGCTAATCCGCCTGCTACTATTACTTGGCAAAAGGATAATCAAATCCTTTCTGATCGATACATCATCGAAAACGATGGCATCAAAGTTACAGGTGCCACCGAGGAAGACAAGGGAGAATTTTCCTTACGAGCAATGGTTCAGCAGACGGGGAAGTTTCAGGATCGAGTTATAAAGGTTGAAGTTCATGGTAAGTTGCTGTTCATTTTATAATTTTATATGTAGTCTAATTTAGAATTTGAATGTACAGAATATTAATTTTTGCAAAATTCCAATGATTCATTTTGCATTTCTTTAAAAGTTAAAGGTAAAACTAAATGTATGTTCATATTTCATTACTATAACAAATTAAATAAAATATTCTATTCACATTTATAAAGTCCTCTGTTGCTCAATCTTCCTAAAAGAATCAAACACATACAGTTGTTGACATTCTCAAATTCCTCTAACAAAAGAAAATTTAGAATCAAAAACATATATGTGTTACAATGCTGTTTAAATATTTAAATAAAATTTAATCTGAAATTACTTTGATGTAATTATGGTCCTTAAAACTTGGAAAGGCTTCTCTCATGTATGATGTCATAAGGCTATGAAGGGAGAATCACATATGATCGCACATATGACACATATGAAATCATGGTCCTTATTGGTTTAAATGAATTATTCACACACACACACAAAAATGCTCGTTAATTCTACTTTTTTCTTATTTCATGCAAAATTTAATTAGTTTAAATACTGTGTTTTCTTTTTAAAAGTTTGATTGTTAGAAATATCAACATGCCCCATAAAACTCAAGAAATTTTGCATTTAATGCTAAGAGGAAATATTTTTTAATACCATTTAATATATTTTTTATTATCAATATCAAGTTTTTCTTAAGTTAAATTTTTAAAAAAATGTAATTTAAAACTTGAAGAAGCAAAACGGAAAAATTCAAGCAAATTTTGTAACACGAGCTAATGGTAATATTTATGCTACCATATTAATTCAATATAATGTTAAGATGGCATTTGTTTTTAATTTTAAAGGGCTGAACATTTTAAGTACAACCACTAAACCATGTTTTAATTTTTTCTAATTATACAAAGATCTTAAGAGGAATCAGATTTAAATGAAAGTATATTTTTTGTTTGCATGTCTGAATGTGTAACAGCATATATATATATATGCTAAATATAATAAAAATATATTCTGAATTACATTTTTATTTCAGTTCCTCCGGAAATTATTGAATTGGATGATAAACTAGAAGCTACTGAAGGAAATGAAGCTATGTTGAGATGTCAAGCTAGTGGATTCCCTAGACCTGCTTATGCATGGTTTGACCCTGTATGTACTCCATTAAATTTTGCATTTAAGAGTATTACAAATTTTTCTTTTAAAAGATGTTAATATTCTATATATACATTAGCTTATCTAATTTTAAAGATTATTAATACTATGTAAATCAAGATGAAATAATTCTTAATCATTATTTCCTAATTTACTGAATTTTCCCTCCTGATTCTAAATTATAATCAGGATTTGAAGTATGTCTTATTGTAATTTATTTTTGGAAGATAATGACAATTGCTTCATGTAAAGTCTTTGTGATATAAGATTTTCATCTACTTTCATTTGTTATGTGTGATAGTAGCTATGAGTAATAATGATAATTTTTTCATTTTCTTTTTCTATTTTGATTCATATGCATAAAATAACAATTCAGTATTAATTTTGCTGCATTTTTCTTAGGATCAAAGAGATCTAAGCACAGTTGAAGGACATGATGTTGATACAGATACTGGAACTTTGATCATTCATAGTGTAAAGAGAGAAAATAAGGGTCGCTACACATGCTGGGCAAAAAATCCAGCAGGAGATGCTAAGAGGAGTTTGGACTTGTCTGTCATAGGTAAATACAAATTGTTTTAATTTTTAAGAGCACCACTAAATGTTTAAGTAATTCTTTCATTTAATCTTTAAATTTATAATAAATAAAACCAGAAATATATAAAAACTATTTCCTTTTATTGAAAGTTGTAATTTTTGTATTAAATAGCATCAGAACATATACTGCTACTTTTGTAGAATTTATATATATCTTACTTTTGAACTAAGGTTGATTTTGTGATGATTTTTAGAAATGTATGCATTATCAAAATTTATTTCATGTTGTGTGTATTTACAAATTGTGGTTAAATAGCATTATTAAATTATAATTGTATTAAATAGTATTTATATATATATATATATATATTAAATTATATTTATAATCTTATTCATATATGTTTGTGTGCTTGCTCACTTGCAACATATTTTAAAATTTTCAAGCCTTTATTTAATTCTTTTACACAATTAATGCTTTATTTAATGTAATTTATTAAAATTCTTTTCCCAGTTATATAATAAGTTCACATTCTCCTTCCCTAGTCTGTTATGATATAAACCATAAAGTAGTAATAATTTTATAAACTACAAATATTATTAAATATATATTATACAATAGGTAAATAGTCTCGTATTCAATTATTGTGTACAAATATTATATCATTTTTTTTTAAAATCCCTTGTTTAGTGAAACCAGAAATCAGGAAATTCGATAACATTACATCTGTAGAGAATGAGCAAGCTACATTTGAATGTAGAGCTTATGGCGACCCTATGCCAGAGTTAACTATCAGAAAAGAAGGACAAGATAGACCTTTTGATGAAGAAGTATGATTTATTAGCAGTATTTTTTTACTCATTTTAACACTCTTGGTATTCAATTTTATTTAATACACACTTTTAAAGTATGTGTAATATCAATTGTTACAAAGATATGTTCTTGATACAGATCTATAAATATTTTGTATACATATAATGTTTATCATTAAAATTCATACACATAATTTAAACTAATGTATGTAATGTATAAAGCCTTTCCGTCTTTTTCCCTATGTTATCTAATAAAATATTTTTTAATAAACTTTAGAAGTATAAAGATTAACCCTTACAAGACGGGGTGATTTACTGCGAGCCGCTCGCTAGGGACGTGGTGAATGTGTAAGGACTACTCCCTTCAGGACGGAGCGTTTTTTGCTGCTAAGCCTAACTTAAGAAAAAAAACGCATAAATAATTAAATTTCAATCCTAACGTTGTAATTTTTGGTACCTTTTTAGATTATTATGCAAGTTGTTAGTTACATTAAAAGTAGAATGTAATAACGTTTTTACTTTAAGTTACATGAAATGATATAAAAAATATGACTCACCTTGGGAAAAAAATTTAAGTAAGCACTATTCATTTTTTCCAAAATTTTCATTGACAAAACACATTAATACACTTTCAAATTAATAAAAAAATTACGACAAAGATTATTTGCAAAAGAAATAGCAAAATTAAAATGAAGTTTGAGTGTGGAAAATCTCGAAGCTTGGAGAAACGCGAAGTCCTACATTGTATGATTTGCAAGCATAAAATGTTTGTTATGTTTTTTTTTATTATTTACACACGGTTTGTGACTATACACTTTGGCTTTTTTCACCCTTTTTGTTCATATTAAGGTTAGGAAAATGCCTTTGAAACAATCAAATAATAACCTGGAGTCAAGGTTTTTGAAATAAGAAAAGTACGCGAAATATATCCGAAAACAACAAAATCTTAAGCATAACTGATGCTAAAACACTGCACACTGTAGTAAAATAAAAAAGAAGAAAAAAAGTATTCGATTAGTTATAAGAAACACGAATGTTTCATCTCAAGAGGAAAGTTTATGAGTCGAACTCTGTTTGCTGACCTTTCAATTGCCCCCTCCCCCTACTCAGCTGATGTGCAAAATATCAAATCCAGGCAGAATTTAAAACTAACTAAAGGTCAGGCTATTCTAGCTACGCTCGATTTCAATATAATGGACATAGGGTACTATCTAGGGGTCATTAAAAAACGTTCCAGCTGAAAATGCACATTTGCACTGCCCGTCCCTCCACAGCATCTTTGTAAAATGCACATTTGAACTGCCCGGCCCTGAGATGCGTCCGTGAAGAATGCATATTTGCACCACCCATCACAAAGGGGTTAATGTACAGAAATAATGTTTGTGTGATGAGTGCACATTCATAAAGTATGACACAAATTCATAAAATTCCAATCTTTGAAATTAATATTTGTTAAATATTATTGTTGTATTGTATAGTGATCATCTGTGAAGATTGTAAGATTTTTCCCCTGTACATAAATAAAAGTTAAATAGCATGTTGTAGAGGTAGAAATTTTCCTCATTATATCATTAATTTACTGTAACTTTTTTTAATCTAGCATGCTATTGTTAGAGCTTTTTTTCTCTCGTTACTGTAATGGAGAAAATTTGGATAAGGACTTATTTTTATTTTGGTGATATTCTGGAGAGTATATATAATCATATACTTATATCTATAGTTAGGGTTTAAGGTTAGTTGAAGCCCTGGACCAAAATGGTGAATATATAATTCTATAAAACATTTAAACACTGTAAGAATGTTATCTTTCATTTTCATCAGAAAAGAAAAAAAAATTTCTTTGTAAATAACTCAATAGAAATCCTTAAGGTTTTTTTGTTGGTGATACATTTTAAGGATATGTTTGTTATTATTGTAGTTGTTATTTGTAATCAAGCTCATGCTAAGTCTTGAAAAATGTTCTAATTTTTATTTCTTTTATAAAATATAATTTTGTTTTTTATCTAGGACGATCGAGTTACAGTATCCAAGAGAACTGAGGCTGATGAAGCGGTTATAACTTTAACAATTGAGAGGACAATGCGATCGGATGATGGTTTGTACTATTGTGCTGGAGAAAATAAAGGTGCACATGTCGAAAGAGCTGGTCATCTAACTATTGAATGTAAGTTTCTATTTATTCAGTTGTTGACTCTTATGAGGTGGGCACTGGCTTTGCCAGTTTATTAAAGGGATACATTTGATAATAAGAAAAAACAGAGAAAACTCATTTAAGAAATGCCTAGTACAAATGAAATGTAAATACATTTATAAGATGTATGAAAGGGAATTTTTATATTTATTTTTATGACTTTTTAGTGACTGCACATTTGGCAGCACACTATGACAATTTCTTTTCTGATTTGTTACTTTTTTCCTACAGAAAAAAATAAAATCTAATAATATGTGCTTTAGGCAGAATCAAGCTCTTATGATGGTTGACCAATGTTTATATGCATTTAAAATTATTCAGAAGACAGAGATAAAAAAACATCAAATGAAAAATGAATCAAACTTGTATGTGTAAAAAAGATGCTTCAATATAAAAATCTATGTAAAACTACTCTCTTATGAATATTAAACATTTTATTTATTTTCTGCAGTTAAAATATTTTTATTTTTTCTCTTGTGCTGGATAATTTTATATATAAATTTGCTAGGTGATTATGAGATTTTAAAGCACAGAAATAGGTTATGGATATTTTAACAATTTTGAATATATGTTTAATGACTTTGTATTAAATATAAATTAAAATTTTCATTCATTTAATAGTTTATGATGAATTTTGTATTGTTTAAACTTCCATTACAAAATGTTTTATTATTAATCTAATGATTTTTAATATTTTTCCTTTTTCCTACAAAATAAAGATTTATTAAATTGGTTTATATGGAAATTATAAAGAACAACATAAGAAGTATAGTGCATTAATAATGATTTTGTAGTATTAAAATGTGCTAGATTTATTTATTTTTAGTCAGAAAAGATAATTTTTACTTGTAAACATTTTTGTTTTATTCTGAATGCATTTATGTACTGAAATATTTAAATTCATAAGTCTGCAATTACCTTAGATGGAAGGAAATAAACCAACCTTGAAGCATATTTTCACGCAGGAAAATACGTGAATTTTCATATAAATTTGTAAGGTTGTTTTTAATAGGATATACATCTCTTTATTGTATAATGTCTTCAAATTTTAGAATAATCCCATGAATGATCAATTTTTAAAAAATTTATTGTTGAATGTGTGAAGTAAACAACTCATTTGATATTACAGTATAAGACATGAAACATGAAATACATTTTACACTTTATAAAGTATAGATCAACTGAAGCAGATATAAATGGTATAATAAAATACATGATTTTTATATGGGATAGTTAAATCAAAATATTATTATCAATGACGGAGTGTTTTTCTATCTGAAAAAATATTCTATTCTATAACAGTATGTGAATATGGCCTTAAGTGGATATTCAAGAATACCAATATGTATTCATTCAAATTTTATTTGAAGTAAAAATAATTTTTTAAAGAAATCTGACCTTTTTTTTTTACTTAAATATTATTCATTTCTCATTATAGTCTCGCCAGTCATGAGTTCCACACCAAGTACCTCTGTTAAAACATGGAATGGAAATCCAGTCAATTTAACTTGCATAGCTGAAGCCATACCAAATGCTACAATTACATGGTCATTCAACGGTCGAAAAATACAGGATGATGAAATCTATACTGTTTATGGTCGATCTGCTCACAGCAATTTGTTGGTTTGTATTTTTATCTCATGTTTTTGTTGTATATACATTTAAATAATGACTAAACTTTTAATTGTTCTTTAGCTTATGTAGCTTGAATGTCTTATTTTGTTTCAATAGGTGCGTCCTCCTGGTGATATGAGAAGTGCTCAAACTGTGTATGGAGTATATAGGTGTCAAGCTGAAAATAATCATGGAGAGCAATTCATTAATATTGAGTTACAAGAAGCACGTAAGTATACAAGCAAGTTATTCTCATAGAAAGAGGCGAAAACTTAATCAAGCATGAAAGAAGTAAACGTTTTATCAGTTTTGTATAAAATTTGAAAGCTATTATACTTTAAGTCAGCTGTTTTTAAACTGTGGTCTGCAGACCTCTGGGGGTCCATGAAGGGTTGTCATTCAATGTTAAGATTTCCTTCTTTTACAGACTCTGAAAGACTTCATCGAAAAATTGTAAGTTGTGCTATCTTAGACTAATTTGTCCATAATGAAAAAACTTTATTAGAACATATACTTCGATGAAGAATATGAATTCAGTTTTTTTTATTGTTGGCAACTACATAGCCATTACTGCAGCGTAATATTTTTTAAATAGATGTTTACTGTTTTCTTAATGAAAAAAGAAGTGTTAAAAAAGTTTGTATAAGTAGCAGAGGCAACCTTAGGATTGTACAGGAATCTTCAAATCCCTCAGCCATGTGTTGGTAGTCAAGGAGAAGTGTTCAAAGTTTTAGGGGTACGCAATATCGGGTTGATACATAAAGGCTGTGACATTTGAAAGTTTTAAGATCTGCTGCTTTAAATACTATAAGCTGCATAATCTGAAAAAGATATATAATGTTTTACATGTGAAACTGTATTTTTTCTTTCAGTATTATGCTTGTATATTTTTAGAATTTTCATGAAAATAAATAATTGTAGTTTTGTTGATTGCTTTTATGTAGAGATTTGTCGAGGAAAAATATTTAAAAAAATAATAATGAATAGAATTGTGTGTTTTATTTGTAATACTCTAAAAGCGCATATATATGTAAAAATTTAATTTCATTACATTTAACATAAATTACTACTGCAGAATATAACTAGTAATATTAAATGTTTTTTATTATATTGGCATGTTTCCATTTGCTAACTAGTTGGTATTGTAAGCATTATTTTATATAATATTTTTACTTTCCTACACCAGGCAAACCTACTGAATTACGAGATATTAGAAATGTGAAAAGTACAGCTACAACACTAACATTTGAGTTTGATGGACCTATGGATGATGGAGGATTGCCAATTCGTGCCTATGTAGTGAAATATTACGAAGAAAATGAACCTTATGATGATGCTATAGTACAAGAATGGAGTGAAGGTATTGGTTTTGCATGCTTCTTTATCTTCTCTTTAAGTTTTATGCCACACTGTTTTGGGCATAGATATATAGTCATTTAATTGCTTACTGTTTTGTACCTGTTGAATTGTGAAAAGAAGTGTACCACAAACTGAAATATATAATCTGAATGCGAAATTTAAGAATGTATATTACGCTCTTATATTTATACTGCATGGTAACACAATATTGTTTGTTCTTTCAGAATCTTTTTTAAAAATTGTGTTATTTCATTTTTTTATGGCTTTATTCCAGATTATAGTGTTAAACAACAGATTAATTTGCCCTTTTGCCATTGAAAGTTCTGGAGAGAAATTTTTATTTAATGCAGTTAACCTTTTTTTATAATATCATCAAATACCTTTTGTAGTTCATTACCACCAAGAGATTTTGACAACAACTCTTCTCTTTGAATAAAACTGCATGGAAAAAAACATAGGCTTTTTTCCTTTAAGGATAACGAAGCCTATTATGGAGCCAACCATTGAACAGCTCCTTCTGTACAAATGCTGATATAGTTCTTCCAAGAAAGATAACTCCCCCTTCCATGATATTAACTTGAGATAATCAAAGAAATAGGTATTCCTGTGCTTGTCTCAAGTTATTCTTTTTAGAAGAGGAAATGTTCTTAAATTTCTCTGTCTTTCACAAATCTTAGAAATGCTAAAATAACTCGTTCATTTGAATTAAAAAATTGGCATTTTTCAGTTTATCATACAAAATTTTGTTAACATCATGTAAATTATTGACATATTGTATCATCGTATTATTGATTTGTTTGCTCACTTTGTTGTTAGAAAGTGGAAAATTTTCAATTTTCCCTATTACCTTCTCCCAACATATCACCAACTATGATTTGTAATGTCATGTCAATCAAATTCTCAAGAACTATTTGACTTTTTCTATGCTGTTGTTAAGCTATGCATTTAATAGTATTAAAATAATTCCAGGTTTCCCATATGTTCTTGAAAATTTGAAACCAAGAACTGCATACAAGTTCCGCTTTGCTGCTAGAAATGAAGTTGGTGTTGGAGATTGGAGTGATGAAAGAAGAATATTAACACCTGCAGAAGCAGCTCCTGAACCTCCTAAATTTATTACACCTGGTGGCAATGTTAGCACTTACCCTGATAGTTTCCAGATTCGCTGGACTGTGCCTTTGGACAATGGACGTAAAATTGACTATTTTGATTTGCGATACTTTGAAGTGAGTCCTTCTTCCTTTTAGGTTAAGAATTACATAACAAAAGTTGTATTATTTTTAAAAAATAAAACAGTTGTAATAAAAAGAAATATTTGATTAAAATGAAATGGTAATATTTAATTTTTCTATGGTAATAAAATTTTAGTAGGCATTGTTTCATCTGTAGTTATTTTGTCAGTTATAATCTATATAAGCGAAAAAGAGAAATATCATATATTGAATTAATTGTTTTGTTCCTGCAGTGCTTAAAATTGCTGTAACTGTTGATAATAAAACAATTATTCATTCAAAACACGTTTATTAATGGTTTATAAAATGTCATAATTTTTTTCATGAACCAATATTCAACATTTCTGTGCATTGGCAAAATGCAATTAATAATACAATTGAGTTAGCTTTATGTAATTTTAATTGAATTTATAACTTGCTGTGTGTTAGAAAAATAACAGTATGGTTCATTTTTTAAAATTATAATATATAAATACAATAAAATCTATGTTGAAATATGTCTGGTGACATGGCAAAACAGGAAGAATGGTTTCTTAATATTTGTACAATTGAAAAAAATTTCACAGCATAATGTAATTTTTTTAAAAAAGAAAAAAGCTGTGGTATTAAAGGAATTTATCTGTAGATAAAAAAAAAGGAAATAATTTTGTGATCCTGCAAATTACTTGGATCCATGCTTAAATATTGCTTATTCAATCCCTAAAATGTTGTAAGTGAAATTTAAAATGTATATGAATAATTTGGAAATGTATATGATTTAACAAATTCAAAAGCAAAAAACCCATTTCATATTTTTATAATGTATATATTTATGTCACCATCTTGGTAGTCCGAATACATTGAAAAATTAATATGAATATTAACTATTGATAAAAGGCATGATTCTGAAAAAGCATCACATATATTATTAGAAATAGATCCAGATAATAATTCTTTGAAATATAGTTTATCTCTTAGTAGTTTCTATAGTTCTTACTATCTTTACAAATGCATGAATATTGTGAGTGATACTTAAAGTTTTGTAAAACATAGTTGTAAAAATAAGTAAATTATTCCATTTTCATAATGAAGGCCGAAAAAAAGAATGGAATTTGGCGAAGAGTGGGTGATACTGTATCAAAAGAGGTGAGAAACTGGGAAAATGCTCCTATGTATGAGATGACAAGGCTGAAACCCAATACATTTTACAAAGTGGAAGTTCGTGCTCACAATGATATTGGATTCAGTGTTGATGCTACTATGGTCTTTCAAACAGCTGCAGGTACTATATTATATAAACAAAAGTTTTTTGTATGAATTTTTGTGCTTTTTTTTTTCCATAAGTCACTGAATATTTTAATGTCTGTCTGTCTGCACATTTATATTACACATCTTTTTCACATGCACTTTCACTTGATTCAGTGCAGTGTTCTGTAACCCTATTGTGCTTAAAATTGTAACAGTCATTCTCCTAAATTACAAAATTTATGGAATTTTCTTATTTATCACCAATAGAATATTTTTAATATATAATTTATAAATGCTGCAATTAAAGGGTTATAAAAAAATTCTTAGATGTTGGAAGTTAAAACACAGTAGGGAAAATAATTTAAAAAATCTTATTTTATAATTTTATTAGAAATAGGGAATTGTTTATGAAAATGGCAAAAAAAAATTTCAAAGTTGAATGATGAAATTCATTGGAATCTTTTTATGAAAACACTACAATTATGTTTTAAAATAGTATAAAAAATTATAATTCTGTTCTTCAGAGAAATTTTAGTTTTATGGGCATAATAATAACAATTATTGGATAATTTGGGTTATTGAGGTATTATGAACAAAACATGTAATTAAATTGAGCATTGGATTTGAAAAAATAAATAAATAAACTATCAATTTGCTATATAATTTCATAATTTTAATCTTCAAAGTGAGTTTGTGTTACAGTAAAAACATTAATTTTATCAACAATCAGATTCAAAATTATTGTGTAATTTTCACATCTTGATTTTTTTCATTTGGAGCACATCAGTAAATATGAAATTCATTACATGTTAGGTAACCATGTTTTGTTCACTGAAATTTCTTCTTTGAATTACTTAATGTTTCCTTGAGAACTCTCATAAATAATTAAGCATTTTAAATATATGTTAAAAAAGTATTTTGCTTCAAAAGATCTTGTTTATCATCAAAATTTTATGTGCTGTTCAAAATAAGGTTCAGAACATGCATTGATTTGTATGAATGTTTGTGTATGGTTACTTGTTTCTCATATACTTGTCTTTTTGCTATTTGTGTGTTCTTTTTCTTTATTCTAGATCCCAGCAAAGGTACACAAGGTCGCTCTCACATCCACATGCCTGGTACTCTTCCTTGCTGTCCTTTCGAAATCCTGCTGCATGCTCTAGCATTCCCTCTCTTAAAAACTTTCTCTTTTTGAAAACCTTTAGTTCAGCATGTGCATGTCTGAATACCTTTCTTTCTAACTTTTCTAAAGCACCATTCACTCTTCTCTCTCTTTCTTCTTTTATTGTTTTGTGTAATTGAAGTGACTTATTAAATTTCTTTTTTATTTTGTTATGAAGGTTCTATGCTCATGTGAATACATTTTTATAGCTTCTAGAATTGTTAAGCACAGGGGAAAAATTGAAAATACACGAATAAATAAACTAATCATGTTGTGTGTTAAATTCATAATTAACATTTTGAATTGTAAGTTTTGTTGTTCAAAAATTTCAGTTAAAGATAATGCTCTTTCTTTCTTTTTCTTTTTTTATAGACTGACTTAAATTTAATTGTGTTAATGTGTTGTAATGTGTGTAAAAATACACATAAAACTTTTGTCTTCTCATTTGTTAGTAATAACTCTCAATAATTGCAAAGATTAACTGTCAATTATGCTTACAGTTACATTTTTATCTACTTTTTGAAAATCATTGGTTAATTTTTTTGTATTAATTTTATGCTCATTATTAATGCCGCGAACAAAAATCAACATTTATTTAAAGTGTGGTCCTGATATTCATGCAATAATAATTAGGTATAGCTTTTCAATTATATTCTGTATGATTTTTTTTTTTTGGTGCTGTTTTACATTATTATATTTCCAGCAAAATGAAAAAAATATTTATAATATAATTGAAAGTAGAAGTTTTAATTTGACCACATTAAAATTTTTATAAAAATGTTTTTTTATATAATTTCTTAATGCTTGTGAAATGCTCTTGATTTCCAGGTGCATGATTGTATAATAAAACTGTCTTCAAATAAATTAACACTGAATAATTTAATGTATAGATAAAAAAAAAACAATGTTCTTAAATATAAAAATGTTTAGGCTTCCAAACTTTTTTCTTAGTATAATTTGAAAGATTATGTAAAGAATTTACTGTATTTAACTCGAAAAAATAAAAATAAAAAATTGATATGTATATATATGTTATATAAAGATTTATTTTTTTTTATGCAAAGAGATTTATTTTTAGTATTCATACAAAAAAAAGTATGTATATGAAGAATAAAAAAAACTATACATGTTATTTTAGGATTCTTTAAAGCTATGAGTATAGGACCTTCCTTTTTAACTACATTGTATTTTTCAGTTGAAATAATACATTTAGAAAAAAGAAAATAAATAGAGGAATAAATTTTTATTTTTTCCCCTTTTAACTTCTGTCTTCTTTCTAAACCAGAATATCGTGGATGTGATTTTCTATGATTTATTATTTTTGTTTTGACCATATGATTTTCCAAGTGAATCATTGATTTAAAATGTTGCATTAAAAATCTTTTAACCGACATCACAGGCTCTGAACATGAACATCAAAGCAATGGCTACCAAGGTACTGTTCCAAGTTCACTATCAACTGGTGCGATTCTTGCCATCATTGTTGCCATTGCACTTGTCATCATTATTATTGTTGATATAACTTGTTACGTCCGATACCATTGGGGCCTAGTTTTCTTCCTACGAAGTCGTGTATGTGCAAAACCTATTGTTAACGAAAAAGCCAAAGAAGCTGCACTTGAAGATGGAAAAGGAGGGTAAGTCTTTTTTTTTTAAAATATTTATTGCATGATCTTATCATATCTTTGCAGTGCAGTTATATAAAATTGTGTTGTGGAAAAAAATATATATACACACACACAGCACTCAGTATTAGACAAAGTAAAAAATTGTGTAAAAAATATATGCTATTCATTTTAAATAATAAATATTTTACAATATTTTTATCAGTTAGAAAAAGGGCTTGATATTTGTATTAATTGTATTACTGTGTGTATGTGTGTGAGATTATATTTATTACATTTAACAATATTATAATGATAAAATTGCTGATATATACTTTTTTCTTGACAATGTTATATATTGTTAAGAAATGTAATAGAATTTTAAGTTATCAAAAAATTTGAGAAAAAGTTGTGATTTTTATGCTGGTAAAATCAGAATAAGTATTTATTGCTTTTATTTGAAGCTGTTTAACATGACTTTTGAATTCTAAAGTATAAAACTTGAAACAGCTTAAAAGCAGTGTAGATTCATTTTTTTATTACATCATTGTGGTTTAGTCAAAATGATGGCCTTGAAAATTTTTTTTATTATTGAAGCAATTATCAAAATTTATTTAAAGCAAGCACTACATTGCACTGCAAAAGCATAGCACATTTATTAAATTCCCACATTTTTGTGCACTTTCATATTTTAATTTTATAAATTTTATTTTATTCCCAGAATTTTTCTGAATTAGATAATTGATCCTCCAAATCCTTGAACTTTTAAAATTTGTAAGCATATACGTTATCTGTCATTTGTACTGGAAGGAAATTTTTTTACTCAGGTTTATTTATTTTAAATGCAAGAACTTATATTACACAAAAATGAAATGTGTATGTATTTCCTAGAAAAAATATTTCTAAAATTTATTTAATGATTTTATAAATTTTATTATATACACCTGGGGTGAACTATAATGGATTTTTAAAAAACTGTATAATTCTTCCTCTCTAAATATTTCAGATTATATTTACTATATTATTTTGCAGAGGAAATGATGCAAATACAAACAATGGGAATGTTAAAATTGATGTTAACAGTGTTGCTGTTACCGAGTAAGCCCAAAACATGACAAATTTTCATAAATAATTGACTGTGTCTTAAGGGCTCTTTGTTAAATGTGGCGGCAGCATGATTATTGCTGTGCATGAATTACCTATAAACTGATTTGCTTTTTGCATGAAACTCTGTGGCATTTTCTGAGGCTTGAGTTACATGTTTTTGCTTTTGTGTGTGAATTTCTGTCCAGTGGAATCATTTCAAAATTGAAAATTATATATATTTAAAAAGGGCAGGGTAGTTAAAATATTTTATAACTTTTCCTGTTTTAAATTTTTAGCCTTTGATAAGTTAAATTGAACTGGAAAATTTTAGTAGGAGCTGCACTTTTTATTTTTTTATGTCAAGAAGGCATATAATTTTTTTTTTCTGTCCTGTTTTGTATTTCATAATTTATTCCCTCAAAATGGAATTAAATTTTATTATTGTGAAAAAAATTTTAAAATATATCTCTAGAAAATTATAAAAGAAAACAAATGTGTTTTATACTAATTTAGAAGACCATTATTTCCCATAGGTTACACTGCAACATGGTACTGTTTTATGCTGTGTTATCATTATATTTAAGAGAATTGTAATTGCTACAATTTTAAAACTTCTTTTTTTACTGCTCTATTTACTTTTAATACTTATACATAAAAATATATATCTACATTTAAGCTATTCTCAAAACAGCATTAAATCTAAGTAATGTGTGCATAATTATCATGTATTTAAAGCTTAAAGCTTTTCTTTTTTTATATAAGTAGCATTGCTTTGTCTGTGTTTGATTCCAAAAATACAGAAATTCAAGAAAAATTATGTGCAAAATGTCCCATTTAGATGTATATTCATATTTTTCTATCAGTAAGTAGCTGTCATTTTAAAAAAAGAGTAGTACTCCAGGGAAAGTAAACTTCATTCTAATGTTATAATAATTTTATTGCGTTTTATAAGTAATATATTTTTTATTCATTTAAATGTTTAGTTCTATAAAATTTTAATTCTCTGTTTTATTCTATTGACAATGAATAGAAGTAACAAATCACAAAATATTATTTCTTTGAAGATTGTTTGAAAATATTATTTGTATTTTTAAAAGAATTTTTTTTTCCTTATTATTTTTTAGTAAATGGTTTAAGCCTGTGTTAAAATGCTACGAATTTTACTTTCAAATTTATATCGTGCATAAAATAAAACCAAATATTAAAAGAAAACCTTTTTAGTTTTAGTCCCTTACCAAAAGTTTATGCACTAATTTTTTGAATTTGTGAAATAAGCTGCATTTGAATGGGCCGTCTTGTGCATATAAACATCTTGTTGCTTATTTATGTGTTCTAACAGCTCTATCTTCTTGCAGCTTAAAAGGAACAAAACTACTTCATCTTACTGCTTGTCCAGTGATGAATTATTGTTTTCTTTAATTGTTACATAAATGTTGCAGCTGAAAATCATGTTAAATCAAATGTATTTAAAAAAATTAATATTGTTTAATTTTTAGCACAGATGAAATATTAAGTAAAATTTGCTATGAAAATTAAATGTTTCTATTTTTGAATTTTATTTTGTTTTGAAAATGAAGCCTAATAAATATCTATGTGCTAAACTGTTTGTAATTTGATGCAAATATTGCTTTTTTAAGTATTAATTAATCATAAATCTGTTTGATATAGAACTGAATGATTAATTTTTAAGCATGTTAATTGTATTATTAATAAACTGTAAATAAAAGGAACTTAATTGGCATAAATAAATCTGTTAATGCTTTAAAATGAATGTTAAAACATTATATAAAAGGATGATGCAATGTGAGGAAGCTTAAAATGTATGCGCTGAAATGACTTCTTTTGTAATCTTAAAATCAAATGGTATTTTTAGGAAAGGAGACAATTTTGAAAAGAAGACTAGAACAGAAGTAGATAATCCTGCTTTTGAGTAAGTAAATGTGCATATTACTAATTAATTAACTTGAAGTGATGCTGTTTTGAGAATAGCTTAAAATGTATTTATACTTTGTTTTATTGTGTATCATTAGTTATTTGAATAAAATATTGAACTGCTGTGTATAAAAAACTTTTACATATGGTCACTATTATATGAAATTTAAATGTATAAACTTGGTATTTAAACACCATTTTTTTTTGTTTGAATGCTTTTTTTTAAAAAAATTTTTAAACATATATTTTTAAAGGCCCTTTTAATAGTTACATTAGCATTTCACAAATTCATTTGAAATATTGTCATTAAAAACAAATCTATTTTAAAGAGTTGTAGAGTAAAACAAGGCTTTCAAATGCAATATATCCTAATTCAAAGACAATAAATAATTTTATTTGCTACTGTACATCACATTAATAAGTCAGGATACCGAGATTTCTTTTAATAGTTACTTTTCATATTTTATTACAGATGTTATATTTTAAAATATGTAAGTGTAATATCTTTCAATTTACATCTCAGATGGTAAATTTAATGCAGAAATACAAACAAGTTTTATTCGAACAAAAATTGTGTTCTATACATTTTACTATGCAATTATGTTAAGCATCATTAAATGCATGAAATTATTTAATAAACAATGCTTTATGCCATTTTTTTGTTTTTATTATATTGCATATTGAAATGCTTTTTGTTTTACACTTCTAGTTTTTGCTGTAATAGCTAAACAGTATACTACTACATTTCTGTTGTCATTTTATGCATATTATATACACAATATCGACAAAAAAATGTGAAACACATCTAATGAATAACATTGTAGCATATATAAACAGAATTTACCAAATGTATGATGCATGTTTTCTAAAAGAGTGTGAGGCATGCATGTTAAGTCATGAACTTCGGGAAGAATTTTTTCCAATCTAGGTTCCAGAAAAAGCCTTGATTTCAAGGTGTGTATTGGGGTGATAATAGATTTGAGTAAATATTTCTCTGCCCTTTAGCAAAGAGAAGGAGCCTTTCAAGGTGAATGAAGAGGCTGAGAAAGATAACGAAGGGGAAGTGGCTAATGAAGATACTCCAATGATTCTGTCTGCAGGGTGAGCTTGGGAACAATCTATGCTCGATAGCTTTGTACCCTTCTCTTGTCTGCATCCACTTCGAATGCACCTTCTTCTCCCAATTTCACTTGTGTTACTCATTTGAAAAGTATGTCATATGAAAAAACTAACTAATTCATGAGGAAAGCAGTCAAAGAACAGTACCTTATTCTTAATTAGTATAATTTTTAAATCTTATTTTTATTTAATTTGGTTTTTTATGTAGATTAGGTGAACTATATTTAAAAACATTTTATTCAAACAGTTATTAATTATACACCAGTCCATTCTGAATTAGGTTAAAATTAATGAATAAGATGTGCTTTATATTGTCTAAGAAGACAGATTAAGATTTAAATTAATTAAATAAAGTGTGCTATATTTTCTATAGGTTTAGGAGTAAGATAGTAAATGTAAAGATAATAGAAGACAATTCATATATTTCAAAATAATGAGTACTCAAATAACATCCCATCCATTCATAATATAAGTGAAATTCAGATAAATATTCTTCCAAATTTTCTTTTCTCCCAGAATAAATATGTAAAATTCTTTTATTGAACTATTCCCCTCCCTTTTTTTTTGTAATTTTTAGTTGAGTCATATGTAGATTTATTATTGTAAATAACCATTTTACGAATACTGAAGTTAGTTTTCCGTGATGTTTTAAATCAACTGAAAGCTTGTAACTTCAACAAAAAACCCTCCTATTTATTCAATGTATTATTAGATCATCCTAAGACGCAGTTATTATGCTTCTATAAACAACTTTCTCTTTGTCTAATAAAAATTGCGAGTAATACATGCCTGTTATCTTTTTAATTGTATTATCAAGTGCTAGTTTAGGTATGATTAAAATAATAATTTTCAGAGGGAAAAAAAGGTGTAGTGTGTGTTAATATAAAAAATATTAATTTTATATTTGAGTGTAGTTTATGTTATTTCAATAGAAAGATTATTTTTCAAAATAAATTTCAAATTTATTTTATTATATATCTATAATAGCTCTTTTTTTTTACTAGAATTAGACAGATTATTGTTATTTAATTTTTAATGTAGGGCATTTTATATGACATACTTTTCTAAATATATCTTTTTTTTATTTGTTCTCTTCACTGTTGCTCTCGCTGACTTTTGTGACCCAATGTTGAAAATAAAATGAATGTGTTTTTTCTTGTGATTGTTGTGAAAATACTGCCAAAACATTTTTCTTTTGGTTGTTGCCTGCCATCTTGTCTTGTGCTCTTCTATTTCATTTTTCATTGTTTTTTTGTTTGAGATATTTTTGTTGAACTGTGGTTGAGAAATGATTATACTTGAAATTTTCATTTACTTAATATTCATCAGTATTTTCTTTACTCTGACTAAGTGACGATGGTTAAGGGAAATGTCCTGAGCTTTATTGCACTCCTTATTTTTCTCTTTCAATTTGATTTTATGCACTCTTTCTTTCTGAAGAACTGGCTTTATTTCTTTTTTCAGTCTGTTATGACTAGTAGCTGTCATTCCAGTTGTGTCTGTTGCATTTGTGATTTTGAAACTTTAGTGTTGGGGATCTTATTATTTGTATCTGAAGAAATATGATGTATAGAACCCATATATATATAGCTTGGATGTTTTTGGAAGAAAAAACAGTGTTCAAAGTTTTTGTTTTTTTGTAGAAAATTAGAAGTGTTTTATTGATATCACTTGAAGATGGAATATTATTTTAGCTGTTACTGATTTTATTTTCACAAAGTTCTTCAGAAGATATCATTGTTTTAGTTTACTCACAACTGTTGTATTTCACTTATTTATGTTTATCTCAACCTTTAACTGTGCTACTAATATTGATTTGCCTAACACAAATCTCGTTGCTTTGATTAACATCTGCACTGCATCTAATTTCTTATTGTTTTATGTCAATGTATTATTCTGATGTATTCTTTTAGTTGTATTCGTTGTGCAGTATGCAGTAAAACCTTGATTATAATTTGTAATTCTGAAGAAAAAAATGTTAGTCAAAGTGGGGAAAAATATGTAAAAGTAAAAAGTTGGTAATTTTAATTGAAGTTTTAAATTTATAAAATTATTTAAATTATTTTCCATTTGTTCAATATAGCAAAAATATATAAACATCTGTGAATATTTTTTAAAAAAAGTTAAGTATTAATGATTACTCTTTGATAAAATACAATTTTGTGGTATTAGTTTGGTGAAAAATTTATTAGGATAAACTTATTAGAAGATATTTTATTATATGAAGTATGATAATGTATAAATAAATGTATTTATGACAATTCAATTTCATTTGTAATTTATAACTTTTGCTATTTGAACAAAAATAGTTCAATTTTTTCCATTAAAACTGAGTTTATTATAAATAATTTACATTTTTAATTGTTTTATGGATTAGCACCATTAAATAACCTGCAAATATTTTTTCCTGTTTTAAAACTTTATATTTAAATATTCAAATTAATTATGTAGCATAAAATCTTAATAAAAGCATCAAGTATTCGATATCCATTCAAAATTGAGCTTTTAAACAAAAGTGTAAACTAAATATTTTTTTTAATTTCAAGGTTTTGCTGTATTTTAAATAAAGTAGTTCTAACACACATGTAGAAAAATTAACTGGGGTATAGGTCTACCTCTTTGCTATATATAACTTGTGATAACGTACAATAAAACAGTTAATTTGTACTTATACACATTTTGATTTTTTATTGATATTTTTAGTGCTAAGGATACCAAAGCTAATGATGGCACAGCAGATGATGTGAAAAACAAGTCTCCTAAAGGGTCAAAGTCAAGCATCGCCAAGGATAGCTTAGTGTAGATTGACCAAAGAAGATTCTCTCACTTATGTTGGCATTGTACTGAATGCTAACATAATTTAAGTGGAAAAAATATGACTTTCATAATTGTTGTTTGACAGTTGGTACAAAAACTCTTTAACATTCTGCAGCTTCTGTCATACCAAAAAAAGGAAAAATTTAAAAATTGAAAAGAAATCTCATTTAAAATTTTTTGTGTTCCAAAGACTGATTTATTCAGCTGTTTATGTCCCCCTCTGGTAATGTATGTCTATGGTCTTTTTTTTTAAGTATAGATTTTCCAACCAATTTCTACTGTCATCAAAGTTTACAACGATATTCGATGTCACAGAATTTATACAGGAGACAGAAAAATAGTAATTATGTGGTTCAATGTGTAAATGCGCTTGACTTTGGAACTGTGTTCGGCTAACTACAGCAAAACATAATACTCATTCTGTGGCTCTACTCTCTTACTAAGCGTAAAAGAATTTGCAAAAATGTCCCATTTTGGAGGGGAAAATCTGTTAAAAGTAATGGAAGGATGTTTGAAATAGTATTAGAATTTTCTGATAAAAAAAATGTAAAAAGTCATTTGCCTCGACATTTGTTTTGCGAATTTAGCTCTATGGTTCTATTTGAACAAAGACTTTTGAGATTATTCATTCCTGTTATGTGTTTACAGATCATTCCATAATATTTTTGGAGTATTTTTTGTTGTTGATTTTGTTAGCTCGCTTATAATAATGGCATATTTGTATTTAAGAAATGCTCTTCTTTCATCACATAAACTTACTGAATCATCTGCGCTTTGTGTATTTTTTTTTTCCATTTCATTATTGCGAAGTCCTAGCAAGTGTTATTTTTTTCTTTTTCCTTCATATGGTTCAGTTCATTTTTATTTTATGTCACATCATACATTTTTATTTTCACTTGTAAAAAAAAAGAATATTACCTTTTTATTATTGTGTATTTTATTATTTCAAATGCTGCTTAGGAATGCAGTATTGGAAAATATATATTTGATCCATCATCTAATTGATACCCCCGCACACTGTCATAATTTTTTTGTATTTTTTTAGTTCCCCCTTTCTTCCTTTTGTTTTGTTGTACTTCACATGTGAACTTTTTCATGAATATAAAAATATGAATTTTTAACTGTGTATATAATGTGATTTTCTGATGGATGTGTTTTCATTTTATTTGGGCTTTTGCATAAACAAAAACAAAAAAAAAGAATTAGATATATTATTGAAAAGTGCTATAATAACAAATTAATGCAGTGTTATTTATTCACTACTTGGAACTTATCTGAACGAAGTAGTGAAGTAGAGTTTTTTCCTTCATGGATTTGATGCAATTCAAATGAGTTTTTGATGACCATGACAGTTTCATACATGTTTCAAAGAGTTGGATTTATAAGCAATTTAAAATAAAAATACAAGTCATTTTTAATATTTTCAATACAATTTATTGCTTTTTTGATGGCAAATAAAATAGCAAAAGAAAAAAACACCAAAAATTGTATAACATCTTTACAACGATTGATTTTGACAAATTTTTTACAACTGGATTTAGTATCTTGCCCATTTTAATATACATTTATTTCATGGGCCTATCATTTAAAAGGGAAAAAAATTTAATGTTTTAAACTGCTGTTTGTGGCACATCAACAGCAGTATTGATGCAGCACTAATTAACACTGCTTAGCACAGCTAATAAATTAAGTACCTAACGACATACATCATTATAACTTGTAATCTCCATGAAATGTGCTGCGCAAATTTCTAGCCTTCTTAGTTGCATGAAAGCATAATTATATATGTATATATACAATGTAAAAAAAAAGGAAAACAGTACATTAAATGGATGTCAGAGCCTTACCATCTGTATGAGCAGCTATTTTTCAGCAAATGAGATACTTGTACAATTATAATGTGTTTGTTCTGAGATATATTGGAATGCTTGCTGCTCTCTTCTTACCTTGTGATGTTGTGTGCATGAATCAAGAATAAAATCTTGTTCATAAACGTTATGTTGTGTGCTCAGTTTATCTTTTAACAATCATATAGTGTTCATTCAGAAACAAAGAAAATTTTCTATCATTAATGTGAACTTTTTTGAAATCTTATTATACATAAAGCTAATGCCTTATTGAGTTAACCTCATTAAGGTTTTAGCTCATAAACATTTTTTGCTAAATCTGTCCAATATTCTACAAAAAGTGTATCATTTTCATATTATTTAGTTATCCTAGTGTCTGGCAATTAAGCATCTGAACTATTTAACTCCAAAAGTTATTTCGATTTTTCTTAAAAAGCCAAGAAATAGATTTTCCAATCTAATGGTGATTAGTTGTAATGGTGATATATAACTTTTATATAACTTTCAATGATTAAATGGCAATGATTTCATTTTTAACTTTCAATTAATAGTATAAAAATAACATTTAACAACAAAACCTTTTAATTAAGGATTGTTTTTTTTGAAAACTTTGCTAAACATGAAAAGGAGGTGAAATGTGAGAAAATAATTAAATGTAAACATTGGATGATTAAATGGCTACACACATTTGAAACTTTTCTTGTGTGAGTGAGAGTTATATTAATGTCCCACCGGAAAGCAACACGAGGCTTTTGGCAATGACATCTAAGCTGGTGCCCCTCTTCTAACTACCACACACAATGAGAGGACATTGAGCCTCAACATATTTAATATGCATCGGCTTCCATTACACTGCAGGTGGAACTTTTTTCTTGAATTTGTTTTTATAAATTGATTAAGTTCATGAGATAAAGTACGGTTATGAACAAATTGCTTCTGCTTAAGGCAATATTTGGTATATGCCTTAAGCAGAATAAAATTTAATGGATAAAATCATGCTATTACTGCTCTAAGTAGCTTGAAAAGGGATGTAATATTTGGCATGTTGAGTAGAAAAGTAATGAAGCATGGTTATCAAAAATAAACTTTTATTTCAACAAGCGTAACTAATATACTCAGTTAACTAATATATTCCCTTCATTGAAGAGGACTTCTGGGAAGACAAAAGAAATGCCAAAAGACATTTCTTCCATCCAATGAAATGTTCTTGCAGCCAATAAGGCTTGAATCAAGATCATCTGATATTATGAGCGTACACTACAAATAATAGTAGAGTATTTTTTTATATACAGCATGTTTTCTAAGAAATATGTAGATAAATAAATACTAGGTCTAGCTCAACTAAATCCGTGTAAATTTCTAAGATGTAGTTCTGATAGAATCTGGATTTGCAGGTGAAAAAAAACTTAAAAGTATTTGGGGGGCAGTACTTTGTCTTCTTCTGAAAACCATATTCTAAACATCACCTGGGCAGGGCTTTTTGTGCCAAGGTACAAGATGAAATTTACTGCTGACTCCAGTTCTGCTTGCCAGTAGTCCATAATTGCTGATGTGTGATTTTTCGCTAGGCCTTAAACACCTGATTATTTTGGGCCTTTTTAAAATGATTTCATTAAAATTTTTATAGGGACATTTATGTGCTAGCTTTATATGACTTTTTTTCTTTACATTTGTAATTTGTTCTGTTGTGTATGACCATTTAAATTTGTATCATTTCCTATATTTTATGGCAAGTGGATTGGGAATGCAGCAGAAATGCAAGAGAACAGGATTTTATCCTATTTTTGAGTACATAAGTAAATCAGCAATAATTTAGTATTAGCTACCAAAAGAGCCGTTGTTTTAGTTATCAATAAGTTTTAGTCAGTCACTTTCCTTTCTTCTCCCCCTTTTTTTTTTATTCTTATTAATGTTAAAAGCCTATTTTTAGAAAATATTATTGATTTTTAAAATATATTATATCAAAGAAAAAATTTCATCTTCATGTTTTTCATGAATGAAGTGGATGGCTATAACTGTTCTAGCAAAACTTTGTAAAGAACAATCAAATATGTTTAGATATAAGGTATCCGCGAATATGTTGAAATGGGCCAAATTCTGTCAAAAAAACATATTTTTTGTTTTATTGAATAGTGCTATCTTTTGGCTTTCCAAAACATTCTTTGTTTTGTTTCTACGTTACCTAGAGGTCCAGTTATAATAAATTTTATAAAATTTAAAAAACCGGAAGTGAGCCTGTCATCTACTGGAAGTAGGCATTTAAATGGCTTAAAATCTGTCAAAAATTAGTTTTAGGAGCAGTTTTTTGGAAATACAATTTCAAAATTCTTTTAAAGAAATAATACAAATAATTTCTTGTCTTAAAATTTAATGGCAACACTACATTTCTTTCAATAGTTTGGCAATAAGAGATTGTGTTTACAAAATTTTTAATCGCTTTTCACTAGCTTTTAGCTCGAGTGTTTTGATTTATTTTGCTAATGTTGGCATTCTTTTTTAAGAAATCTTAATTTTATTATTTAAATTTTGTATTCTCTTAAGTTATGGGTAATCACAAGAATAGAAATTCTACTAGTAAATATATTTAAAGGCAATGGATATGTTACCGGCAAAGTATGAAATGCCGGCATTCTATAGAATGACTAAAGCTGTCTAGGCAAAGTATGAAATAAGGTCATAATAAGGTTACTATATCAATGACGTACATTTCTAAATAATACAAATGTTATTCTGACAAAATAATGAGAGAGTGCCATTAAAAAATATTCAAAATACGTAAAGGTGCCTGATTGGTGAATCGTCTGCTTATTATGCCGGAGGTTAGGGTTCGACTCCACGCGATAAATTTTTTTCTTCAATTCTTTTAATTATTTTTTAAAATTAAATAAATTTATTTATGAAAGGTTTATAAAATATTAAATGATATTTTATGTAATTATTTTTTATTTTATGAAGTAAAAAATTACTGTAATTATTTATAAATATTTATATTAAATTTTATAAATTTATTTTATATTAATAAACAATATTTATAATAAAATATATAATAAATATTAAATGATATTTTATATAAAAATTAGTTACAAATAGTTTTATAATGTGAAATACAATATACTGTAAATAAAATATTATATATAACATAAAATAATTTATAAAATATATTATTAAATAAATTATTTTATAATTAATATAATAAAAAATGTCTTTTTTATATATTATTAATTTAATTATTTTATAATTTTATAAAATATTTAAAAAGTCCTTTTCAAATAAATTTATTTAAGTTTAATAATATTAAAATAATTTTAATAAGTTTATTTAAATAGTTTTAATGAATTTATTTAATTAATTTTAATAAAAATTAATAATAATTTCAAAAATAAATAATAATTTTAATAATAAATTAATAATTTTAATAAATTTATTTAATTTTAATAATAAATTTATATTTCTTATTAATAATAATTCTTAATAATAATAAATTAATTAAATTTTTTTTTTACTTTATAAAATACAAAATAATTACATAAAACATCATTTAATATTTAGTAAACCTTTCATAAATAAATTTATTTAATTTTAAAAAATAATTAAATGAATTGAAGAAAAAAAGCTTATTGCGTGGAATCGAACCCTAACCTCGGGCATAATAAGCAGACGATTCACCAATCAGGCTACGAACTCGTTAGAAGAAGTAAAACTTAATTATATAAAAGCTAAGCACGAATTTCGAAGGCTATTTTCTCAGAATTGACTGGCTATTCGACGGAATTACATTGAGGGGTGAACACCCTTAAGGAGTACTACTATTACACCAAGTCTCGATCCCAAATGAATTTCCTTAGTCGTGCCCTCCTTTTGTTAGATATGTAGAACTAAATGCGGAAAAGCTGAATACATATTCAATTTTCTCTCTTCAAACAAATATCTCCAGCTATGGCATTCAATAATTTACAAAAAAGCTGTAAATTTACCTTTAGAGTTATCTTTCAAATTTTTTCGTAATTCCTTAATTGACCAAATTCTGGAGATGTTCGTCAAATAAGATCTATTACAAATTTATGAAGTTCATCCAAAAATTGACAAATCTGCCGAGTAGTGCTGAATGCCACCGATAATTGTACCGTGGGCCATTGGTTGCCTACCCCTGCTTTAGACCATGACTCCTTCTCCAACACTACGACTTGCTTCTCCATTTTCATGCAGCATAGGAAAAAACCAATTTTTGCTGAATAAGTTTAAGTAAAATTGAGTATTTTGACACTCCCGAACAATGTGCAACTGACAAATTCTGAGCCTGAAGTACGCGTTAAAAGTCTCGCGCACAATATTCGAAACGAATCAGAGATGTATTTCATACTTTGCCGGTTTCTCACTAGGCATTCTTTAGAATGCCTAGGCAATGTGTGAAATAAGAATCATTTCATACATTGCCTACTAGTTTTAGGCATTCTATAGAATGCCGGATTTCATACTTTGCCGGTAACAGATACACTAATAAGAACAACACAAATGAGATTGATAAAAATATCAAATCTGCACCTACTACAAGTGAAATAAAACTTCAAAATGATTCAAAAATGTCAAGTACTGTTGAAAATGAAGATAAGAACGTAATTTTTAATTTAAAATTTTAAGTAATGTGATTTCCTTATTATGCTGCCCTGAATGTTTCGAAAATAAGATACAACTTTTTCAAGAATCTGTGTTTGGCTTAGCATCTAATATGATACTATATAAAATGTAAAAACTGCAAATTTTTCAGCTCCTTTTGTACATCCATGAAAGTCAACAAAATGCACAATATTAATCTTTTCTTTGTTTTTGGCTTAAGAGAGAGAGAACCATTGGAAAGGGACACTCTGCTGCAAGGAAACTGTGTTCAGCTATCAATGTGAACTTTCCGGCTCACAAGTGTAGTATAGGGGGGCACTTTTTGATTTGGTGATTTTTCTTCGTATTTGATGATTTTTTTTTTAAATGTCATGGTGAGATATCGAATTCATTCTAAAATAAATAATAAATAATTCCGAAAAAAGTACCTTGGCAAAGTTTTTTAGTCACCAAAAAAAAAAAAGGTCTGCGCCAAGTCCCCCCCTATACTACACTTTAACCAACTTTCCTTCTAAGACAGCTTTCAGGTGTCTTGAGAAAAAATTAAAGCATGTTTCTAATAAAGTTGCATGTAAAATTAAGAATGAGGCTGCAGCTCTGAGGTTCAAAAAAAGAATAATTTTGATGAAGATTTATGCGGTGGTCAGTCGATGGAACTTGGAAAACGTAGGGACACTTGTTTTTAAATGATTGTGTTAGTGTCATTTCCATAGAAAAGGGAAAGGTTTTGAATTGAAGTCTTGTCGAAAACGTTGCAGATTATGTTCGAAAAAAACTGAAGACAGTATTTCGCATGAGTGTGAAAACATGTTTCATCTGGTCATCTTCATCATGAACCTGTCGGAGTATAGAATATTCGAAAGATTTTTTTTCGGGATGAAAAAAATTGCAATATGTGCAAATTTTATAGAGATGGGGTTTTAAAAATTTTTGATGCATTTAAAAAAATTTTTTATGGTAAAAAACAGCTTTTAAAAAAATTTAATCTTTTTCCATATTAAAAAGCTTTGGCCAGGGGCTTGGGAAAGTTGAAGCTCATAAAAAAAGTTCTGGAAGGTGGGGGGAAATTAACTGAAAAGTTTCATCGAAAAAATGCAAAAACTATTATGGAAAGTATCAGATCAAATGTCAATAACATAAAAAAATGCAAAGTGCATTAATTGCAGCTTTTTTTTCATTGCTGTTCAAACAAAAACTTACCGATGCATGGCCAATGCCCAGTTGGCCCCGACAGCTTTTTAAATTTCAACGAGCTACATTTCACGGAAAGATGCATATTGATACTGGCAAGGACTTCCACAAGAAAAAATTAAAATTATTAAGCATCATTTTGAAGCTATGTGACAAGCATTTACCAATAAATGTTTAGGGGGGAAAAACACAGAATGAAATGAAGTTTTAATGGATTTCTGTGGAAATTTACCCCAAAAGATATTTTTTTGGTTTACAAACTCTGAGATTGGGGGCTCACATTGGCTGTCATCCAATTTTTAAAAAGGGGTTTTTCGAGGATTGTTAGATGTGTTGAACCAAGCCAAGTACAAAGTTGGTGCCAATACTAAAAAGAGGTTTTCCCCCAACTCGATGAAGAACGCGTTAGGGGAAAAAGCGTCATTCATTATCTGTAATAAAAACTTCCAGAAAAAAAAAGGTCACGAAAAAAAAAAAATTAGCCAAAGAAAGAGATACAAGAGGGCATAACTTACAAATGTGGGGAATTTTAGCTTTTTTATGCAAAAATTTATATTAAAACAACAAAAGTTTAAACTTTTTAAACCTTTTTTTTCTAAATTGTTTTTTTGCATAATGTATTCACGGTGGGGTCAGATAAAAAAAAATGTTATGAAATATTTTTTTCTATAAAAATTTTTTAACCTGATACTTTATTTTTGTTTTCTAGAGAATTTTACTAAAATATTTCTTATTGTATGAATAATTTTTTATTTATGGGCCCGTTATTTTAAAAAAGGTTCATAAAATGACACATTTCCTATAATTTTTTTCCCCGATGAGCTCTTAAAAAAAATTTTAAAATTTTTAAAAAAAACATTAAAAAATTTTTGTACATACCTAGATAAATACATTTTAAATTTTTTTTAGTAATACTTTTCGATATAAGTTAATTACTTTTTTTTCTAATTCTTTGAATTTTTTTGCGTTTTTTAAAAAATTTTAAATTATAATTGTGATTTTTGAAATTTAGATATTTTTAAAAATATATTGTTAGTTAAATGTTAGTATTTATTGGTATTCATCTCTCTAAAAAAAGCATTTATAATGTTTTAATATGCTATTTTTAAAAAAAGTAATCCGAACGTGTTCGGATACCAAACCCGCAAAGTAGAATGCTTGCTAAATTGCAGATTTTGTCTGCGGATTGTGCTTATTTTATGTTGGATCGAGAAAAATAGTTTCCAAATTTTCAATCGGAAATCTTTCGATTTGGCATTTAATTTATTATTCTGTGGTATATAAAGAATTAGATTGATTGCTAAGTTAAAATATATATAGGTTAAAGATAAATGGACTTGTTTAAATTTGTTAAATACACAATGTCTAAAACATTTGGACGTTTATTAGTAAAAATAAAGTAGTAATAAAAATATGAAATTTAACCAACGGTTAATACTTATTTGTTGTTAATACATGGTAGTTTGCTGTGTATTCTTAGCAAACTTTTTAGCTATAATACATCATTGAAATTCAGTATTACAGCGAAACTTTTTCAACAGCCAGAGCACAGCAACAAAATTCAGCTGCTTCCAAATGATCTTAAGTAGTTTGTCACTCAATACTGAAAACGAATGTTGGCTCAGCATTTGATGCTGGAGTACAGAAATGGATTTTTGTAACGATGCTCACATTTGAATGCAGGTCCCAAATGCTTTGGTACTGCAATTTAATTAGCTTATATATTGTAGTTTAATTAATATAGCATCCAAATACTACAGTAAATTTTAAAAGTGGTGGCCTCTGGGCATTAATCTATATTGTCATTACTTGAATACATCTCTCTCTGAAGACTTTTTTTAAAATAATTCCTACTATTAGTTCACACTCTTTATATATATTTATTTATCTATACATCTTGCTCAAATTTTCAATCGTTAATAAAATACTTTTTATACATCCACTCATGTTCCAATACATTTTTTTAAACTTTTAGTGGATGACACTTGATATTAATAGTTTTTCAAATATTAATTCATTAATTAAATGTAATTAATAAAGAAATAGTAACAAAAATAATAGTTCAACACCATATATAAAAAAAAAGTCTCTGTTTGTGCCCTTTGGAAGCGTTGGCATCTAATCCAAAAAGGGCGTGGGTTGAATCACCCGGGATGGCCTATAGAAGGATTTCTTTTTATACTAATTGAAAAAAATTAAATTTTGAAAAATAAATAGTAGCAAACAAAAAAAAAATAATCCCAAACCCCTATATAGAAAGGGAAAATGCTTTCTATTTTGCCAAATATTGTTATTCTGCCCTACATATTTATATTAAATTGTATTTTTTAATAAAAAGAATAAAAAAAACTTTGTTGACCTAAGTAGGAATCGACTTTATTTTTTTTATATATATTACTTGTTATTAATGGTTTTGACCATAAAAGCAAGCAATTTTTATTAAACATTTTTATTCTTAAAATTTTCATCCTAACCTTATATATGAACATTATACTAAACTATATCTGTATTTGGAATCTATAAAAATTATAAATATTTTGTCTTTTATAAGAATATTTCAAGAGTTTTTTTTCCCTTTTTTTCCCGTGATTCAAATTTTGAAAAAAAATATAAGATAAAAAGATAAACATTTTTTTACCCTTCAGTTGCATTTATATATATATATATATGAAAGGGGAGTCTTTTTTTTAAAAGAAATTTTTTTTCTGAATTGTTATGATTTATTTTAAAACATATTTAAGTGTGACGAGATTTTTATTGAGAAACGTAAGGGCAGGGGGTGCTAAGTTATTATTGTTTTGAACAATTTTTTTAAATGGGGGTTTTAAAAGGGGTTTTTATTAAATAATAGTAAAAGGGAACCTTTTTGCTGCCCCCACATAACTTGTCAATAAAAGCGGAAAAATAGAAATGGATATTCTTATAATGAAACTTTGTTATATTGATTCACTCACAGTTTCAACTGAAATTCCTTTTTGACATATGATATTAAATGTTTTCTATTGTACGAGGGTCATTCTGAAATTTTTGAGATACATCTAGGTTTTTAAAGTTATACTTACAAAATTTTAGGGGTGTTCAAAATAATCTCCTCCTGCATAAATGCACTTTTGTTGACGAATTTTCCACAGATTAAATGCCTGAAACCATTCATTTCTCAGAATTGATGAAACCACATCAATCTCTTCTTCTGAATGGATACGACGTCCACGTAAGTTCTTTTTTTAGATTAAAATACAACTAAAAGTCACACATAGCTAGATCCGGAGAATAAGGGGGATGTTCTATCATTTTAATTTGTTTTCGCTTTAGAAACTCAACTGTTAATCCGGCTGTATGAAAAGATGCACTGTCATGGTGAAGCATTAGTCCCCCTAACATTAACTTGGAGAATTTCTGGAAGACATTTAGTGGTACACCAGTTTGCTATTACTGTCTTCTGTCCTTCCAACTTGATGGCTTTGACCAATCCCGTACTTCTGAAGAAAACTGCACGCATTACTTTTTTAATTGCTCAATGACTTTTCGCCATTGTCGGCTTGGCATCATATTCAAAGATTCCTACTTTGCTTTCTTGACGTGTTGAAACGTCAAAAAACGGTATGTATGTTTCATCACCCGTTACAATTTTAAAAATGATGCGGTTGCAACCATCATTCAGCAGTTTACTCATATGATATTGCAGGCTATATATGGTCTATTATACTATAAGTTGGGGCCACATGTTTACAATCTTCAAAAACTCAAACATATGATTTTGATAATATATTATGCATTTATTAGCTCAATGCAAAGCTCAATGTTTTTTTTAATTTTTTTTTATTATACATACGTAGTCGTCTTATAGCGCTCATGTTATTTTTTTAACTTAAACTATACATATTTTACATTCTTTTTTTTTAAAAAAAAATAATTTTTTTTTTAAATTTCAATTTAATATTACTTTTTAGAAGATGTTAGGTATCGTTTTTTTTTTTTTCACAAAGCAAATCATAAAAATTTGATTGAAAATACAGTGCTGACATAATTTTTAAAATTGATGATAAATAGTGATTGGGTTTAATCTTAATCTTTCTTATAATTTTCGCTATTTTTCATTAAAAGTATTTACCCACATAAATAAGTGTTTCCGAACATAGTCATTATTCGCATAACAAATGACAAATTTTAGGAAACAGATCTACTGATATAAATATGCATAAATATCTAGAATTCCAACTTCCATAGATTTTTTCTTTCAACAAAGAATCACACTGGATTTCAATTAAATTATTTGCAAACTTTCATCAACAATTTCGATATTGTTGGATAGAGATAAAGTAAAAAGGCGAAATTATAGCTCACAGGTTTTAAAATTAGAATTAATAATTTCGTTCCAAACAATTTAATTTTGTGAGCGTATTTAGTAAATTTTAATTTATGGAATTTAATCAACAGATACTGATAGCTTTCACAGTGAGACAAGTTTTCTTTTTCTATTTATTTTGGCCAAAGTAATAATTTTTAATATTATCCACTAGAGTTGTAACAACATGATTTTTACCGTGAAGCTTAAAGTTAAGTTGATTAATGACTTGTTATACTAACAGAGAAAGCCAGGTCCTTTATCCATTGTCTATCTTGTTAATTCCGCACATTCAAATTTTTTTTTCCAAGAAAATTATAATTTCGTCCAGCAATTTGAAGAATCGTTTAACACTTTATGATTTGAAAGCCATTAAACTTCCGTATAATATGGAAGATCGTTGTATTCACTTTCATTATCTTTCAGAAATGAAGCAAACTGACGATGATTCAGTCAATGTTCTCGAATATAATTTACAATTTTGGTGACTATTTTGAAAGCCTGTCCTATATTTAAAACGTTGAGCACAGTACCTGCTGGTGAATAATACAATGAAACTTTTTAAAATTATTATTACCATGCTATTTACATGTTTCTTTTGATCTTACAACAACTCCTTTAGTACTACCGACCATGGTAGGCCCATGGTATCACCATGATACAAGACGAACCAACTTTTCCAATGGTAACTTATATTTCTTCTAAAACATCTACTAGTACATTTAAAATACCAGCTCCAATGGTTTTATTATGAATATAAATGATTTCCAAAAGTTCATCACTTGTTTTTAAAATTAATCTTGCATTCGTGAATAAAAATGACTAGCTCAGAGAAATTTTGAATATCTGTATCTTTCATCAATATTGCAATAAAATAGACTTGAAATGTTGATATTATTGAATTATATGCTAATTTCTCAAATTCTCGGCTATTTCATCAACTCTGCTACCTACAATATTCGATTGCTGTTTTAAATAAACATTAACTATTAAATTCCATTTCAGCAAATGATTCGATCTGCTTGCGTGATTAAATGTAATGATATATCACTTTTACAGCAGGTGTATAGTTTTTGAAGAATCGATCTCAATTCAGATAACTTGTCTTCACAAAGTTTCTCAAAGTATTGTTCCAGACAACTTGTCTTCACAAAGTTTCTCAAGGTATTGGTCATAGTTTGCTTCAAGATTTGTGTCATAGTGCCTTTTAAGATTATATTCTTTAGAAACTGCTGAACTAGTTTTTAGATATGAGGTACATTTTAATCTTATTTTGAATACAAAAAATATCAGTTGCCATTTTCTTCAAAATTACGGCATTCCTTTTGAATTGATCTTTCTTAACTCAATGTGGAAATTTGATTGTGCTTTCATTCGTAAACAATTAAGTATTCATTGCCCTATATTAACAGTTTTGAATATTTTTCTTTAAACTTTGAAAAACACCTCTGACTGCCTCTTGCTAATTGGACACTCCCAACACAGAAGGAGGAAGAGAAGTCGCGCTCGCATAGAATCAGGGTACCATCTACAGTTCAGAATATGCCCACACAGTGCATTTCAGAATTTAATAAAAAAAATTATTATAAAATAAAATTAAATGAAAACGTTTATTGAAATATTAAAAAATATTTTTTTGTCTAAAGGCCATTTCTATTATCAAAAAGGATTTCTTTTAAAACAAGAATAGGTAACCGGTAAATATATTGTAAATTTATATATGAGGTTCACCTCGAATAAAATTCAAAATGAAAAAACCTTAAAAATCTAATATTTAAAAAATTTTTTTTAAAGAATTGTGTGGCGGACAGTAACTTACATACTGGTGGGCCACATGCGACCCGCGTGTTTGACACCCCTGTCCTAGACCATAGGTTCTTAAACTGTTGCCCGTAGACTCCTTGGGATCCCCATAGTCATTACCATAAGGGTAGGAGCGAAATAGTTTTTTTTTTGTTACATTTATTTTTTCGCATCTATCAACTTGAGGCTTTTATTCAAACAACTCATTCAGTGAAAGCCTTAAATAAGACATTTTGCATTTTTAACTACTTATTAACATAACTAAACAATAATTGGTAAAAGTTTTATTCAACTGCAAAAAACAGAAAAAGTAAAGAAGAATGCAACCCCTCTCCCCTCCCATTATTGCACGGTCGAACGCGTAGAAGTCAAAGGACCAGCGACTTGGAAGGAGTTCGTGTTTAATAGGGATTTTCTTGTTTATCCTCTCTATATTACTCCTGTGTGCTATATTAAAAAGTAAAGAATAAAGTTTTCAAATTTCTAAAATTGAATAAAATAATACATGCAAAATTAATTTTATTATTTGCGCAAGATTAACAGGGATAAAATACAGCATACACACTCGGCAACAAGAACTAGAGTTAGTTTACATAATGAAAAAGAATACTATGAATACCAAAAATATAAGCGCCATCTATTGGCATAGAAACAAACTCATGCTAACCCTAACAGAGAAATTCATTATCTTCAAACATCTGAAATCAGTTTCTTTAATAGAAACTTATGTGAAAAAATCCCTAATAACATAAAAAACAATAAAAATAAACACTATTTGTTTAAATTCGCTTTTTCTTTAAGAAATATCTCCCGGCTGCTGGAGATTGAGGGAAGAAAATCTGACCTGCCGAATCACACGTAAGTCAGAATGACGACGGATTGAACCGGTTTCGGTTGGTGTGAATGCAGGAAGCGAATCCTGGTCGATCAGACAAGTTTGATGGTGAATGAATCGGAGTCGTTTCGTGTGAAGGGAACCTTACACCCCTGGTCTAGGATATAGAATCGATATTGCAAGAAAAAAATGAAAAGCTCTTATATTAAACCGACCTTAACGAAACCAGAAGAATGTGCATTAATAAGGTATCTATAAGAAAGAAAACTAAAAATTTTGCATGCATCAACGAACTGAAATGGTATTAAAAATCCTTTTCTAATGATCATAAAATTGTTTGAATGAATTCATATATTAGTTTTACTTTCGATTGCAAATGACCAATTTACGAAAGAAATTGAAATCAGTAACAAGAATAATTAAAGAGACAGTTAATAGAGGAACTAAATTTGTGAAAAAAGAAATATTGACTTCTGATGGCAATACACAATGTAACACTTACAGAGAAAAAGAAAGAAACATTAGTTTCAAAACCACATTAGATATTTCATAAAGATACTAAAAGTTTCAGAAAACCTGCACTCTTTTCTTCCTACTGCTCAGTTGTAAAAATATTATTATGATAGAGCATGGGAAAAATTTGCATACGAATATTTAGACATTGTTAAATATTTCACGAAGGCATTATCAATTATTAAATAGCAGAAAAAACAGCGCTCAGGGTCAACTTGAATTAAATCACTGGCAAATATCATAGAGGGGCAATAATTTAAAACTCTCCAAGAGTTTCCATTCTCTCTAGGGAAAAATTAATAAAAAAGAAGCGTTACACTAATAAGTGTTTGTTCACATGGATGATCTGAGATCTGTCTACCTGGAGCTTCTACTGAAGTATTTTTTTCAGGCATTTAGAAGATACAGTGCTATACAGCAGTGATCTGCAACCCCCAGTCCGTGGATCAAATGGTGCCGGGCCGCCTAAAGAACATTAAACTATTGCCATTTTATTTAAAGTGGTGCATTTCTCTCGGATTTGTGGAACTTTCCACAGAAATCACTTTATATTCCACGTTATAAGTCACTTTTATTCATTTTAGGTAAAACTATATTTTATTCTGAAGGCATATTTATATATAAATGTAACTAAATTAAAATTGTTAAATCAAAACAATCTAAAATATAAACAGTGAACGTGTCCCACCCTCAGAGGGCCGCGGTAAAATTATCAAATGTTGACCGGTCCGCAGCGATAAAAAGGTTGCGGGGCACTGCTATACAGTAAAGGGAGAATTATTATAATTTATTATGATGGTGTCAAAAATTTTGTCAGTGCATCATATACTCTCAGTACTATTTGATTGGAATAAAATAGTCAAATGCAGCATCCACAAAAGAATAGAAAGATGGTTTAGTCACATTCGATTGTTTGGGGGAGGGGAGAGGAGGGGAAGGTACTATGAGAGAGCTTGGTAGGAAATTTGAAGCAAATGCTACGGAACATATTAAGAAAGACTTTCTATTCGAAGGCATTACAATTCTCTTGTATCAGCTCTCTCCCTATTTATATAATTTCTAAAAATAAAGAATTAATTCCTCATTTGACAGATCTATTTCTCATGGTATTTTTAGATATAAATTTTAAAAATTATGATTAAGTGGATGCAAATACTTTTGATGAAGTTAATGGTATTGCCAAAGGAACTGGATCAGACGATTCAGATCAGAATACCATGCATTATTTGCTCTATGAAGAGAGTCTAAAATTGACGAGCATCAGAGACCCAGCCCGCAGATTCGCACTGGAACACTCCATAATCCTGGGTATGTAGCAAAATCTTTTAATTATTTTTTTCCAATGTCATTGGGGTCAGTAACCAGAATGTAATATTTCAAGAAAAAAATATTTCGGGTCTTAAAGGGATAAGCCTGTCTAACCCGCACCTTCATGCGAGCTGGGTCTTAAAGAGACAGGTGATATTGCTATGAAGTTTATTTGAATATATGTTAAAATTATTGTCGTAAAAACAACAAAACGATTTCAAATAAGATTAAAAGGTAAAAATTATAAGAAAGTCATAAATTTTTCAGATGTTTGAGAGTATTTTGAAGATACCAAAAATATAATTGGGTTTAAATAATATATTTAAATTAGTATTTAAAATATTTTTTTTATGGAAAAACTTTAATTCACATTTAATGATATTTATACTTAAATCTTAATAGGTATGAATGGGATGTGTTTTTAGATCCTTTTTTTTTTTTGCATTTACTTTTTTTTTTATTAAAGTGAAATTGTGATTAATATTTCAACTATTTAACTTTTTATCGACCGCATTATGATTTACTGTAGTTTCTTTCATGCAATATTTTTTTTTGTATCTCTACATTTAAAATTAAGGGATATACATAAACAAAATACTCAACTTTGGGAAATTTAATCCGTTACAGCTAATTAATTAATTAAAGATATTCAACTGTAAAATTAATTATATACAATGTTCACTTAAAACAAACAGTCAAATCGTTTTCTAAGGTCTTTATTAACATACATAAAAAATAAGACACTTAAATTTTGACATTAATTATTTTTTCGGGACAAAAATGATAATCTTCGCAATCCGCTGAAAACGCACTTTCTGCTATAAAACTATTCGCCTTCCCGCTAAAATACTCATCATAGAACCCGTGCTGCCATAGATCTTGGAAGAGTGGATTTCAAAGAATATTCCTGCTAAGTATCGTCAGAATATTCGTAAAAATGGTTATTTTATGTAATTTTAAAGTAAGTGGTACTTTTAAGTACCGTCGATCGATAAAGGGTTAAGTCGTGTAGTTTTAAAATATTTTTAATTATAAAAGATTATATAATCTTATCAGATATTTTTATTAATGTATGTCGTATTTTCTTATTCCTATAAAATAATTTCAATATTAGTTTAATATGCTGATTTGTTTAAGTAATGCTTTACTTATTATAACTTTTAATTAAGCACGTTCTTAATAATTAAATTGCAGTTGATTTTAATTAATTTCGTATTGTCTTGTATTTTTAACTTACTTAGTTAAGTCCTCTAACTAGTCAGGATACAATTTAGGATGAAGTTATTCTATATGATGTAATCGCATCAGAAAAATCTGAATTTCCTCAATCTCAGGTATTTTAATATTTTGTTCCATCATTTTCATAAAAAATACCATGCGTAAAATTGGTTTAATGTTATTTTAAGCAATAATACGAGAAACTGATTTAACTACTCTTTCTCACATTGCGTATTTTTCGTACAGCCAAATATATAAATAAGTCACATGACCCTTTTAATCTCGAAACCCAAGCATTTAAAACATTTCTTGCCCTCAGAACAGGACCGCACCAATAGTGATTCTGCATGCATCTTTCGATTATGAATCGTAATCGTAAATTGAAGAATTCCAATGTTTATTTATTTTCGTCAAAAACTAACAACTTGAGGGGATAATTTTTTGGTGTCTGAGGTGGTAAACTAAAATTGCCAAAAGATGAAATTTCCGGTTTTTTCTGCAATTTTAAATTTTTTTTTTGACAGTTTTCCAAAAATGGGGCCTTTTAAGGTTTTTTAAAAACCATAATCTATTTATACCTTTTTGAAAAATTTAACCTAAGTCCCCATTTTAAAAAATTTAAAATTCGTTTCTCCCATATTTTTTTTTATAAACATTGATGTTTTAGATTTTTAAGAATTTCATTTTTAAAACACGACTCATTACACGTTTCATAAAAGAAATGTTTATTTTTCGTTATGCAATTTGATTGTACCTTTTTTTAGTTATTAATTTTTTCATTTGCTTCTCCCCTCTCACCTCAGCTTAAGATTAAATTCCTTATAGATAAGAAATAATTTTTGTATCTGCGGGCGATAACTTACGTAGTTTTTTTTTTCATCTTCTGGTATATTTGGTTGTGGGATAAATAAAAAATGTTGATTAAAGTGAAATATTGGGTGCAGGTTTGTGATTTTGCCTAAAAAAGTAGCCATAAATGAAGCAGAAACATTTTAAAACCCATAATTGGGAGTCTGGCATATTTTATAGTTTAAATAAAAATAGGTAAATTATATAAAAATTTAATTTTTTAAACAAATTTTAAAATTTTCCCCCCAATTTTTTTAAAAATTTACAAGCTCAAAAAAGGGTAAAATTTTTAACTTTTTCCATCAATATTTTTATGTTTAAAAAAGTCTAAATAAAAACGAAGTTAATTTCTTTTTCCAAAGTTAAAGTAAATTGATCATTCATACTTAAAAAAAATTTTTTTTTTCTTTGGTTGAAAAGATAGTGAAATAAATTAATATGTTCTATGGATTATTCAACAGCATTAGCAGTAACATTTGTATAGGCATTCATGATGAAAAAAAAATTTGTCAAACATATATATTTTTCCCTCTTAAATATTTGTTTATTGTATTTTCTTCCGATTTTAAAAGTAGTTATACACCATTAAATAAATCCAAGTAATAAAGATATTAATAAAATTGTAAAGAAAAATCCTAACTTAGATTCTTGATTTTTTTTTATAATTATGTTAATATATTACATGGATTTATTTAATGATGTATAATTACTTTTAACCATTAAAAGAATGAAAATTTTAATAATAGTATCATATTGTTCTAAAATATGTTTTCTCCTCATTTATTTATGAACTCTGGCAAGTTTTATTTTATTTTTGATACTTATTTGGGTACTTTTGTATTATCACAACCTATTAGCAACAAAATATGAAACAAAGAACATGAATGCCAATTTAGCATGGATGACATAGGAAATCAGGGTTGTCAACTTGGCAAGTTATTAATAGAGGGTGTTTTTTTTTTTTGATAATATGCAAGTACCCTTATTAGTTATAGGAAACGTCTCTTTGTCACTGCTTTCCCTTGTTACTGTGGTAGGCATGTGGTTGTTACATGAATGTTGCGGCTGCTGTGGGCAAGTGATTATGGTCATGAACTTGTGACCAGTGTGTCTCGGGTTCAAGTCCTAGTGTCACTGAAGACCTGCTGTGTAAAGGGGCTGACGCACATTAAATCTGTCAAAGCATTACCCCATATTCTTTCTATTTTTTCAATGTTTCATTTCAGTTTCAGGGTTGACAAAATTGTATTCATGACTCACTTTGAAATTTTCCTCTTCCTGTTTTTAAGAACAGTACGATTTCCACGAATCTGAATATATTACGCTTCCTTTTTTTTCCATATTTTTCTCAATTGTTTCTAAGTTAATGCTTGTAGATTGGCTTGGTACTTTCATAAGGAAACATTCATTTGTTTCAGGGCAAACACCACCAATGATACAGTGTTGTAGTAGAATCCGTCCTGCATTGTTTTTGCTTTTCATAAACATACTTTCATCCCCTTAACAATCATAGTGGGTCCTCCTTTTTTCGGTTGCTGACATTTAAGCAAAGAAACAATACATATATCTTACATGTATCTATTCCAGTCCACAACTGTTCAGTGACTGATTTCTACTTGCTTTTCACACCATTTAACTGAAATAAATTCCTTGCTCCACCCTTAGATAAATAAATTCCACACACTTCAAGAAACTCAATTTTGATGACCCAAACTTCCTCTTTTTCATATACCTTTAATTTTTGAATATGTCACTAATTTAATTGGGTTTGAATCATTATATCTAAAAAGATGTCCTAGCCATTGTAATACGCGGCTAGCCTTTATAACTTTAAGTTTCATAATTATATTGTATTCTATAGACATTTATATGAACACATATATATATATATATTATTGTATTATATCATTTATATATATATATATATATTGTATTGTATTATATCATTTATATAAATATATATATTGTATTGTATTATATCATTTATATAAATATATATATATTGTATTGTTTTGCGTAACTGCACCCTAGATCTTTTGGAGTACTTTCCTCTCAAAAATCAGGTGGCCTTGGTAGCCTAGTGGGCAAGGTAGCAGACTTGTGGCTGTGGCGTGTCATGAGTTATGAGCCCAATACCACTGAAGACTGCTGCATGGGAGCGATGCACTTTTAATCTGTCAAGAGCTCAAACGTCCTCCCGTTGGTTTGGTGTGATAGCTAGGAGAGGGGGTGCCAGCTCAGGTGTCATCCTCATCACTTGACCATGGTTCAAAATTACGAGGTCCATCGCCAAAGGCCCTCATGTAACTGAACAGTGCAACGCTAATATTCATTCACTCACTGTCAAAAATCAGCAGCTTTTTGTTTTTACCCCCAGATTTATTTGATGGCCAGCACTCACTGCCATACAAAGCTATTGGTCTAATTAAGGTTTTGTATAAGTTGAGTTTATTTTGACATTGATAATTTGGACTTAAATTGGCTGCTTAACCTGTAGAAACATTTGTTTGCCATAAGTAGCCTATTATTTAATTCAAGCTTTATACCATTAGTGTTACTAATGTTAGTTTCAAGGTTACTTAAACAGCTGTACACACTCAAAAGTAAATTTATTAATTTTTAAAGGGATAAGTCATGAGTCTCTTTGCGTTATAGCCGAAAATTTAGTTTACTCTTGGTTAATAGTTAGACCCATTTTTCTTGCAGTCTTCTCAAGGGAGACAAAAGCATTGATAATCACTTGTTTTGTTCTACCAGTGACATCAATATTGTTAGCAAAGGCTAATAATTGTATGATTCTATTAAAAATTAGTACCTCTGGTGTTTATACTAGAATCTCTAACAGCTTTTTCAAGTGTTATTTTGAACAAGCAAAAGAATCTCCCCGTCTCAGACCTTGTTCAGTATATAGTTCCTCTGAGAGATCTTGAGTAAATCTTTACTCTACATTTATTTAACTTTTTTCAAATTTGTCGCAAGATTTATTGATTTTTTTTAGGGAAGTCAAATTTCATCATATCTTCAAATAAACTATCCCTACTTATACCATCATAGGCAGCTTTGAAGTAGATAAAAAGATGGCATGTATCCATGTTGGACTCTACTTTTCTCAAGAATTCGTCTAATTGAGTGTATCTTGTCTTTGGTAGACTTTCCATGTTGGAATTCACACTGATAATTACCTATAATTTTTGCAGCATGTTTTTGTAATCGTCGTGGTAAGATATTTGAGAAGTTATTTTTAAAACTGTATTTAATTCCTCTATAATTGCTCCATTCTAATGTATCACCTTTTTTGAAGATTGGGCAAATCAAATCCCTCTTCCCATTCAATGGGTATCTGCTCTGATGTCCAGATCCTGCTTGTAATACTGTGTAACTTTGTTTAAATAATGCTGGTTTATTGATATAAAATAGTTCAGCCTTGATACCATCGGGTCTGGCTGATCTATGGTGATATAGTTTTTTTAAAAATTTTGTAGCTAGTTCAACTTGCTACAATATTGAAACATTACATTCTTCATCCTGCCCTACACAGTTTGCTTTTGACAAACTTAATTCCTCATTCTGCACTGTAAGGGTTTGTAGTTTCGAATGGCTGGCCATTTGTATCCATCCAAATTATTAGACAGTCTTACCAAAAGGGAGAATTTCAAAATATTCCCTCCACATTGTTAGGACCTCTTTTTTTTATATCTCTAATGATCTCACCATTGCTTTTCCTGCAAGATATTTTTTTAGGATTAAATTCTTTTCTAACTTTATTTACTAACTGATAAAATTTTCTGCTTCATTTTGATTTAAACTTTTCAATATTTTTATATTGTTCTTCCATAAATCGTCTCTTCTTTTGTCTACGTACTTTCTTTTCTTGTTTTCTAAGCTCTTAATACTGTCTCTCTACATCCCTTGCATAGTGTTTTAAAACTCTTGTTACTTTTCAAATTTTTTTGCAGTATTGACTTTTTTCATCAGGACATCTGTTTTTTTATATATTGCTTTATTAACTTTGCAAATTCTTTTTATGATACCTAACTGAAAAAAAAGCTTTAGGTTTTGTTGGAATTTTGGTCTATATTATGCATTTGGATCAATGTTTAAAAAAATTATTTTTCAGTATTATACCAAGTTTAAGGCCCTCAAAAATTAAACTAATAAATGAGTGAGGAATTTTGGCATCATCCTTTTGCAGAAAAATCGACATTCCTCAGTCGTATTAATGTAAATCAGGCATGCAAAAAAAAATGTTAGTAAATCTTGAACCACGTTATATTTCCAAAACATGTAAATAAAGAGTGCAATGTGTTTCAAAAAGTGATAAAAATTAAACTATTATAAAATTTGATTTTAAATGTTAATGAAGTAACTTGAATAAGAGTAAATAAAAATATTCAAATATCTGAACACATTGAAAGTGATCAAATTCGGTCAAAAATGATATTTTTGTTTTTTTATTTTATTGAATAGAGGGATCTTTTGGTTTACAAAATATTCTTTGTTTTGTTTCTACATTAAGTAAAGGCCAAGTTACAATCAATTTTATAAAATTAGGAAAACTGGAAGTGGGGTTTTGATGTACCAGAAGTGGGCATTTAAATTGTTTGAAATCTATCATGGCAAGTCTGATAACGCAAAATATTATAAATGTACTTATATAAAACTTTTTGAATCTGATATTTATGTATATTATTTTCTAGAGAATGTACTAAAATATTTTTTATTGTATAATTTTTTGAGTTATGGGCTGTTATTTTAATAATGGTTTCAAAAAGAATGTCACATTTCTTATAATGTTTACTCAATGAACTCTAAAACTTTCAAATTTTAATAAAACTTTAAAATTTTAATACATTCATGCATGTACTTTGTTTTAGTAATACTTTTACTGATATAAGTTTCTTACTTTTTTCTGTAATTTCTTTGAAGTTTTTCAAAAATATTGCTAAGATTTCACTTATAATTGTGATTTTTGTAAAATTTAGATATTTTTAAAAATATTTTTAGTTAAATATTAATATTAATTGGTATTGATTTCTAAAAAGAGCATTTATAATGTTTACGTATGCTATTTTTTAAAAAAGTACTCCGAATGTGTTTGGTTGTTTTAAAAAGTGATCTAGTCACCCATCTGGTATAGTGGTTAGTGATGCTGACTGCTGTGCCGTTGGGCGTGGGTTAGAATCCTAGAAGGCATGGATGTTTGTAAATGTAGAGTGCTTTCGCGGCATGGGGGTACTTTAAATAGCCGTCAAGCCACAAGTCCTCTTGTGAGGCTGGTGGAAGGCCCTGACTGCCCCCAGGGTGTTCTCCCTCAAAATTGGGGTGAAACCGAGCTAAATCGTTCTGTCACCTGTATGGTGCTCAAAGCTACACTAACAACAGGCGCCACTTAGCCCTTTACCATGATAAATTTCGTTCGCCTTTGCCAATCAGGTGGCATTAGTAACAACAACAAAAAGTGATCTATGATGTATTCTGATTTTATTTATTTTTAATTTCAGGTTTTAATGGATAATAGGGGAACCTGTTACACAATGGTCAACCAAATCTTTAAGTCTGTTTGGGAATCTTTAACATCCAGCACCTCCAGTATGTTTCGACATGCCGAAGACTCGTACCGTAAAAACTCCACTATGGCCAGCCTTATCAATCAAGTCTTATTTTTTATGTTATGTGACTGTTGGTTTTGTCCTGAAGATCGACTGACTGGTCTCTACTGCTTATTATTTTACAATGTTATTGGCTACATGATAACCTATGCTGAAAAACTTCTGAGCTTGCATGATTATTCACCCATAATACGTGTTTCAGAACATTCTAACATAAGGCACTTAGCCATGACAACCACAAAAGTTGTTCTTGATCTTGCAAAAGTTGTAACTTTTGCTATTACAGGTGTATTTTTATTGTTAGTTTTTGGGCTTGAACAAGGTCTTGAGCATTTTAATCCCACATGGAGCTATATTTTTATTACAGCTTTATATTATGTTTCAACAGAGCCAAGTTGTCAGAAGAAGGGTTCTTTGCTGTTATCAAAGCTACAGCTCGATTGTTTTGAAAGCTTGGAAGTATTGTGGTATCCAGTACTGATGCATGTGTTCTCATCTCTAGCTTCTGTCTTAATGGTTACCGTTGTGTGGTTTTGTACTGAAGGGGGATGGCTTTTGATATTCTCATCTGGTTATATTAATGTATATTTGTGCCTTAAGGATATGGGTGATCACTGGAATGTATTATTAAGAGAAAAGTCAATTTTAGATAAGTATCGTTATGCAACTAAAGAAGAATTGACAGAAAAGGATGACATATGTGCAGTTTGCTTGCAGTCGATGAAAAGAGCCAGGGTAACCCCATGCCAACATATGTTTCACGGTGAATGTTTGAGAATATGCCTCAAGCAACAAATTGTATCTGTTTGTCCCATGTGCAAACAAGAGCTGTAATAGACTTTAAGCTATTAAGTTGTCCATTAGGCTTCTGTATAGTTTATAATTTTAAAAATGTTTTAAATTTTGTTTGACACAGGAGAGCATGTAGCGTAAATTTAAAGCTGTATAAAACTTTGTGTTAAAATTAAAAAAAAAAAAGTTTTAGCAATGAATGTTATTGATCTTTAGAATTATATAGAAATTTGATTGTTCTAAATTGTTGGTTTTATTGTACTTGATTGATCTTCATATTGTGCAAAGGTCATGTAATATTATGTATTTAAGTGTTTTAAAAATGTTTGTGTATATAATTTTAAAGGGTTTTTTTAGTACAAAAATTTGTTATGAAAATATATATTTCATTAAAGATTATATTTTTGACATTAGAACAAACACTGTACCTGGATGCTTATATAGATATTTTATAGAAATAATCTTAATGGTGTTTTGGATGGTTCACTAGGAAAAAATGAATTTCTATACCAATTTGCTAATGACATAAAGATTCTATGAAATTATTGATCAAATATCTGTTGCTAAAAGAGAAATTAAATATTAACTAGATTAATTTATATATATAATGTTTTTTGCAAAATTTTTAATTTGAGATAAAAACATTTAGATCTACTGCAGCTCTCTTGAAGAAATAATGCTAAATTTTAATATTGAAGTATTATTATCTGAATATTATAAAAGTTCTTATGAAATATTTTCTGTAATTTTTAACGCATTTTGGGGAAATACCAAAATATTTAGAAAATATATTTACTCTGATATGTCATTTTTTTTTAAATTTCAGATATTATTTTGATATTAAATTTTTTTTTTTGAGAATTTTGCAGCAATATATTTTTATACTAATGTTTGAAAAATCATTATTTTAAGGTAATAATAAATTTTTCTCACGTCCTCTGCCATTACTTACAGTACTTATTTTTAAAAATTAAGTTTTATTTTTTAATATTTTACTGAAACTTTATCATCTTTGATAAAACATTTTTAAGCTGTTTAAGCTTGATCTTTACTAAAAAGAAACTTAGAATCTAAGCAACTTTGAAATATATTTAAAATTTATAACATACTTCCTCTTAAGGAAAAACTGTATTTAAAAATTTGCCAATTTTGTGCATATTTTTTATTATAAAATAATATCTTAAAACATTAAAAAGGTTCCAAATTTTTTTCTATAATTCGTATTTCCTCATGGATTGAAAAAGAAGACAAAATATTAAAATCTGTTTTAGTTGTATGAATTCCTTGTAACAATTAAAATAATGTTTTTTTACATCTTTATCTTATTGACTTCTTTGTAGTATTCAAAATTTTGATACCTTATTGCTGAAAAACCTCCTTTCATTTATGCGAATTAAAGTATATCAGTTTTGGTTATTAATTACTAATATTATTGTAAATCAATAAGTAATTTAAAATATTATGTTACTGATCTTATTAACCATTAGTACTAATTTAACTGATTTAAATTCAAATGAATTAAATACTTTTCCTTCTTTATACAAGTATATTATTTTTCCACAGATTATTCCAAGTAAAAATTCTTTTGAACTTAGTTGAATTAGTTCGAGTAATGTGCTTATTATAATCTTATGTATAATTTTCATACTATATTAAATGTTTTTTTCAGAAATATAAGCTTGCTTTCAATATTTAAGTAAGCAGTTTTTTTATTTAACATTTCTATAGATTATTTTGAGCTGTATTACATTGATATGTATATGAAGTAGATTTTTGAAAGATGTAAACATTTTATTTTGGATATCAATTGAAAATTTTTGTCACATACAACCATATAACTTTTTTAAAAATTAATTGTTAAAATGTTAATGACATGTCAATTTAGTTCAGCTTTGTGATATGCTAAAAAAATTGTTATACTTAAGGGGACATGGTACGATTTACGCAAACATTTTTAATTTAAGGATTTTCAAAATTTTTGTTGCCTCCTATGTGTGTATACCATGTAAAACAGACCTTCTGTTCAAAATTTCATAAAAATTCTTCAATTTTTTAAGGAAAAAAAAATTTGTGAAGTGATTTTAATATGCTACTCCTCCTACAAAAATTTATGTACACGTATGAAATTTGATTTACAAGTACGTCAAACTATGTACAGCAAAAGTTGGTATGGGTTTTGCGATAACATGATTGGTATTCGTACAATACTTCTTTTTGTAAATGCTTTTTGAAAATTCTTTAAAAAATGTATAAATTCTGAGTTCAATATTTTTTAAAAAATAAGTATTGCTTTGATTCAAAAATGCATACCAACTCTTGTTACATGTATTATTAGGTAAAAAAAATTTCAAAGCATTATAGGCACAATAGAAAAAAAGCCTCAGGATTTTAAATGAAGACAAACTAGTTATTTTATCTTTCTGAGATAAGTAAGCTTTAAGTTTTGATTTGCCATAGGAATGTGAATAAAAGCTATCATAATTCTGCATTTTTTAAGTTTAGAGCTTTGAGAGGTTATAGAAAAATATATAAAGAATAATTTAGGCTAAAAAAATTATATTTGGTTTTTGTCATTTGAATTGTATTGTGTCCCCTTAATAATAAGGAAGTTATCTCATGGTATGTCTAGTTCAGTAAATCTGAATATGAAAGACAAAATAGCTTAGTAAAAGGTTCAAAATTATGCTCATTAGGATGTTTATTTTTTTGAAGAATTATTTTGAAAACATTTTCAAATCTGAAGTATGATCAAAGTAAACAAATTTTTTTAATAATATTGAAAATACAAATGTTCTCATAAATATTTTAACCAATGTCATCAAATTATATATATATAACTTGATTAACCAGTTTTACACCAATTTTTCAAATTGAAATATAGAAAAGGCATGTCTGATTTAATTTCAATTATTTATAGTATGAATTAATTTTATGTGTTAATATCCTTTCTGAATTTTTCCTGCTTCATTTCTGCCTTTGAATTTTAAAGGCCATGTTGATGCATGAGTACTTCAGAAAGAATTGTTTAAATCTTCTGTTAGAATGTACAGCTTGATCATTTGTGCAAATCTGAGACAATCAGCAACTAAATTATAGAAAATAGCAAGATTTTTGAAAAACTGGATGGTTGGAAAAACAAAGTTTTATTTGATCAGTATGTTAATATTTTTGTTTAACACAATTCAATGCATATATATTTTTTACTTTTGTTTGGAAGTATTGGAAGGAATTTTTAAGGTAGATATCAGTAAATATATTTATAAACTGAAATATCCAGATTTTGTACCTAAATTTGTCACTTGTATGAAACCAATCTTTTAGTTAATGTTTATGGAACTCTGTGTAATATAATATAAAAAATCTCTTTATCAAAACTGATTATTAAGAATCTATATTGTATTAATTATTTTACTGCCATTTAAAAAGTATCCTGGTGATTTTTATGATTAAGAAACTTATGTTTGCATTATCAAAGTATAATCCTGTCCATTTTTATAATTTAAATCTTGATTACTTTGTAAAATTGCATTTTGGTAAGATATTTATTATAAAAATTTACATTTTTGCTCTAGTCATTGTAATTAATATTTGGGAAGTTGTCTTCAATTTGTTATATTAGAGGCATTGCTTGTGTTTTTGAGAATTTATTTTATGTTTGATTTATCTTTTCTGTGTGTGTTATCAGAATAATGTAGTTATTGTGTTATTGAAATCCTGTTTTTATGTATTATATTGTGTTTAAATTCTATTTCTTGATGTGAAGCAAGCTTGTTGTTTCTAGTCATTATTTTTCACTGCTTTAATTTAGCATTGTATTGTGCTTTATCATGAACAATTTAACGCAACAATGCATTGTTGAAATAAATTTTACTAATGTAAAATTTTCTTAGCATGAATGGCTTTTATCTTTTTATTTTTTGGAAGTCCATATCTATAAATTTAAATCATCAATTTATGCTTATAATTTTTTAATGAAACTAAAATTGTATTTGGAAAAAGTTTGATGTCAGCTGTCCTGAAAAACAAGGAATGGAAGTAACTTTTATCTCAGGGGGGTTCAGATTCATAGTTAAATTAGTCAAGAATTGGTATATATATTTTCCACGATCCTACATGTTATGATATATTAAATTTATCGAATTCCTTACTTTTTAAAGACATATTATTTGTATGCATAACATTTTATAAATATAAATATTAAAAGTATTTGGCAGTTGAAATATTATGCAATTTGTAAATTTATCAAATGAATATTTTGAAGGCCATTTTCAAAAGTATGAAACATAACTTTAATATTAAGTACATATCCTTCTTTAATGGTGCAATAGCCCAAGGTGAACCTTGGCCTTCTCAAGACTTTTCCTCCTACCCTCTTTTTTTTTTTTGGCCTTTCATTCAGTCACTTATAGGGTAGCGAAATTCCTTTTTCAACCCACCTGCACTAGTTCTTCACTAAAATTTTCTGTGTTGATCGTTCTAATAATGTGGGCAATCCATTTAATCTTTGACAATGTCTGGTGCCAAATACCATCAACTCGAGTTCCTCCAAAAGTAGCTCTTGGGACCCGATGCTCAAAGACACCAAGAATATTTTCATAATCCAAGTTTCTATTGAGTAAGTGAATTTTGGTCTAATTAGATATTTATGAATTAATAGTTAAACTTAGTTTTCCTTTTAATTAAAATTGATCTTTCACACCTCCTAAGACAGTGAAAGCATCTATTGGCAGCATCAATTCTCTGTATTTCAGATGTATTTTATTTAATGTAGAGCCGATAAAAAAAAGATCAATTTTTGCATTTTGGTAAAATTTTCAGGTGAGTAGCAGTATGTTTAACCTAGTGCACTGCATGTATTTAGTTTTTTCCTAGTGAACAGTAAGGTGCATTTACATGTCTCCTTTTCCAGGGCTAGGAATACACGTTTTGGATCAGAGCATGTTCTTGCAATAATATCTACATCATTAGAAAATACAAAAATTTGTACAGATTTAACAAATATGTTTCCCCTGTGAGTCATGAATGCTCTTCTCCAATGCTATGTTGAAAAGTAGGCATGTCACCCTTTTTGACTCGGGTTTTTCCATTATTTTTTTAGAATCACCTGGGGTTTTAAATTTTCTTTTTATTTTGTGTTAAAAGGGGGGTTTTACGAGCCATCGGGGGCCAAATTCTTGCATAGCCTTAATGAGTAATTTTCTATTTGTTATTATAAACATTTTGTTGGGAGGGTTAACTGGTGCGACCCTTTTGGCTAAACTGCCCCAAACATTTGTTAAAACATTGAAAGTATAAAATAAAAAAAAAAAAATTTAATTAAATTTTAGTTGAAAAAGGTAAAATTGCAAATTTTATATAAAAGTCAATCTGAACAAATTTTAAAAACGGGGGGGCCCCATCAATTTTATAAGTCATTTTTTCTTGTCTATGTATTTAAAAAAAGTAAATCTCCTTTCCAATATTGTTTCCCATCTTTTCCTACAAGATCAGGATGTGGTTCAAATTCGTCTTCCTCTTCATGAGGTCTGCAAAGAGATGGTAAGTCTCAATTCTAAATTTTTTGGTTTTTTCCAGAATCTGTCGTTTAACATTTGGTCATCAATACTGATAATGTTTGAGAAAATTTTATAAGCAGTGCAAAGTAGACTAATTCCTTTGTAATTAGAACAATCAAGAATGTTAACTTTTTTTGTGTGTATTGGACAGATTGTGCTAAGAGGACTTCATGTTTTAATTTCATCTGGTCCCGAGTTTTTAATGAGTTCTGATAAAATTAAGCCCAGGCCCTTATTATTTTTAGTTCTCACTTCAACCTTAATGGGGGGAGGGGGGATGATACAGTCTTGTTTGATGTTAGGTAAACTGAACTCAAGATAATTCTATCCTGTCTCTGCTAAGTTTGGCTTTTAGGTTTAAAATCTCATCATTCAAAATTAACCTCATGAAACCTCTGCTCTCATTTGTTGACATCCTTAAAAAGTTCTTTGTGGTAATTTTTTCTTAATCCTTCTCTTCTCTTGAATGTTTGCATTACAATATGACGGTTTGCATCAAACCAATCCCTTTTCTTGGTTTATTCCCAACTATAGTATTACCTGAGCCCAAAAGAGTTTATTTGCCCCAAATTTTCATCTATATCTACAATAATAGGAATCAATCTTTCTATCTGTAGCTCTATTAGTGAGTTTTTTTTCTAATTGTACTTGGAATTCAAGCATAATTGAACAAATTGTTTACAGTTAAACCTCTCAATGCATTGACCATATTGTTTAGAAATTTTGGCCCTGATTTTACCCATTACCATATAGTGGTCAGAGTCAAAACAAGCTCTATAGTAGGTTCTGTTATCTTGTGTAATGTACATATCCTAACGTACCAATGCTTTCCAAATGTATCAATAACAATTGTTATACATTGGTAGATATATTTTCTCTAAAACTTGATAGATGAAATATTTGTGTGTTTAAAACTAATAATATCTCAAAAGTATTTATATAAGAGTGATTTCACGTATTTTAATGACAGACTTTGGAAGTGCTTAAGAATTGTGAACTAAAAAATTCAAGTTCAGAGTACCTTCTCATTGTGTGTGTGTATTTTGTTCCAAATAATTTAATTCAATATTAATTGTAATGTATTAAACATTAGGTCATCTCAAAGGACATCTTTGGTATCTCATATTTTATATAGGTTAAAGTTAAAATTGTCACTTGATCATGGTTTAAAGAGATCAAATTCCCCTTTGTATAGTGATTGACTTGGAAATTAAAGCATTATAGTTATTGGATAAATCCCATTCATAAAGTACAATGAAATATTGGCTACATAACTCTTGATGTTTTGAACAGCTAGTAATTATTATTAGAATAATACAGGAACATTGCTTTCTATGAGACCCTATTAGATTTAATAAGCAACAGTGCCTATTTTCCCATTTGGTGGAATTGTAACATTGTCATTTTTGGTAAATTTAATTAGTCACATAAACTGTAGGATTACTATATTTATTAGGACCTTGAATAAGTTCTAGCTATTATTTTTAAAAAATAAATACCTTGTTTAAAATATAAGGTACAAAAACATTTCACTGAAAGTATTGTCCAGTACTAAAGATTATATTCTCCTATCTTTTAGTATCTTCATATGGCCTGGCTGAGCAGCGCTTTCATTCTTGTGCCATCAAACGAATTAAGTGATATTCGCGCAGTAGGGTTACATCTCATTAATGGGGTAGAATTTCCTATTTAAGCATTTCCAGGCAGGCTTTACAACATGTGGCCGAAATCACTTGGTTGTGTCTGCTTGTATAGCAGCAGTTTATCCTTTTGGGGGCTAGACTTAAACACATCAATTAAAGCAATCTCTTATGATAGTTTCATTCAGCTTGCCCTGCTGATTCCACCAAATGCAGAGGAGAATCTTTAAACCTTCAGATTATCATACTGTATCCACTTTTCATTGCCAGCAATAACAAAATGCAAAAAACCTTTCATTTTCTGCTGTTGAAGCAGTAAGCAACTGTTTGATGTCTCTCGGCACCCAATGTCCTTACTTCTGGATCATTCCTAAAGCTCTCAAAAGTTTTGACCCATCTACTTGGAAAACTTAGCTAGCGTCGGTTTTTGATCAAGCAATTCCTCCAATCCTTTGTCTTCAAAATCATTATTCCTGCGAGAGAGCATTGTCACCGTAATTCTCAATAAGAATCCTGTGTACTTCTGCTGCGGATTTCTTTTGAATAAAATTCCCTACAAATGCACTTTATTTGGCACAAAACTAGATATTTTTAAAACCAACAAAAAATACAACCGTTGTTTACACTACAGCGAACAAACATACTTTGAAGTTACATACAGTACTTCCTGTATCCTGGTTAGTGTCGTCTATTAAGAAACAGTGAAAACTTATTTGATCCTAATACCTCAATTTAAAAATAGTTTATTCTTACACATCAAAACCATAATTTAAAATAAATATATAGGCTGATAATAAATGATTTTTCATTTGAACTTTAATGGAAATGTCTGCATATGAAAGCCCAGTGAGAAAATTAAAATCCATCAATTTGAACCAATGGGATATATTTTATGTGGGTTTAGAAAATTACTATGATTATAAAAATAATTTTATCATACCATTCCAAGTACTAATGGAAAATTTTTCAACTGTTTTCATTCATAAATAATATACATACAAATTCATTTGATATTTATTATGAGGTGCAAATGGACTTATGATTTAAGAGAAAATTTGATTTCATATCTTGTGAGTAGGAAATAGGTGAAATTCAAAGGGCAAAGCTTTTAACAGATCATTGTATTATTACACAAACGTTTTGAACAGCTATTCTTCACATTGGTTAATTTTTTTTAATACTCATTGATTTCTCCAGTTAGCTTCTAAAGAATTATTTAACGAGAGCCAACATCGAACTTGGTTCCAAATAATGGCCTATTCTAGTAAATTTTTCAAAAGATTGATGACTAAGAAAAAATATGTGCTGAAATATATGCCAAAATTATATTAATAAGTTTGCCCTTTCATTAAGCGGAAGGGATGTGAAAATCTGTTCACTCACTATGTTATTAAAAATTAGAATACAATCCATATTCTAACTGTTTTCTAAAAGAGAATTGAGTAGCTCATTCTATATACTGCATAAAAGAGGATTTGAATGATTTAAAAATTTGCTCACATTCTCTAAATAAAGTCAGTTTAAATTAAAACATTTCAAACTTTTACAGTGAGAACAAGGCAAAAAACGTATATCATAATTTTTCAACATCTCATTTTACAAAGATCGAAAAATTGCTTTGAGGCGCATATTACATGTCCTTACCCATAGCTACAGTGTACAACATTTCAAGCTTTCCTGTTGATAACTATGTTGTGCTCATCTGATAAAATAATAGGTGACAATATTAGAATTGTTTTTTAGAACAAGTCATGGACTTCCACACAAAAACCCTAATTTGACTTTTGAACTATGTTGTATCAAAACACATAAAAAAAGAAATCTGTATTTAAATAATTTATTTTCAGATTTACAAGAAATAACTTATGCTACAGCTAAAAAAAATCAAAAGGTTGTTTTAACTATAATGCATTGTTCTTTTTATTTTATTAAACACATTAAATTTAGAAAGTTTCCTATATCTCTCATACTATTTATTATTTTTAACTTGACATCTAGCAATGATGTAAATTTTTCTTAAATGCCAATCCAATGTTGGTACAGTAACTCTTTAAATGTGTATGAAGTTGTATTAACATCAGATTGACAATTAAAAAAATTAAATCATTAATAAGGCATAGTCAAAGTAACAATATAAACATATTGCAATAATATAAATGATTGCAATAAATATACTAAACAACAAAAAGAGTTTACATCATACAGATTCAATGAGAGATTGCAAGATTGTTAACCCCTTAACTACAGAGGAGCTGTGCGATTTGCTCACCAGTGCCATCATTTTTCACAAAGGTGTGTGGAGTTATATGGTGTAATAAGGAAAAGAACACAGACATAAATAAGTGAATACTTTTCGAAATAAGTAACTTAATATATGGTGTACTGCATTCCAAAGCCTTCACAATACTTTTATAGATACTAGCACAATGCAAAGGTTCGTACTTTCATAAAGAATATACATACTCCTGCAGCAGTTAAGGGGTTAAATGTAGAAATAACAAATTTAAAAAATGCTTAACAATAAAAACAAACTTCAGACTTAGAAAAAGTTAGTGACATATTTTATGATGTATCATACTTTCATTTTGTCATCGAATTAACCACTTAACTTTTGTCAGGTGCCATGAAAGGGGACTTTTTTTAAAATTTGCAGGGTTGCTAACAGATGTCTGTAGTAACCCAAGAAAAACTGGATAAAACAAATTCAAGGACATGATTTACTGCTTTTCATTTAAGCAGATTTGTGTGCACTTGTTCAAATAGTGTTTCTTTCCAATTATGTCATGAAATAAAAGAAAGGTCACAGTAAATAGCTTATAATATAATTCTGAATCTGAAAGTTTTTTATCCACACCTTCTTCAGAGAAAAAAAAATACAACTTTATGTAAAAATGCCCAAGTTTCACCATGATCAAAAATTAATAAATTCAATACTTGTAACAGTGTTGATTTAGATTCATACTGTTTATAAAAAATATGCTCATTTTTGGTCAGGAAAATGAAACAGTTAATTTATTAAAAATTTGATTTAACTACTTATCTAATAGCACTTAATTTTAAAACTACATTTATATAAGTTTTTATGTTATATAACCTGACTCTGGTACATTATCTGGATATTGTAGCTTTACTAATTCATTTTCAAAAACTGTTACTTCTTTAGGTGGCAAGAATGCACCTGCTACGCATCTTCCTTCAACATTTAAGAAATTAAAAGTTGCGCAAGCTTTTTCTGTAGCTAAAATTTCAACATTAATTTTTTTAGATTTTAAAAATTTCAGAATTTCAGGTTTAGGTATCACATGTTTATCCCCTGTACCAAGAATAAAAATGTCCAGCTTTGGTTCCAGTAGAGTGAATAATGAAAGTGAATCTACAGTCATGTTATCAATAGAATCAACGTCCCACTGCATAATTGTTCGAGGGAATACAGCCATAGGTCCAACAACAAAAATACCATTATTCAATCTGAACCCAAAATCACTTACAGCATCCACCATAATCAAATGATGGTATTCACGATTTAGAATAGACACAGTGGTTTTACCATCGCCTTCATAATTGTCCCATAGATGTTTTGTCGTTGCTATATTTCGAAATGATGTCCTTTTTAAAATATGGCTTGTTAACTGAAATAGATTTCTATACAGTAGTGACATACTTGATCCAGTATATATTTGTGAATCTGTAATATAAAATAATATTCAGAAAATATATATTTTTCATGTATATTATTCTTATAACTGACATTTTTATTTCTACTTGAAACTAAAACTGAAAGATAAATTTATATTACAGTACCATAGCTAAAGTATCTGTTCTTCAAAGTTTAAATTAAAAAAAATAGATTTTTATTTATTACAGCAAGCATAACATTTTTTAAGGAGGTTTAAGCCCAATGCAAGATAGTGTTTCCAAAAGTTTAAAATAATTTTTTTAATAAGTGCTTACACTGTAAATAATTTTAAGCAAATTGCAATTTGGCCTCACACAGTATCAAATGATTTAACAGAAATATAATAATTGAATCTAAAATAGAAAATCAACATGATGAAAATACAAAAATTATGCTACACAGCTAGAAATACAACAGCTTTAGTAAGTTTCTGCTCAATGGGCCTAGTACCAAGTGAAACTGATGAAACCAAAAGAAAAAAATTAACTTAAATATCGTAAGACTTTTACAAAATATAATCATAAGTAGGCAATCTTCAAAGGACACAAAATATTAAACTATCCAAAACAGATAAAATAGGTTTAAATTGAATTAAACTATGATCAACAACAGTACTGAAAAAAAATTATAATTATTTTACAACAAGCAAACAAATGTGTGAATAAATAAAAAGATGAACTAGTGGTGATTGAAATATGTTACGGTTACTACAATATATATAAAATAAGGGTATTTGCGTATTAAACTGTTGACTAGTTTTGTCAAATAAAAAAAACATTGTCAATTGCTTTGATGTGCTGGCAGAAGCAGAAAACCATTCCAGGGCTTATTCAAACACAATAATTTTGCTGATACATGCTCAAAAATAATGAACCTTTTTTTATCTTACATGTTAAAGCACAATAATCTTGATTATGCATTTGAATATAATAACATAGTTTATTATTGGTAAATGTTTCTGTATTATTCTTCTCTGAAAAATTTGGGAGCTATTTTCTATGGAAGCAAGTGCAATGAAGTATTTAAAAAAATATAGTCTAATACATAAGTACTCGAAAGCCTACACAGTTTCACTATATAAGAATTATCAGAATTGCACAGCAACATTTAGATTTTACTTCCCAAATTTATGTGATGTGATTTTGAACACAATAATGGCATATTGGCCACCTACCATAAAATCTGGCATAAAACGCGCACTTTTAACACAAAAAATAAGTTCAAAAGTTAAGGGTGCACATTATACGCTCAGTTTAAAAATGATACCTTTTAAAAATTACAAAGAGATGAGCATAAAATAAATTAACTTCTGCATGTATATAAATACTGTTTATTTAAAAGAAATGGCTTGTTTTATGAACTAAAAGAGTTGTAGTTCTAGAAGTATACTATTTTTTCAAATGTCTGATATAATACCTCGAATAAATGACTTAAAATATAACAATTATATTAATGTTTCAGGTTTCTTTGTAAAAAAGGGGGTACGTGTTATACAGCAAATGTACCCCAAAATTAAATTCAGCTTCAAAGTATAGGTGCGTGTTATATGGTAAAAATTGTTTAATCTTTTGTTTCAAATATACATTTTTTTAAATGCAGTATTAATTCTTCTAAATAACTTTCAACTAACTGCAATTTGGCCTAAAACCAAAGAATTATTAAACAGAAACATATATTTGAATCTAAAAGAGCAAATTAACATGCCAAAAAGATGAATGGAAATCTAAATATAAAATTATAAAAAGAAGTTTCAGAACTATTGTCTCCATGATAAAAGATTCTGAAGTAGAAAACAACAACAACAACAAAAAAAAAACTTAAAGATCATAAAGCATTTCATACAACATAGTCATAAATAAATATATACATCTAAGGTATGAAAAAAAAATCCATATGGAAAAAAAAAAACTAAAAAAAAAACTATCAGAAGCAGACCTAGGTTGAATTAAACTGCTATCAACATAACACAATCTGTGTATTTTTTAAAGTATACTTATTACAATATTTAATTTAAAAAAAGGGAATATAGAAATACAATGTAAATAACTATAGAGATAATTAGCTATATATCATGTGGGTTGTATAACACATACATAAAAGTTGCAGTAACACTGAAATTTAAAGAAGTAAAAAAAAAGAGAAAATTACTTTGATGTGTATTGAATCACATCTATAGTTTCAGTGAAGATCTTGATAAATATAATGATAATGTTAACTATCTTTCCATTTGAACAAAAATGAGTACTTATTAATTATAAAGACCACAAGGCCAAAATATAGCAATGTAAAAATCTGGTTAATACCAGTTGATATAAACAGAGGGGAGTTTCTTTCAAATATTGTCAATCTGCTAATAGTAATTAATTTGAATTGAATGCTGTTTACTTTGTTACAATAAGTCAGATTTAGAATTCGATTTGAAAAACTAGAGATATTTTATTACAGGTTTTTTTTTTTGAACAAATGGTCATGATGGGGGTAAAAGTAGGCAAGAAGTGAAGGTGTAATTTCACTGGTTGTCAAAACACCTTTGATATTTGTGATGAATAATTTTTCATGATCTAGGATTCTGCTTACAAAATGTCTCACAAATAACTGCTGGGCTAAAAAAGTATACAGTATCAAATGGATCTTAGCTCAGAAACAGTTATAGATTGGTAATATTACCAATGTTCCAGTCGGCAACAACTCGGAATAGCAATTAGTCCTGATAACCAACAAGTAGCCAAAAATGAACATATTTTCTGCTGGCCAATTCTGAAGCAATCAACATAAAGTTATCCATAGAGAAACTAAAATTTCTCAGATACAAATCAATGGTCTGATGGACTTTATTGATACTCATTACAAGCCGAGACAAACTAAGAATTGAAGTCAATTAAACTGGAATGCAACACCTGATAATATGATAGGAATCTTCAGGATGAAAATATCTTTACCCCTGGCTTGCCAGAAAAAATAGTCATTTCAATAGCACAAAACATTGGGCATTATTTACTTAATAGATAGTCTAGTTCCATTACAGAGCAAAGTTAAGTCTGAGAATTCCAAAACACGTGAAGGTATATCAAACAATTCCAAAGAATTTAAGAACTCAGTCAAATAATTCAATGGTCTTGTAGATGCCTCGAAAAATAGGTAGTTGTTTCAGTAGGCAATCAGCATGCAAATATATAAAAATTAATCATACACAAAAGTAAATTAAAAGTAAAAATTCCAAATAAGTTGTAGCTCATTTACATACAAAAGTGAAACATTCTTCAGTTGAAAAAAAAATGCATCATCATCTTAAATCAAAAAGCTATTTAAAAAAATAAATAAATTATGCCTAGATTTGATGGAACTGTACCATATATAGTTCTGCACATGCATAATATAAATATGTGTTCATTCTGAAAGTCTTAAACAGAATATGAAATTATAAACCACATGCAACATCTAAGAATTACAGTAATTTATAATTAACTAGTTGGTACCTGCCATTGCTTGTGGCTCAGTCTTATAAACAGAAAGACATGTTTTCAGTATGTTAAAAACATTTGCATTGCAGGTATGATCTTTTATAAAAAAGAAAAATGCATAAATATATATACAAAAACTTTCCTTAAATGAATCCATTTATAATTTGTTAACCCAAATGCTTGAAGTTATTACGGCTTATTTTTGTCCTATTTATGAACTTAAATTTATTTACAATTTTTAAAGTAGAGCCCTCCAAGTTTGAAATAAATTTAAATGGCTCTACTCAGATTCCTTGAGGGCAATGGGTTGGTTTTTTACAATGCTTATGGATATTTCTATTAAATCAGAGGTTTTTACAAAGCAAATTTATCCAAAAACAATTTGGAAACATGAATTGTATCTCCTGATGTTATATAGAAATGTTTTGATTCAAAGAGTATATCTAGAAGAAAATTTTAATGTCTCTGTGGTTTTCCAAGTTGAGGCAGTTTTAATTTTTTCAGTGGTACAAAATATTCCTTTTGTTTCTCCCTTAAATTCCAGAGCATTGCAATAAGAATACACTTCCATCATTGTGAAGATGAGAACATGCTGCCTGGAACCTTTAGAATCTTCACTAGATTGTCCCAAAATGCAAGGTGACTTTTACTGTGTGAGTCACCACAAAGTCATGATTGATGCAGATGTGTTTTCTGGTTAACATCTTTCTGATTTTGGGTAAAAACACAATGATGTGCTTCAAAATGTGCATCATCAAGTCTACGTATGTTTGTCGCTGCCCCCTCAGCATGTGCCATTCTTTGTCTGTTTTTCTCATTTGTTGATATCCATTCTTTCTCAGTTTGATGTGCAATTACACTTGTTGCAGTACTTTTGCTTTGCAAGTATGAAGACCTAAGTTTGATTTCCCGTAAGGCATTTTTATGTAGTGTGTTTATGAGTGTATTTATATTTTAGCCAATTGACTGCACTTAAAAAGAAAAAAAATTCAAACAAAGCATATAAAATTTCTTAACAACTTAAAAAGAAAAGAAAATTAAAACATAAAATTTCAAAACATTAAAAAAAAAGAAAAATTAGGAACAAAAAGAAAAGGAAAAAATAAAATGCTTGAAATATTTGGTTGTTTTTCCGAAAGGCCGTTTTTGGCCGTGTTTTTCGAAATCGATAAATGCCAAATTGGTAACCTCTTCTGAATTTGTTCTCCAGTGAAGGAGAAGTCGTTATTGATAAAAACGCGCCAAATACGCGATTTTTCTAAATTTGGCGGAGAAGCGGCCGATTCGACAATTTCACCAAATATTCAACTTCAAACCTGCATCAATTGACACAGCTGAAATCCAATGCAATGAGAGACAGAAGATATTTTCAATCGAATACGCCAGGAAAATTCCAATATAAACATGGATTTTGCAGCAGAAATCTACGACAAAGTGTTGATAATGAAAGAGTATTTTTGCATTTCACAATTCGATTAGCATTAGCAATTGTTATCAACAAAGTTAAGGGCATATCTTTAAAACAGAGTGGATTATATCTAGACACAGACTGCTTTTCACATAGACAATTATTTGTTATCTGTGTACTTAAATATTAGCATCACTGCAGCCAAATTACCGCCATGCAAATCGTACCATTTTCCATCCATTTCTTTTTTCATTAAAAAAATGTTAGAATCTTTGTTGTTTAGATATTAAGGTGCGATACACGTGGAACCAATTTTTTTACAGTGATGCTAATACATAATTACTGATGTTTGTTACAGAGCAGCAGTCACCAATTGGTGATGCGTGAGAAATTTTGGATGGTATGCAGAAAAATTGGGACATTTATACTTCTATGAAGATTCAGTTTTAAAAAAAATGAACAAAATAACATATTATGGAACATGGATTATACTTTACTAAAAGCTTTTAGTTACCAAAATAACTAAATGAAAAAACAAACAAAATTCCTGAGGATAGCTTTTATAACCTAAACCCAAATTTTTTGGAAAATTGGAGGCAAAACACTTCAGTCTGTTGATTGTTATTGCTATTCATGAAGCTTATTTTCAGGGGTATGGAAGATTAAATAAAGGCGTAAATATAGCTATGGTGGTCCACCACAAAGAGATCAATCCTATTAGTAAACCGCAAATTATAAAGTTATACAATAAGTGGTTCATGAAGTGTTAAAAAATGGCAACTACTGCTCTAAAGTAGGCACAGCAGGCAATTTCTGTATCTATACAGACAATAAAGCAACACAAAATGTCTACCCATAAGCATTGTAAAATTAACCCTTTGAACTCAAAAAGAGTCATTTTAAATTTATTTTCAAACTTGACACCTCCCCTATGGAGACAATGCAAATAATTTTAGATTCATAACATGACAAAAACCATAATAACTTGGGAGTATTCTATTAACAAATTACAAATGAAATCTGTTTAGAAAAGTTTTGTTAATGTATATTTCCACTTTTTTTAAAAAAAATCATACCTGAAGTGCAAGCAGTTAAAGATATTAGAAATGTGTGCTTTCTCTTTTCTTTCTTTTTAACCAGACTGAGCCACAGGAAAACATGGTTGGGTACAGCTAGCTATAACAAACTTAAATGATAAAAAACTATCAAAAACCAATAATTAACAACAAATTTTCAATATTTTGATGAAATCACCAAAAAAAGTTGCAACAAAGGTACTTGGGTACTGTTATATCAACCCCGATTATATCTATCCAACTATATCAACCCCAATTTTGTTCACTCATACACGGTGAATTGGCAATTAAGTGCTAATGTTGCCAATATGGTTACGAAAATACATAAATATCAAAACAAACACAAAATATACATCAAAAATCTTAATTTTTCCATTTGTATTTCCAATAACACCTAATAAAATTTTGAATACACAAAATACGTTTTGAGTCTAATTTATTGCCCCAACTATTAGAAACTTCAATAACTATTTCGGCAAAAATTCACTACCAAGTGCAAAAAGTATTATTATTTGCACAAACAGGCATCAATGGTTTTCCCTTTTGAATGCATATTGCAGTATTTGGCGATGTCTTTTGAATTTAGGTAAATGGCCGATGAAAAAAAAAAAATTTAATTTAGATTCATTGGAAAAGATAAAATAGTGGAAGATTTTAATTGGGGCTTACTCGTTTTTGGAGAGATTTTGAAATCACTCCATACACATCCATATAGTGTCAGAATTAAAATTAGTATTTTTATAATAAAATTATCCAAAATAAATATCCTGAGCTTAAAAAAATTTTAATTTGAAAAACGATATACAATATTAACACTAATTGACATAAAAAGAGCTGAACTATCTTTATCAACACAAAAGTATAATTTGAAAATAAAATTACAATCTTATGACCACTTGCTTCCTCAACATGTATTTAAGCCCTCTGTCTGTTTAGCTCATTCACTGATGCCTACTCTAAATTGATGAGCAACTACCCCTAGCACTGCGTTTGCTTGGCCAGTATGATAACCTAAGTTTGAGTTTCTGCAATACAATTTTATGTACTGAAGCCGATTGATTGCAGTTAAAATATAGGTTAAAACAAAAACATATGAAATTACAAAACAGCTCTGAGTGGGCCTTGTATCCGAATTCTTTTGGGGCCCTTTTTTCAGATATGAGCACCATGTAAGTGGAACTGTAATCATTGATACAGCGGTAGCTCTACGTCCATGACAAAAGCAAACCATAATAACTTCAAGTATTTTTTTAACAAATTACTAATGGAATCATCTGTTTAAGAAGGTTATAATCTTATAAAGCAATCAAAAACAAAATAAGGCGCAATATTTTGATGACTCAAAATGAAAAAAATCTGAGTTTTACCATTTGTATTTCAATAGTAACATCAAATGAAAGATACTTACGTATTATCACAACCTATTGGCGACATTGTATAAAACGAAGCACATGATTGACAATTCCGTGCGTAGAACATCTGCGAAAATGGAATGGCTAACTTTGTGAGTTATCATGAAAAGGGGGATTGTTAGGGTATCACGTAGGAATCAAAATGAAATTTAAAAGTTGTCAAAAACAGAGAAAAAAAAATTCTTATTAAAAAACTCCGTCGATTTATTTGGTAAAATTAAAATGTTTCCAAGTAAAAAATATTGTTTCCAAACATTGAATGTTATATCCGGGATTTGGGTACGCTTTTCATTTCAGGTAAATGGTTAAAGAAACTATTTTGTAGAAAAATAAGTAGCGCAGAAGTCAATTATGTAAATTTCATTTTTGCTTTTTTAAAGAAAAAAAAAATTTAGCATAAAAATTACAGAAAAACACATGTAGAATTTAAGCAAACTGTAAGCATCCAGTAATATGCTTCCGTTGTTGCAATCTACAAAAACAAAATTTTGAGTTGTTGAAAAGAATCATTTTAAAAATGATTTATTCAAAAATAATCCCAAATATGTATCAAAGAACAAAAATAGATAAATATGACAAATAACAAACATAACCATAGTAAAAAATACAATAATTCAGAAAACTATGTGTAAAGTTTAAATTCTTGCGACAAAGAACGGACATCAGTATGGCCATAACACCAAAAATCATTAAAAATTAAATTAAAAAATTTAGAGGGAATTTCGAAATAAAAAGTACATAAGATCCTGACGTGTCAAATGAACATTGTTCCAAAAAATTTTAGATAAATCCATGCAGAACTTTTGAGTTATGCGAGCATACACAAACCAAGACAACATTTTTATATATATAGATGTGAACTACAATAAGCAAAAAAAGGGTAGTTAAAAAGTTAACAAATATGAAACAGCATGACACTGAAATAGAAATTACATCATTAATTTAAATTAAAAGGTTATTTAAAACATAAATTAAGTTGAAATCAAAATAAATGTCTTTAGCAGAGCAAAGGCAACAGCACATACATGTTGCCATATCTGAAATTAATTTTTAACAGAATGTTTTTTTCAATGGTATACTGGAAAAACAGCTGTAATTTTGTCGCAAAGAACATATAGATAGATAAGTATAGCAACAAATAAATGCACTAATAATTAAAATATGTAACAATCCCTAAAAATAGAATAAAAAAAGAATAAATTTTCACATTCAGTAATTGATGTACCATCATATGACATATTGCCAGGGTTGCAGAAAATCACTTAAAAATTGAATTTTAAAAAAACCTAAAGCAAATAAAATTTTTTTTTTTTTTTAAAGGTGCATAGCATTATGACCTAAAGTTGCAGTGTGCTACGTTTCACACATCTTGGTTTAGTTTTTCTGGAAAATTGAAAACACACTAACTCTTTCTTTTATAAATATAAATAGTAGCAAGCATTACAGCAGTTTAAATTATTGTTTTATAAAGATTACATATTTCTATATTAATAAAATGCATATATATTTATAGCACTTTTATTCACCCCCTTTTTTTAAACTCATATGAGAGAATGTAACATTATTAAGCTAACTTCAAACAAAAGTTAAACTTTTCAAAAACTTCTAAACTTAAAAATATATCAATTTTTTAATAATATTATTATGTTTATGGGTTTCAAAATAATCAGCTGCATATTTACTCTTTAAATTAGTTTATTCACAGCACAGTACAATATACACTAATATCTACAGATTTATTATATACATTTTAATAGTTGGTGTGGCATTTTTATATACGAAATGCTTTCGTTCAGTTACAGTTATTACTCTATAACTGGTTGCAGTTAAATACACCACAAATATAACAAATGTTATACAAACAGAGTTTTAAATATTTTATATCAAGAGTTTTCAATTGACATAGCATGAAAATTATTAAAAATCATACAATTAAGTGAACATACTATACTTGTACATCAATTTATTAATATTTTTAGATTGATATAAAAAGAAAAAACGAGAAAAGTATATATTTTTTGTTAAATATAAGATTTTTAAAAATTTATGAAAAGTTTTGCAAAAACCAATTTTAGCACTAAGGGACTCTATTCTTTGCAAAATATGTTAGATTGTTTTATTAGTATTTATGTGTAATAAGCAATCTGAATTGGAATCAATACACAAACTAGCCTTATGGTACCATAATTATATATATACACATATAAATTACAACGTTAAATACTCAAAGTGTTTAAAAAGAAAATAATTATACTTAACAAAAATTTAGATGAGAAATCACAAAAATAAAAAATACACACATGTAAATTTCGATGAAATCAAATATAATTTACCAGACCGCAAGGGATAAGAAGAGGGTGGGGTGGAGATGACAGTTAAGGGGACATGGCAAAATTTTTATTCTTTAAGTTAATGGTTTCCAAAATTTCTTTGCTTACCCCCTCAGTATATGCATTTTGTGTAAAACAGTTTTTGTGCTCAAAGCACCACAAAAAGCTAATCATTACATTTTTAAAAGAACAATTTTAAAATTTATGATTTGAAAATGCTACTCCTCTTACAATAATTGAAATACACACATGAAATTTGATTTACATGTATGCTTGACTATGTATAATAATGACTATGTATGAGTTTTGTGATAACATGATTGATATTCGTAAAATATTTTTTTACATGAAAGATTATTGAAAATTCCTTAAAAAATGTATAAATTACAACAAATTCAATTATTTTAAAAGAAAATAATTATTGCTTTGATTCAAAAATGTATTTCAACTTTTGTTACATGTATTAATGGCAACAGAAAAAATATCAAAAAATTTGACACAATTGAAAAAAGCCTTGACATTTTAAATGAAGACAAACTAGCTATTTTTCCTTACTGAGATAAATCACCTCTTAACACTAAACATATCAACACTTAATATATACCTATTTCTACCATAGCACCTGTTAACCCATTACAGTATATTTAGTGCTTAAGTTTTTATTTGCCATTGGGATGAGAATAAAAATGAACATAAAAGTTATCATAACTCTCAATTTTTTTAACTTAGAACTTTAAATTTTGTGAGATTGTAGAAAAAATATATAAATAATTTAGGCTAAAAGAACTATATTTGATTTTTTTTATCGATTTTTGTCAATTGAATCGTACTATGTCCCCTTAAAAGGCACAAATTGTCTACAATATAAATAATCACTAGCATTTTAGAAAAATAAAAACGAATGATCGATTTAAACATCATATAACCACAAGCACAATTACCGAATTAGGATAGGTTAGTGCATAAATTCTTCCTAAAATGAATATTGCATTTAAAAGCAAATATTTTAGCCAAAATTTCGAGACATATCAAATAAACCTAATAAATTACAACATTACAATTCTGAACCTTTTCCGAAAAATGACTTGAACATATTTTTTGTTATTAAATGGGAGCTTAGTCCAAATGGATTTCCTAAATTTATTCATTCAACAATCTGATACAATTGCTGCCTGAACTCAGAGAAGCAACTTGATAAATAAGACTAATACGGGGTTACGTAATTTTTAAAAGAAACATATCGTTGAATTTCACATAAGAAAGTGAAATTGTTTAGATGAAATTTGGATACCAAATAACTAGAAAAAATATATAGTTACTTTAAGACAACATTAAACTAATGTACTTTTATGCTATATGAATGAATTTATTTAAACATGATGCATATAAATTAAACACAAACAAATGGATAAAATTATAAAACAAAAACGGAAGTAAAAGGGAAAAACATCTTTTTATGGAAGCATCTTAACTATCACAGATTTTTAACAAGAGACACAAAAGGTGTATGTGAAGGAATTGATATACTAAATATCAAAAACAAGAGCTGTGACAATTTTCAGCTACTTATGATGGTCCATGTAAAATTATGTGCACTAAAAGTATATTTAATTAAAAAAAACAAAATTTTCATAAAATGTAGAATAAAATCTGAAGCCCAAAATATTTGCAATAGAATGAAAAATATGTCTTTAAAAAAAAAACCCATAAATTGACTTAAAATAGTAAAAAAAGCCCGATCCCACAAATAGTAATTTTAACCAATTGTTTATACCAGTGTAACTAAGTAACAGAATTCTTCAGCCATACAACACTTTTTGAAAATTTTTGAATAAATGATATTAGTCAGATTACAATATGAATTTTTATGTTCAATATATTTGTATTAATAGTCCTTTAATTTAAGAAATATGTGTAAACAATGTTTTAAATTCACATTTATTACAAAATTTAAAATTTTTTAAAGATTATACATGTTACTGCTAAAGTGTAGAAGTCAGTTAATCTGTAAATTAGCTAAATAATCTGCACATTCACTAAGGTGATCTGTTAAAGTGCAAGAAATTGTTTCATTTTTAAAATTATATAGGAAATTTGTGAATTAACTAGATAATGTGTACATTAACTACTCAACACTTGTTAATGTTCACATTAAATACTAAGCCCTTCACATTACATTTAGTGGAACAGCAACATTTTTATACACTTAAATGTTGTTTATTTGTTTATATCTAAAGAATAAATACAATCAAGAAAACAACAAACTAGTTGATAAAATCAATCAATTGAAAAACTATAATACAAAGAATTAAATGGTTTAACATATTACAATTAAGGAAATGAATTTGGGATACATATGATATGCTTAGTAGTGCATTCTACAGATTGGTGTCACTTCAAATTGCACAGCAACTGGTCTGTGGTACTTTTAGATTGGCAATCATATTCTTTGAAATCCTTCTCGGTAACAACAAATTATTTTATTGCTGTTTGATGTAAAGATATTTCTACAGCAGGGACATTTTCTTTCATTAAAAATCTCTCTTTGAAACATTGAATTCAGGTCTTGCATACAATTGTTTTAAAATAACTGTTTTAGCACCAAATTTATAAAACTCATCCTACATTTTACAAAGAACCACAGCCAAAATCAAGAGGGCATCAGTTTTTGTTTTGTCTATGCCGGTACTTTAACATTTTCTTTGCTTGGTTTTCTAAACCTTTCTTGATTTCATCACACTGTACTTTTAATTCTTTTCCAGGATATACTGGTCATTGTAATTAAATTTATTATAAACTAATTCAAGGAATTTTTTTTATCAAATACATTTATTGTCTTTGCCATTGTTTTTAAATGTGTAGAGTAAATTATTCTGGGATGAGTCAATATTCAATCAAAATTCCTAATAGAAAAGAAACGAGAAAAACAGACCCTAGAACTTTAATGATACTAAAACCGCTAATGTGAAGATTAACTCGTTAAAATGCAGAAAACTCTTCATTAAACACTTTACCAGAACAAGTCAGTTAATCTGCAGATTTGCTATGTAATCTGCACATTAACAAGTTTCAAGCTTTAATGGTAATATATACATATTTTAAATAACAGCTTTAGCGTTTTTCAAAAAAATGTTTTTCTATTGTCTCTACATACTTGTTTAAGTAACCCACATTGACACATATTTCAGATTTCTAATAGTATGTTTTTAATTCTTCTCAATTACTTTTTCATAGGTTCTTACATATAGTTTACATAAATATTTGCATGAATAGCTATTAATCAATAAATCTCTCTTTATATACACACACTGGCATCAAAAAGCCTAAACATACTCAATTTTTATGTTTAATTTAATTTTTTGTTACAATATTATCATACTACTTTAACTATCGATATTGGTTTGAATGTATTTTTTCATGCTGATTTCAAATCTGATTAGAGAGTTTATGTAAAGTAAACAGTATAATCAATATTTTAAAAATATATGATAAGCACAAGACAATTGTAATAATTAGTTATTACTTTTTTCAACTAATTAAAAAGCAATAGTAATGAAGGATTGAAAAGAGAATGTGAACCATATTTTGGTATATTGAAAGTAGTTGCCTGTTGCAATTTAAAGTGTGAGGGTGGATGATATTGGAATTATGGATAAATATTTCTTTCTGCCTTATAATGAAAGACACAAAATAATAATTTTGAAAGATGTTATTCTATGCAACAAAAAGCTACTGAAGTACCATGAGGTTTTTTTATTGTCATGAGAACTTTGAAAAAATGTTCTGAAACAAATTCTATTGTGAAGAGGAAGCGATCTGGACAACCTGAGAAAAATGAAGTTACGTAAAGACAAGAGTTTTGGGATGACTGCACTTTAAACAGATAGCTTAATTCACCTCAACTTTTGAAAATAATGGATTCTGATATTGAATGGGTGGCTACAAACTGTAAGAGGAAAACTGATGGAAATTAGATGATGAGGTCTCAGAGGGAGATCTTTTTGGAGGGCAATCAAAGAATGTTTTCATGCAAATGTAGTACAGAAATGGTTCAAAAACAATACTGTGAATATAGAATGAGCTGACCAAGACAGTCCCCAGATCTTAATTTAATAAAGAATCTACAGCATTAATTTAGTTATGGTATTTAGAAGAAAAAACCTTCAAAGAAGAGTTAATTGAAGCTTTAATATTTTCTTTCCACCATGTGATCACAAATGTACTTCTTGAGAAATTGGTATTCCATGGCAAAAAGATGTTGAACTGTAATTAAAATAAACAGATGGCCCATAAAACATTGATATTCAAACTGGCATAATCATGTAATTTTCAAAGTACATGTATTTGTAAGGTTTTGTGTTATTCTACTACATATCATATGTTTAAAATTGTATTTTTCTGCATATATTACACAATCTTGTGTCCAGGCAGCTGTACTACAAAAAATATTTGTCGTATTAAAAAACTAGCAACAGATTTGAAACCAGCATAAAAATTGTTAAGGTAGTACGATAATTTCATAATAAAAAACTAAGCAAAAAAATGTGTGTTCAGGACTTTTTGCCACCATCGAATAAATATTGGTATATATAAATTCATTCATATACATTTATGAGAATATATTGCATTCATATACGAGAATATATTGCCTTGTTCAATATATTTTAACAATTTAATGTAATTTTTAAATTAATAAATCAAATATATACATGTGTCAAGAGAGAAGGGGGCAAAAGAATCATTGAATTGGTTAGCTTGAAGCAATTTAAAACAAAAAAATAAATCTATAATTTCGTTAAGAAATTGTATGTATATATTTTAAAAAATTGATTCAAAAAATCTTTATGTGGTTAATGACACTTATGTTCCAGGTATTATGTAAAGAATATCATAAAAAATTAATCTTAAAAAAAAAAAAATACAGGAAGATTTATTAATAGCTGAGTAACACTGCAGAACTGAATATTCTACAATTTTCAAACATACATTAGTAATTCAACAGCCAGCATTTAATTTGTCTTTTTAGCAAATAAATGAAATTACTTTCTTTTTAATGCATATGTAATTTTCATTCACAGTTCAAAAGTATATTTCTAAAATACCTAAAAAAATAGTTTCCACATAAAAAAAAAATTCAATCTTAAACGCTTTTTTAAAGTGAAAAAATGGTGTAATAAATATGCATTTCATTAATTTACAAACCATTATCAGTATTTTATTTAGTTTAACAATGTCCAAATTATTTCAGTTAAACAATAACGTATCATCCAAATTCAAGCTCCAATAATTACATTTATCCATAAATTGCAAAAATAAACAGGGAGCTTCAAAGTTAACTTCAACCAGCCCAATATGAACCACTAGGGCTGGAAATTTCTTTTAGCAGTATCATTCACAGCCGGAGGGTTTATTGTAGTTAAGCCTAAATCCAAGGACACAGTTACTATTGTATCAATGATATGGGGTCCCCAAGCTACAGGGGCCCATGTGTGTACAATATGAGTACCATGTGTAACCCAACATGTGTAATTACAGCACCACAAATAAGGCTTTCATTTCTAAAAAAAGCTCCGTAAGAAATTTGATAAGGGACCCACTTTGAACTAACTACACCAGTGCCCAAATCCATGAAAATACCAAAATATGAACACATTGTTTAATATTGTTCTGTATACAAACTATATATGCTTTACATATTTTGTAATTACTTACTTTATTTACTTAAGTTACTTTCTGTTTAAGTACAATTTTTTAAACATTTTTTTGTCAACATTTATTCATCATTTAATGACCCTTAACATTAAACATTTGAAAATTATAAATATGTTTCTTAAAGTTCTTTTTAGTACGAAAATTTTTAAAACAGGAATCTACACAGAGTCCTGCCTTACAATTCTTGCAGTCATAATAAATCATTTACTATTTAGGAGGCTTTTTGTGAGAATGTAAATAAAGGAAAACTAAACTTTCTATTGTGGATGACTACAAAGAGGTATTTTCTTTCAATGTAATTGGCATACAGAAGTCTGAAATATCATTTTCATTAAATTTGCAATGAACAGAACAATCAGAATATACTATTTGTCACTATCACTACTCTCAGAATCTAATTCAGAATCAATTTTGCATCTTTTGTGCTATTCCAAATTCAGTTAAACCTTTTTGATGTTCTAATTTTGTAACAGTAAAAAAAAAAAAAAAAAACATTTTGTCTACCAGATCTAATTAACTATTAAAAACTAGACTGCAAACGCAAACCAAACACTCTTGCCAAAATTAAACTCTCATCCTTACTACAAACAAAACTTACATGCTCATTTCTACAGCTGTCATAAACATTCAATATAAGGAAACATTTAATTCCCCTTATGTTTATCAATCAAAATTCATGTACATATGAGTAAAAGGTCAGATCTGCATGTATCTCAAATCTTATAGACATATAATGCCATCTATTACCAAAAAAAATTGAGCTTTTGAAACATTTCCAGTTCATGGCACAGATTTAAGACGCTCATCCATGGAAGAAGAAAATCGCTGTCATGCATTCACGCAGTGTGGCAACAGTGAGTTCTAACGATGACACGTATTTGTGGCAGCGCAGTGAAGGGTTAACATACTCTTACAAAATAGTCAAATGAGAGGACGGTGCTAGTTCGATATAACGGGTATGCACCAAGTTTATGTTCAAGATGGGTGATAACAATACCATATTTTTATCGTCTGGCAATATGGTTGCCATGGGGATAACATATATTAGAAATAACTTTTATTGGTTTTTTCCCGCAGCAATCCTATTAATTTCAGACAATTTTAATTCAATTTCTTTAAAAATTTAACCATTTTCAGAATAATTGTTCTATTATTTCCATCTTCTGTTTTATTTTGTGCTTTTTGGAATATGTATATTTCTAATATGGGTGAGTACTAGGATATATTTTTGTTTTAAAGAATGAATGCTGTACTTTTGATTATCGCTATAAATCGTTTACTTTTGCTTTATTTTACATTTTAAAATGTTTTTTTAAAACATTCCTTGTTCAATGAAATTCGTTGAAGGAACTTGCAGTTTTTAGAATATGGCAAGTTTTCAGTACTTTGTAATTGATATTCATTATTAATTTTAATATATATTATGTAATTTATTTATAACTATGTAATATGAGTATTATAATGTATTATTTTTATTTTATTACAATAAGATGATTATTCTTTTTTATAAAACTATTAAATTATATTATGATTACTATATATAATAATTATTAGTAAATCATACTATATGAATATTATATATAATTACTATTAAATTATATTACAACATTATTATATACTGCATATAATACTATTATTAGTACATGTTACTTTTTATTATATTATATTGATATTCATTATGTATTGATTGATCTTGGTTATTTTCAATCTCTTCCTATATTCCTTCATTCGAAATACATTTCAATGTATTTCCAAAAAATTCTTTAAAATCATTGTGTATCATTAAATAACCGCTAGGCTGCCATCTTGGATTCCATTCCAGCAACAAAAAGCGGCGGTGCCATGCCTTGTGATATTAAACTAGTTCCGAAACAATCAAATGTAACACAAAGAAATTTAACAATGCACTATGTAACAATTTATTTTAGAATTTTTGAACAGAAATTCCACTAACTGATTCATAACTTGTCATAAATGTGAACTGAGACTCATTGTAATTGTGTCATACACTTAATTTGTAATACAAAAAAAGTAATTGGAACATAAAAGTAATGCATCAAAATAGATCTAAATGGCTCAATTTTTCAAATATAAAAATAAATTTTAATCCATGGACAAACAATGAGAGGGATTGTTATGGTTCAGTATTTATTTTAAAAACAACTTTCCCTCAATCATAACTTGCATAATTGTTCTAACAAAACTGTAAAACTATAATGAAAGATACAATAAGTAAACTATCAAAATAGATCTGAAGAAGTTGTGTTCAACGGTTGGAAATCTGAACTGGTCTTTATGAAAAAATAAATATTCTCTAAATTATACATAAACATCTTATAAAAATAATAAATTTTAGCTTTAAAATCATGTTAAAATGAGGAATGTGTCACAAAATATAAAAACAACAACATAAAACAATGAATCATATAAATGATAATTATTATAATGATAAAATGCACTTACTAAAACCATATAGCAAGTAAATATACAACAAATTAATATATAGAATGTAAATAAATTCATGAAATACATCAAAAGTAAATGCCAAGCAGAAAATATCTAACAATGCTGATAAAAAAATAATAAGTAAATTTAAAACATACATGATTAATAATAATAAAAACTTTGATTTTCTGGACAAAAACCTTATATGAAATTTTGGAACAAATTAATTAAAATCTCATAAATTGTCAAATTTATTTCTGAAAACACTGAATACATCAAACAACAATTTTATTGCTTTTCACAATTTCATTCCACATAACCCATTAGTTAATAAGCCAATTTTACACATAAATTTAAAATGTATTTTGTTCCATACATAAACATGTGAAAAATACATTTAAAAATGTTAAATTATACAAAATTCAGAGTAAGGCAAAAAAGAAACTTACCACTAAAAGCACCAATAATTCCAAGAACCAATTTATCAAGACAATCTCAAGACGTAATAAAGACAAGACACACGGTCACCTTAAATTGTACATAATATTCTTCAATGGTGCCAAATAATTTTCCTCTCAGATAGCTTTTACACTTGAATAAATTTCAGCCCTGAAAAAGAATAAAATATAGATAAAAAGTAATAAGGAGAAAACTTGTGACTGAATAAATATATATAGCTAAAAAAGTTAAAATTTTAACATAATTTAAGATTAAGTTTAATGGATTAAAAAAAAAGAAACTCTCACCCTACAATAATTAAAACTATCAAAATATGAATTTTTGTTGAAAACCTTTATAGCACATGGCTTTATTACAAAATATAGAATTTGACTCAAACATTTTGTACATATAGTTAATTTTATTTAAATACTTTTTTCTAGAGTGAAATTATATTTCTAAAGTCAAATAAACACACATTTTTTTCACAGCATTTCTTGCTGATATTGAACTACTTTTCTCAAATAATTCTTATGGCTTTTGTTTGAATATGTTTCTTAATGATTGCAGCTTAATATATATTTGATTAACCTTAATACTGAAACTTTTTCATTTACTACATAACAAATTTAGATACTAATGTATTATAGAAACCTATTGTTGACATTATATGAAATGAAGCGCCTGGTTGCCAATTCAGCATGCACGACACATATGAAATTGGAGTTGCCAACTTGGCGAGTCATTAATAGAATTAGCGATTGTCGCAATACTACGTAAGTACCCAAATTTAACAATTTCAACTGCTTTTGACTTCCTTTAGCTCTAATAGTATCCACAGAATCTAAGGAGTGAAGAATATTAAAACTATCTAAAATATTTGAAAGGTGACAACTGCATTTCTTAACAATAAAAAATTTTGACGATTTATAGTCAAGATATTTGTAAAAATTATTGCTAAAATCTGAATTTATTCAGAAAAAGTTATAGGCTTTCCATCTTGACTAAACCACTTAAATTAAAACTAAGTATTAAAGGTTTACAGCAATACAATGCATTTAAGATAAATATGTAATAAAAATCAATCCTAAACATATTTTATAAATCTATGAAATATATTCAATTGGGAATCTCAATTTGAGAATTAGACGGGGAATATGAAGATTTCAACCATGTTACAAATAGCCAATGGAAATTTCAGCAATGAAGCATGACAAATTTCATTTTCCTAAAATAAATCAACTTTATTTTTAATTTAAACAATCGCCTTGTAATTTTTCAATAATTAATTATCAAGTAATAACAAGCACGCAAAAAATAGTCATTGCTTTTAAATCGATACAGTTATTATATAACTAATTTCAAACCCCAATTCTAAGATAACTTCAGAAATTCAACAGCTAGCATAAATATTTATCAAATAAGGAAATATATATTATAAAGCATAAATATCATTTGAACAATATTCGCAAAATGTGAGTTATTTAAGTTTAATACTGTACCAAAAACCGCATTTCATACAAACAAAACAAATTCAGTGTAGAACTTCACTTCACTTCAAAAAGCGTGATGTATTTAGTTTTGATAAAACCGTGGAAAGATTTTTTAAAAAAGTTATGTTACTTATCAAAATTTATCAAAAATTAATTGAATTTCGTTTTAAATTACTTTAATAAGTGTTCCTTCGATTTCTTACAGTCGGCCGTAAAACAGTTGATAAGAACCCTATAATAATAATAAAAATAATAATGATCCAAAACAAAAACGACCTGAAATGAAATGATTGTCATGAAATGAAGCGATCTGTTGTTGGCCCGAATATTTCAGGAGTGGATCGAGACAGCGCTAATGCACCATATAGTGTGTTTTTTTAAGTAATGTTAGCGCCATCTGTTCTCCAAAATATTATCCATTTTTGTTAATGTATCTCATGATTATTTATCAAACCACAGTTTAATGTACAATTAATTCAGTTCATGGAAAATGATTTATTTTTTTTTTATGAAATAAATATGACTGTGAAAAAGCTAAATATATTGAAATATGTAAATTTCATTAAAATATCTACATTTTTGCTTCGCGTGAAGAAAAATTAAAGCATAAAATATTAGAAAAATATCCTTAATTTACATAACATGTAAATTAATTCACCTAGATTTAAATTCTATTCTTTTTTCAAAAGAATTTAAGTATAATATGTCAACTTCAAGTAGTTTTTTAAAAGTATCCTTTAAGGATATCTTTATCAGTATAATATAATATTATAATACATCTATATGTAATTGTATTAATATTATATATTAATATAACATTTAAGCTATTTTTTCCAACACACACATTACAATATATTGAGGTCAAATATAATCACCAGGATATGATTATATATTTATGCCAGTAGTTAAATGTAGTAGAATGAAGAACCACAAAAATGAAAATAAATTAATCTTATTTATTAACTAAACTGAGAACAAAAACCTCCAGTTAGGAACTAATTATTTTGATTACAATAAGTATGATCAAAATCCATATTGATGGATGTAATTTCTTGTGAATTTAACAGAAATCCTTCTTTAATATTGTTTACTTCTTCAGTAGTTGGATTTTTGAGTAAACGGGCAGTGTATTTTTTCTTCGTGTAGAGAAATATCCAGGTTATTTTTCAATCTTCTTTTTTATATTTACAGTCGAGGATTCCATCATTTTAATCCTTTTATTATTGTGTTCCTCCATTTTTTAAATGCCTTTTCAAACAGAAAGGGCGAGTGAAGACTTGATCACAAAATGAGCAGATTAAGTCTCTGCTATGCACATTCATTTATGCCTCCATTTAAGAAAATATTAAGTATGAAAAAGTTGATTACAGGGGAAAAAAAACAAATTGACTAATTAAAATAACAAGAAAGATTATAAAACAATTAACAAAATAAAGCAAAAAAAAATTACAAAAAACCAAAAGTAAAAATAATTTAAAATGTAAATAAAGTACAATAAGAGAGCTTCAGCAAAAATCTTTCGACTAATACAGCGATACAAAAATAGTAAGGCTATTCAATTATTTTAGTTTCCATATTGTGGAACAGATGGCGCCAGCATTGTATTAAAAAAACTATCTGGGTGTATTAGCGCTGTCTCGATCCACTCCTAATATTTCTCATATTTCTTTCCATAAATGGAAACGCATAAACTGTTAAAACAATGTTTTTTTCTAAATTGAATCATATGAAACAATCTTTTTTTATCTTTGTCAGTCGAAAAAATTTAAACTTAATGTTAATTAAACTTAATGTCAAACAGAATGGTTTATCGATACATATGCAGACACACTCAAAATCCAAATTCAATCCAAGATTTGTTGCACTTTAAAAAAGACTCAGAGGGGAAGGTATAAACTATGCTTATTTTAAAACGAATTTGTGTATGTAATGTAAAAAACCCTTTCTCGACCACCATCCACTTTTCAAGTGAAAACAAATTAAAATTTAAGAGAACTTTTTCTTTCATAATAGTTAATTATACCAAAATATATTGTTTTGTCTATCTCTTAAGAATCGCAAAGTAAAATGAAAATTAAATGTAAAAAATGGCTTATTAAAAATTTAAAAATAAACTAAGTTTAATTTAAAAAAAGAATTGGTGTGATGTTTGAGGTTAGGGGCGTGTTTTAACACAATGTTAATGCAGGGTTTCAATTTTGTTAGCATCAGTTGAGTATCAACACCATGTGGAGAGTTTTCCTTTTTTTTTTTTTTTGTAATGCATTAAATTATAGCTATTGAACTTAATATTTATACTGAACCAATTACGATGAAGACAATGCTACTAAGAATTTATGTATTTTTTTTCTCATTTCAGGATGAGAGGTGCTATTAACTTTGAATTCAGAGCCCTTGGTAACCATTTCTGAATATTTTACTTTTAGTATTTCGTATGTTATGTTACAAGTTACTCTTCTAAATGGGATGATTTTTCTGCTCCTGAATTTGGGAAAGGATCTAGAACCCAATTCGGCTCATTAATTTTTATCGAATCCTGGAGTGAGTGAATATTAACGTCTCACTGTTCAGCTATACGTCACGTAATGAAATTTCAACGTCTTTAGCCAGTTCATGTATCTTTTTATGCACTGAAAAATTACTCAGAGGAATTTTTTTGATGGTATCTGATGGTATTTTATGAGAGGGAACCATTTTTGTTAATATTTTGACTACTAACCAGGTTCATTCCTTGCCAGTTCTATGTGGATTTTTCCATTTTTGCGAATAATAATGAAATATATAAAGTTCGCAATCCATCATTTTGCTTAGAAGACTACGTATTAAGGTTTGGTTTTAATTGGTTGTTTTAAATATTTCATTTGCACTTAAAAATAGGATAAATCTCTGTTCTTATTAGCATGCATTTTTTTGCTCAAACACTCTTGAACCCTACAAGGCTTCATGGCTTCATTTGATAAAAATTTTTGGCAAATTAAATGCATAGACAAGAACCGTAGTATAGGAGAATGAATAAACCTATACTTCAAATATTCAAAACTATGCTAAATTCTTTCTTCTTAAATTAAGACATTTTGAAATACAAAATTTGTCTCGTTTTAAATTAACTTTCCAGCAGATTAAGAGTTAACTATAAAAATGATGGAGCCTTAGTGACTTTTATTTATTACTCATGATTATGTGTTCTGTATGTTGCGAAATCATTCATAAAATTGAAAAATCACTGGTGGTGAAATCAGACTGTTGTAAATCATTTCGATCTTTTAGTAAAATCGTAGAAAAATATGCTAGAGGCTTTTTATCAAAGCCTGTGAAGGTTTTTAATAAAAGGTAACCATTTTGGTGAGGAAATTTTTACCTATTCCATCCAATTGTATTGGTATAGACAAGTTGAATCCTTCAATAGAACCCCAGGTGGGAACAATAGTGACCAGTATAGTGAGATATAATTGAAAATCCCTCGCTAACAAGAAAATACAAGACTACCAAAGAAGTAGAGATGGATTTATTGTAGACATCACACCAATATCGTTAGTTTATCGCACGAAGCGATGTCCCATGTGTATGTTCCCATTTTAATTGAAAAAATTCCATGTTATATACATGACAAGTGGATTTAAACAGTTTACCTTGATTTTTATATTTCGGGGTATATGCTTTTATATGGGTTGCTCATTATTAAATCTTGAATTTTCCTCCAGAACTCTCAGGTTATTAATGGTCATGGTTCTTGGAAATAACAGCTTGTCTTCATTCTCGATCTGCGTGTCCTTGGAAAAAATCGTGATTACTTTTATTCTGATAAAAATTATTCAGTATAGTTTCTTTTATAACAGTTCAACTTTTATTATTATTGAAATAAGGGTGTTTAAAACGACAGTAAAGAAGGTCGTTCACACTTTATGGAAACGAATTTGATAGTCAATTTTCATCATTAAATACCGTATTTTTTGTGGCAATTTGCTTCTATCTGATAGCGATGATTCTTAACAATAGCTCTAGCTCAAATCTTTCATGAAAGTAAACTTTTTTTTAATACGATCGTACAAATTTTACTTCATTCCTCTTGAACCGTTTTTCAAAGTACGTTCAGTGTTCTTGGATGCCATTTTTTTAAGGTTCTTTTTTGGGGGTTCCGATTTGGGTTGGAGAAAATTTTTTTAAATAAAAATTAAAAAAATTATTTAATCGTTATTTTTTAATTAAGTATGTTGAAAAATTATGAAAATACAGAAAAGAAAAATTTTTTTGAAAGTTTTATTTTTCAAAAAAAATTGAGAAATTTGTACCAAAATATTGAAAAAAAATTGCTCTTTTGCTAACTCTGAAAAATATATATCACAAAAATAAATAAAATTTTTGCAGGGATAAAACCTTCAATGATTAACTATGCGGGTTTTAAAAACTCAATTTTTAAAAAAAATTAAGGAAATACAGGTGTTTCCGGACAAAAAAAACATAGAATATTTTAAAATTTTTTTTCCATAAAAAATTTAAAACTTTAAAAAAATAACTTTTTTAAAATTACCCCCTTAATTTTTTAGCAAGAAAAATTTTTTATAATACAAAGAGAAACCAAAAATTTCAAAAAGAATATTTCGTTTATTTTGAGAAATATTACTCTTACCGTTAACCATTTTATGTTCAAAAATAAATTCTTTAGAAAATGCAAAATAAATTTTTATATTTGCCCAAATTTTTAAAGATTTAGGAAGGCTACAAAATGGGTTTTAAAATAAATTTCGATTTTTTTAAAATAAATAATGATTTTAAACCCATTTTGGATCCCTTTAAAAAACCCCGGAAGCACAGAAGTCCGTTGGATTTTACACGTATTTCATCAAATAGGATACTGTAGTGTTCTTATAATATCGGGTGATCTTTATTCATAATATCGGAACACCCTTTACCATTATATAAGGATTTTTGGATCCTAAATGTCTCTTGGTTGTTAGAAATCGCCTATTAAATTTTTCTTTGGGAATTGGGGAAGAAATTTTTTTGTCATTTTTTCCCTGTCTTCCCAAATCACTACAAAAACCTTTTTATTCCTGCTTCTTTTTTTTTTGCTAAATAAGCGGCAGTTGATTTATACGGGGATTTGGACCCTTTTGGGTTTTTTTGAAGCTCAACTTTATCCATCCCAAAACGTCGTGAGTAGGTAACAAATGAAAAATTGAATTTTAAAATAAAAAAAAAAGTATTTATTTGTTTTACGGGTTTCTTTGGGGAAGTAATAAAAGCCCCTTTTATATTCCAAGCCGGTGCAGTCAGTCTAAGTCACGGGAATTTTTATTTTTTCCCCAAAAGGCACCCCGCTCCAACTCTCCACGCCCCCGGGGTTCATCGTCTCACCCCGTTCCTCTTCAATTTCTTTTCGGGGGCTCCCCCTCAAGTTTTTTCCACCCAGGGCTCTTTAAAATTTCCCCAAAAAACCCCCAAACAGGGGGGCGGGGCCCTTTAAAAGCCCCTGTCTCCCTCTTGGGGCCAAAAATTTGTTTTTTGTCCCCGGGTCACATTCGTGCCCCATTTGTGGGCAAACCCAAATACATTTCCCTGGTCCGTCTGGAAACTAAAGGGCGCCATAATTCTTGCCCCAACCTCTGAATACCTTGTCCATCACACCCCCCTTTTTCCCTATAACCCCCATTTTCCCGAAAAGGGGCCAAAGGCGAAAAGGATTCTTTCTTTACAGGCTTCGCCTATTGTCAAGGGGGTTTTTCGGCTCTTTTTGGGCCATTATAATTCCCAGACGGGGTGTCGGCGTTTGACCGGGTGGGACAAAAAATGCCCCCCAGGGCCCAAAAACCCACCAAAGGCAAAACAACAACAATGACTCCATTACCACGTGCACTTCTTTTTAACATCTTTTCCCGGAGCCATAAAACTTAAGAGTGAAAAAAAGAGGGATGGGGTTCACCCCAATCGAAAATCACAATCCCCTTTTCCCAAATAAAAGGTTGGGAAATTTTCCCTTAAAAATTTAAAGTTTTTAAAATTTCTGTTAATAATAAAAATTAAATTTAAATTTTTTGGCTTTATTGAGACTTTTTTTTTTTCATTTGACGTTGTTAGAAAATCATGAAACTATCCCTGATCCCCATGGGGAAATTTTTCTCTACACTGATGAAGCCATTGCGTACAGTTTCCCCTCAGTTGAGCAGTAGAAAATTTATCTTCCAAAATACAGTCATTTAAAAATATCCATATTTATCAGTGTTTTCAAATTTTATTTTACATCAACTAGGTATTTTTTTCATAATTTTCTACAATTTACCCTTTTCTTTTGGGAATATGTTTTTTGAAAAGGAGATTAACTTTAGGGTTTTAAAAATTTTTTTTTACTTTAAATCCCTTTTGAATGATTTTTTTGATTACAGTTCCAACCCGACATTCCCAGTTTCGATGCAATGGATCTTTTTTGTCGGTGGATTTTTTTTTCAGGGTCAGGGACTTCACCTTTTTTTGGGGTTTAGTTGAGTTGAGTTTGGTGTTTTATGGCGCAAAAAGCCAAATTTTGGCCTACTGGGCCCAAAAAAATTTATAGGTCTGGGTCTGGGCGGGAAAAAAAGAAAAAAAGAAATTGGATGACAAGATGGAGGGTCGAAAAAAGAGAAGAATCACTGGGGTTCCCGGGGTCGTGACACCCGTGTTTTTCCAAAAATAGAAAAACCCCCTTTGGGGAAAAGGAAAAAGATCACTTGGGGGAAACCCGGGGTTGTGACAACCCCTTTCCCACTTTTTTAAAAAGGAGGAAAAACCCCCCCAGCGGTCACTTTTTTTGATATTTTCCCGCGTTTGGGAAAAGTCTTAAGGGGGAAGTTTATTGGTCATTTTTTCATTTTCACTTTCTGCTAGGTGCTTCTTCCCTTTGAAATTTTATATTATAAATACCTTTGATCGCGAAATGCAATATAAACAAGATTTCTATACCGATTTTTAATTTGTTGACAAATATTTCCCCCTTTTTTGGGAAATGTAATTTTAAACTTCCCGTCAAAATATAATTTTTTGGGCCCTCTTTTAAAAAAAATCCCCTTTTTTTTTACATTCCCAAACAAAAGAAAACATTAACGAAACCCTTATTCTGGGAAATTGCCGGGGTTTTTTCTCAAAAAGAAAAAAAGAGAAAATGAATTACAAAAAAATGTGAACGACCTTCTGGATGACTTTAAAAATTAATTTTTTTTCATTTTTGTTAGTTTACATAAATTATTCGGGGCAGAAAATCTGGTAAATTTTTTTTAAAAAAAATTAAAAAACATATAGTAAAAAAAGAAAATAAAAATTAATGTTATCGTTTAACTCAAACTAGAAGATCTTTTATTTTAATGTTATACAAATGATCTGAAATAACAAAAATTATAAGATATATTCCTAAAGCTATCTCTGCCTTTTACAGATTTAATTTCAAGCACCTAATTGAATTTTGCTTGTTTGCGATTGCTATGAACTTGCTCTGAAAACAATTCTTTACAAGCTCCTATATTTTTGTTAAAAATACTTGATTTTACGAATCGTGTCTTTGCTTACCAACATGCAAAGACTTGTTCACCGATTATACAAAATCGAACCTATTAGATACCTAACGTTCATTAAAAATTTAAGGCATATTTGCGAGACAACAAGACAAAAAATCTAGATAGCAGCATAAAATGTTCACTATAAGCAATAATAGGTATTTTCAAACAATAATAAATTAATATTTTCAAAGTATTTTATTAAATTAAATTCATAAGCAGGAAAGACTGCCTCTCTTGAATGCCTTAAAGGCCCATCCCTTTATATCCGCTTCCCCCTCTGTAAGGCTCTAGAACCCAATAGAGAACGGTACAGAACCCCCAGAAGAATCTATTCTAACTTCAGCACATGAGGTTTTGAATAAAGAAGGAGTGAGAAAAGACTCTTTTTTTTTTCTCTCGGTAAATCATTTCTTTGGAAAGCCTAGAGCTCAGAGAAAGTGTGTGTGTGTGTTTTTTTTTTGAATTTCTTGCTTACCTATTTGATACTGGTCAGGTATTTTCAATAGACTACTCTCAGATATATCATCACTTATGTAGAATCTCTTGAGATAGTAAGCAGGCATACTATAGCCATAATTCTATAAACATAGGTGAGTTAACCAGTTACACAACAGGGATATTCCGCAAGAGGCAGAGATTTTTTACTGATTCTAGACTTTTGTAACTGCTAGACCACCTTCACATTTCGCTAATCCACAAACCTGATAACGACTAGAAGTTCAAAAAGTACGGAATAGTGAAGTTAATAGAAGAAGGGATAAAGGTCACATCGAACAGAATGGGAAAGATGCTTGAATGATTAAAGTTTATGTGTAGAAAAAAATTTACTAGACAATATGTCTATCAAGAAAGTCCCAAATATGCTATGTCGGATTTACGATTGATCGAAGATTGAGTTGTTTTTTCTATTTGTTCTACACTGAGATGCTCAAAACAGTCCTTAATAAGCACAGTTCTAATAGCTCGCACATTATTTTCCATCAGAATGAATTCATTACCAATAGCAGTGGTGTTTAGCTATCGATTTGGCTACATATCGATCCAGGATCTCGTGCTAATGTCTCAAAGTTGCTCCATGAACTATATGCAAGTCATTGCAATAACACGAAGAGATTTCTGCCGAAATCATGATTCTACCATCTCTGTACCTGTGTCTTTCAACATTGTTGAATTGATTGTATTTGGTGTATTGTTCCCTATAGATCAATCTGCAGTTTTCAGTATGAACATGTACTCATCCCTGAAGGGTAAAGTAACAGCCATGGCTGCTGGTACAGGAAAAATCCGTTCCCCTGCTCAGCATAAAGAATCCCATCTCTATTGATGGTTCAGGGAGACACACAACTGACCGTCTCTCATAGAGACCTACATTTCGATGTTTTCGCACCATAGCAGTGGAGATTCTTGTTCCTGATGCGACAAAAAGATCTGCAACGAACTGAGGCAAAATAGTTCTTCTCTCTTTAACCTCTTAAAATAAGAGTTTTCAGAAAAACTGGTGAAAAATTATCGAGTTTTTTTTTGGGGTAGAAAATGAATATAATTATTAATACAAAATTAATTAATATGATAATAATGATTATCTGATAATATGACTAATAATAACGATCAATATCAACATAATTTTAAAAAATGAATGAGACATTGAGAACGGATTTCAGACGAGCATTAGAAATAAAATAATGTGAAATACAAAATTGTCTGTGTGAGATACGCGCATGTGCAAATTTTCCAGTAATTTTCACCCGTTTCAAATACAGGCACGTTTCAAAACCAACAAAACTAGAGAACGGTCTTTCGTAGATGTTGTAACTTGTGCTGGGTCGACCTATACGCAGAATCTTCAGATTTAAGCTTATCTCGGAGTACTTGGACTAAACTGGGAGCCCAATTGAGACGTTTAGCATCTCTCTCTCATCTCAGCTATTGACAACCACCTCATTTCGATGTATCTAAATTCCTGTCACTTTAACAAATCGGTTAAATGACTTCTCTTAGATATTGCTACTCTCCTGAATATTGTCAACAAAATTACCAGGAACTATTGATCATGTACAAAATATACAGATGAATTTACGAAACTGATTTTTGGTACTTTTTTTCTCCAAATCCTACATGGATGCTCACTTTTTTAAATAAAAATAATAGGTATTGTTTTGCCATTGCCATAGTAGGAAGTTCATTACTATTATAAGCTAAGAATTCTTTTTTGTGTACCTTTTTTTGTAATGTTATTTAGGAAAACATTTCCCTAACTTGGAGCCAGTGTATTTATAAATATAACATAAAGTATGTATTAAGCCCTTTAACGGCATTTATTCATTTTAAAATATTTCGTCTCACATCCCTGGGAAGTATACTCCTCGATTTAATAATCTCTACTTTGGAACAATTTTAACCTATTCATAGTTAGTCAGATACTTACCAATAATGCCGAACATATTTTTTTAAAAACCATTTCTGAAGTTAAAAACTTTTTCAAACATTTTTGACAAGATGACTAAATTTGAATATTTATTGTAGCTCGAACCAATGTTTTGAGCAAAATCTTTTGATATGTATTATATACATGGAACATGATCCTATGTATTATACATTGAACAGCCATTACATTATGATCACTTGTTTAGTATGGTGTAGGTCTACCTTTCGCTCTCAAAACAATAAAAGTGGCAAATCATAGAATCGACAAGGTATTGATAGGTACTCTGAAGCATCTGGGGCCATGTACTTATCAACTGCTCCCGTAATTCCGTACATAGCGAGATGGTAGCGGACAGCATGAATTCGATTTTCAGATGAAACCACAAATGTTCGACTGGATTAATGTTAGTTGAAATTCAACAGTTCATCAGAATGTTCCTCAAATCACTCTCTGAAGACCCGGACCTTATGAGATGATGCATTATTTTGTTGGTTAACACTATCAAGCTGAATTCACACCAAGGCGTGTTAATGTCGAGCGTTTGGCCAATCAGAGGCCTTATCTCGGGCGAGATAAGGTCTCTGATTGGCTAGACGCTCAACGCTTGACGCTGACACGCCTTGGTGTGAATTCAGCTTCACTCTTCGGGGATCACCAAGGGTTTATTTTAGGGCTTACTTATAGTTCTAGATGAGGGGAAGTCAAAATGTGTGTAATGGCTCTTTGGTGTATGTAATATCTGTAAACCAATATAATGTGTAGTAAATCTTTGTATTATATTGTGAAATATACACCCAATTTTTAATTCTGTTTTTTTTTTACTTGGTTTTACGAGGTATAAGAAGAGCTGCTTTAATTTTTTTACACGACTCATTTACTTCAAATTAATTTCGGATCGCTGATGAAAGGATAAAACTAACTGCTAATTTTGATTTTTAAGAGCTTAAAATGGTGTAAATCTGGACATATAAACTAATTTTGAACATTGATACAAATGCAGAAGGGACTTTAAATATCCAAGATTTGTTCAGTTGAGAGACAGTAATAATACAAAAAATATTGTCAGTCCAATAGAACGAATAAATAATAGAATTCTCTGTTTAAAAAAATATTTTGGAAAGCATTCTTGCAAAACGTCTCATTACCGAAAGAACAACTTCAATGGATTCAAGTACAGCAAATGTGATGAATCTTTGCAGTGAAGATTTGTAGTGTAACAAAAAATATTAGCCCCCTTTTGCAGAGTCACTGTCAGGTTTTGGTTCCAAGCCCAAATACAGATTTGGCATCAGTCAGATTTTGGGCCCTCCTGCGATGCGGGGGTGTACGTTACGCCACTGATGAAGGTGCTGATTTCGGTTCATTAGGACAGTAAGAAAATGCTCGAGAGCTTCTAATCAACTAGCAGAGACAATTAATTAATATTATTTATCAACCTTTGTTTTGAGCAATATATGTACATGTTCTTGATTTTAAACCTTAATTGAAACTAATTTGAATTAGTCATTTAAGTTAAATATGTATAAATGCGAATTCAGATATATAAAAAGTTATACTGCTGATTCTATCAGCAGTTTTTTTACACTGTTTATCGAGTTAAATAACGCTTTTTATTTCATCTTATCTTCTTGTCTAACACGTAGAAAGCTTCATATTATGGAAATATGAAGCTTTCTTTTTACTATGGAAATCTCATTTTTTTTACACGGTGTTTCGAGGAGGTGTAGCGTAAAAAAAAAGTTAGGTGTACTTATATTTCATGCTATGTTATCCCTTTCTCTTCGTTGGGTATTTTGGGATGTTGTATGACTCTATACTATTTTTTTGAAGTTATTGATATCTAAGTCCTAGTATTAAGCTCTTGATTGTATTGAAAAACGTGCCTTTCATCAATTTCAAGTCTGTAGATCTAAAAGTTTAAAAACAGGAATTTTTATCCAAAACACCCCTTAACCCCTCACAACATCCATTTGAAGTCTATTTCCCCAAAACTCATTCTTAGCGGATATTTACTCAACAAAAAAAAATGCTTACCAAATTTTAAGTCTTTGGGCTTAATAGTTCCAAATATCTGATGATGAGTGAGTGGGAGTCCCTTTTCTCCTATATTTAAAGAAATTTTCGCAAAAGTATTCGAAAAAAAATCTTCACAATTATTTTATGAAGATTCCACTGGTCTTTTCAGCAAACGACATATTTTTTCGTATTAAGTATTTTGCCTAAAATACTCGAATCGGAAAAAAACTGTTCATTAAAATTAAAAGGGGAAAAGATGTCCTTTATCAAATTTTCTTAATTCTTAAAATAAATACATTTACATCAGACATTTTAATTATCAGTGATTTTGAACAAAATACATTAATTTATTAAACATCAAAGGAAAATTTGCTATATAAAGAAAAGTTTTACAAATTTTTTTTTAAAAACGTTTTAAATTTTGTAGAAATTTATATAATTACTTTAACAAATAAAAAAAATGAATATTAAATATATTAATTTACAAATATACTATTATATATAATGTACTAATTATTTTAAATTAAAAGTGATTTAGAAAGGCACTGTATTGTGTTTTCCTCTTATTTTAAAGTTATTATTCATTAATTTTACTTGGATTCATAAAAATAAGAAATTATTCAGGAATATGTTGCAAAGGTATAATCTCAATGCAAGTGATTTTTAGTGAATAAAAATTTTACAATGTTTTTTAGTGATTTTGAAATCATATAGAAACAATTAAACTCTTTCTTTTTTAAAATAATAATCCACAGACCGTGCTGAAGTAGCTTCAACGTACGTTACAAACAGCATAAAAAAAGAACATAAACATAAATAAAAACAATGATATCAATGAATAATGCAGGAAAGGGCAGCAAATTACACTTGATGCAAGTTTGTTTTATACTGTCTTTGAAGTCAAGAATAATTATTTAAACAGCATGCAGACTGAAGGAAGATCAAAGTAAAAAAGAGACATGAGCAAAAAAGCAAGCATTTTGCAAACACGAGGGTATATTCATAACAGTTACAATCACAGCCAAAAAATGGTGAGCAGAAGTTTCGAAACGATATTGATGAAATGAGGCTTCTAAAAACAAGAGCATAGAAATAGCGGCGAAATGATCTTTTTGGGAAAGGATCTGAATATTCTGAAAGTTTGTTTTTCAAACGAGATTCAAAAGCCTCGTGTTCTGTTGCATTCCATATTTATTTTTTGTCATATATATAGTTCATTGAAGTAAGGGCCACAATTTTCATAGGAAAGATAAAAAGACACAGATACAAACGATCATTCAATAACACCTCGAGCTGTTGTTTCTGCAATAATTAGAATCCTCGATACTTCAAATGATGAAAGTGACGATGTACCACGATACGTAAAACAATTGGCGCAGCTGGGGTGTAGGTATTTTCTACATTCAGGCAGCAGAAAAATGGTAATAAGCACCTTTCGATTTTTTTTTAAATTTTTATTTTTTTTATACACGTATTTTTTTTCTTGTAAGTTTATAAGTCTCTTATAATCTTAAAACAATTTCCCCAATACATTTATCAAGGGACATGGTGGCGGGAGGGAGAAAACATAAATAGCCTAAAGTTCGAGTAAAAGCACAAATCTTTCACGGAATCCTGCCCAGTTCCAGTTCAAGTAGGTGGCATGTGCAATTGTCAGATAAAGATCCAGGAGCACATTCTTCAAGGTTGTTGTAATTGTGTGACTAATACGAATATCCCAAGAGACTGGCGTATTCCACAAACGTTCATCAAGGTGAACAATGTTCCATACCAGCCTTTGATGAAGAGATCAGAACCCAAAGCGGTCTTAATTGTTAAGTCCTCACAAAAGTTCAACAATCAAAAGAAAATTTGTAGTTGCTTTTTAATTGCGGCATCCGGAAGTTCTAAATCGTTCTTTTAGTACGGTACAGAAATCTTTAGAAATAGTTTATATTGTATTCTTGAACCTTTTTTTTCTTTTGAAGGTGGGTCAAAATGAAATGCGAAACTGCAACAACTTTGCCAGCATCATTCCAAACACTTAGGAAGCTCGGGCGAAGAGGTCAGCCGAAGATAGAATCCGTCGACTTGTGGTGAGGTTGGTCGCGATTGAAGCCCACTGGTACCCAAACTAGTTAAAACAAAATGAAGCACAGAGGGAGAAGATGCATTAAATAATGTTTTTCTTTCTTTCTCATTTCCTCTTTTTTGAGTAATTGGAAAGCAACATTTAACAAGAGAGAAAAAAAGTTGCCAAGATCATCCAGACGATATCTGCAGCGCCGACGTACGGCACCGTTCCCGGCTCAGTGCTCTCCCGCTGGGCCGGATGTATCGGTTTCGAAGTTGCCCGGAGACCCGGCGAGCTGGGCCAGCCAGTCCCCAGCTGCTGGAGACGTCGGGCTCGGGGTATGGTGACCACCCCACGTCGAAGTGACGAAGACGCCACCCTGTGGTGGAAGTGGCAGATTTGATGCAGAATTTCGCAGATATGGATTGGCGTATCCTGCTCTGTAACGGGGATCCACCGTATGAGAGAGATCACTCAGTGACTGGGGTGGACTGCCATAGAGGCCGCTGTCTCGGACGCCACCTGTGGGTGGGACGGCTGGAGGGGTGTAATCACGAGTGTAATCCACGTACGGGATGTAGCCATTGTTAACTTGGCTTTCCTGGAAAAAATTGAAAATGATACAATTAGATTTTAGAAATACTTACAAAAATTCTGATCTATAACCAAGTTTTGGGATAATGAAAATTCCTAACTACCATTCTTAAAGTTCGCAGAAAATACTTAGATATTTTCTAAAATATTTATTGCATGCAGCAAGTTTATACCTAAGTATTGATATTCTAATATATATTAAAAAAGAAGAGATATTAATCTTTTATTTGATGAATATCTTAAAATCTAGTAGATAAAATAAAAAAAAAGTTTAAATTCATACTTGTACCGAAGCGCCGTTGCAGAAATATTTACGCCCGTTGAGCCACTAACAGGCAGTATTAAATCTGTGCAGCAATTCACTACCTTTTCAAAATTTACCTAAAGTGAATGGTAATTAGTAAACTTGGTAATGATGGATTCGCACATATCCCACACAATTCTATATCTTCGATTCACCCATTAAATCATTTGGAAGCTTTTGGAATTTTTTTTGGTAAGATTTGATGAAAATAAAGATTAACAGAATGGGAGAGAAGAATACATGCACGAAGAAAGAACATTCACATTCTGGTTGAACTATTTCTTCTACGAAATGTACACATGCAAGAGGTAAAACACAGAAAAAGGGCATGCAGTGCTGAGGGCGGGTGGGAGGGTATGTGCAAAGCAGAAAAAGTGAAATGGAGTTAGAGAGAAAGAGAGAACAGACCCCAAACGCATTCGGTGAGGTCTGGAGTCCGAGACGGAGAGCCTCTGGAGTCAACGCTGGCGGCAGGCTTGTTGTTAATAATATAGGAAGGTTGCAAGGTTTGTGAAGAAGAAGGTTGTGTAGGAGAAGATGCTCTTGGAAACTGAGTCTCAAGTTGATTGTGATGCTTGGTAAAGTTGAAGCTGAAGTGAGACGCGTTACAGCTGTTAGGTCCAGTAGTTGGTCTGGCTGGGAGACCAACTACCGTCGTGGAGGAAGAAAAGTGAAACCTGTCACACGGGAGGGTTGAGGATCGGCCCCTTTTTTGCTTTCAGAGGTGCCTTCTCACTTGGGACTATACTTGACAAAGAAAGAGAGGGTGGTCAACGGGGAAAAAAGTGGCAATGCATCTTTTAAATACGTTTGCTCAACAACAGAAAATCATTCACTTTAATTCGAAAGATTCTGAAATGATTGATCAGATGTAAATCTATGAGGAAACAGACATAGGTTGGTGTCAGTGGCGCACAATAAGGTGTCCTAGGGGCCGACACCCCCATAGCCCAATAGATTTCTTTTCTATTTATAAAAAATCCTATGTATGTATTACGCAAAATTTAATGGTGTATTTAATATTAATAATTAATTTTATCAAATAATGCTAATTATTTATTCAATAATTATCGCAGCAGCTTCTTAAGTTCTGAAATCAAATACAAAACACTAGGTTGGGCAGCGTATTGGAGCATGATACCAAAATGGTGGACTTAGACACTGGACACCCCTGAAAAAATTTTTGTGTGTGCGCTACTGGTTGGTGTGTATATATATACGATGATAGAAATTATGATGGAAGTTAAAGTGAGTCACGAGTAATAGGTATATTTTATATAATGATTAAATAAACAACTAAACCAAAGTGCGTTTCTGTTATTTTAAGCATTATGTATTTTTGAGTGTAAGATTGGTGCTTGAAGAGTATGAGACAATGAAGTATTGATATTATCAGTTATATAGGGCCATTATGATCAACCTGATTGACCAGATGTTTTGATCGCTTTTTAAGTCGGAAGTAGAGAGATTTATATAATTAACTATCAGTTGGAGTGTGCCGTATCTGCCGTACCGTAGGCAGCCGCGCCACGTCAGCTTTAAATCAATGCAGCAAAGATGCCTGCTTGTAGATAACCGGCGCGCAATACAGGAAATAAAGTAGCATACAACAGTTAAATGTATATTCTGAAGGCTAGTTTGTGTGATAACAAATCACGATTATTCAGAACCAGTGAATAGTTTTTTTCACTATGAAGTGAACGACCACTTTTGAAAGTCCCAAACCAGAAATAAATCTTTGCTTGGTAAAGTCAAATATTTGCGAATGATCAAATAGCTTTGGAGTGGGTTCAAAGATTACTGGAAGATCATTTTTCCGACTGTATAATTAATAATTGTATAATATTATTTTACCATTACCGAGTACCGGGCACTCAGTTGCGCGAGAAGTGCCTTCTTCCGAAAATGTACACGCCCGAAGCGAAATATGCAGTATTTGGAAAACATACGAATGCAAGAAGCAGATCGTGCTGTTTACATTAATAATGGAAATGAGTTACTTTTAAAACAAAAAGAAAATATTTATAGATCCAGCAGTTAATATCATGAAATATTGCTTTAATTTTTATAAAAAATAATGCTTTTTAAATGATTAAAGAAGATGTGAAGAGGCAATTCAAATCCATGATTGTTCTAATTTTATGATTTGAAATGGAATTACGTAGAAAAGTGATTCTGCAAAGTAGTTTTAGGCATGTAGTAATAGAAAAAAGACAAAATGCTTCATTTTTTAAAGATTCATCACGATCTGCATCTTACACGTATAACAGACTAAAAAGAAAGCAACATATCAAATTAATAGATTGATAGAAAATTTAAAATTACAATGGGAAAAACTACACTTTTACAACAAATTAAAAAATATCTTTACTATCAATCACAACAGTTTTTGCAAAAAAATTATAACATACTATCTACGAAAAATAAAAAAGAATTCAAAAGACGATGTGACATGTCTTAATAGAACTTTTTTGTTCTTCTTGTAGGTAGGATTTTCAAATAAACGAATTGGAAATACTGCTTCAATGTACATAAGCAAACAAGGTAATATTGGAAGACAAGTGCATGAAAAGAATAAATAATAAAAGGAATGATCAATAATGGTTGCATTCATTTCTTGTGTTCATCATGCAAATGAGCAAAGTTGTAGATAAACTGTAAACTAATTAATTTTTATTTTCATCTGTAATTATTTATTGCAATCTTTACAATATCAATAAAATTTTTAACGCATTTTCAAGTTTTAATTTACCATTAAAATCTAGAAGATTTATCTCAAACAATATATAAACGATTTTTTTTTAATAAAAATATTAAATGATAAATATTTATCAAGTTAAAATATCTTCAGTAACGTATACTAGATGGCGACACGATACGATTTTATGAATTTGAAGAAGATTGGAATTTATTCTCGCAAACGATTTTCGCCAGTACAACAAATAAAAGTTGACAATTTTTAATGCAAAGTTTTTTTTCCTAAATTACAAAACACAAAGTTAAGTCTATAAAATTATTTTTTATTTTATTTTAAAATGGTCGTGAAAAAAGGAAATGAAAATGTAGAACGTGTCATTGGTGTTAGATAACAGTATATTTATTGTTTATATGATCATTGCTAGGAACACACAGTTTGTTTATGATAAACAGACGAGTGTTAGTAGTCTAAGCTATACATGCAGAAGAAAATGTGCAGTTAGTGTATCAAAGTGCAGAGAAAAGAAAATGGAAAAGATCACAGGCATACTTAAAAAAAATCTTTGAGTAATAAACATAACAGCAATCCCCCCTTGTAAATGATGATGAAATTTTGAACAATATGTCATTTTATATGTTTTTAAATTATTTCAGTATTTAAATAGAAAAAGTATGTTTAAAGGTTTATATCATACAGATTTCCGAGATAGCATTTTAAAACTAAATTCAATTCTCTGTTTTCAAAAGAAAACCAATAAAATTTTAGTTAAAAAACTTCAGTTTTTTTTAGTAAATGAAATGCATTTTTCAACACATATTATTTATATACAACACATTTTAAACAGATAATGAGATATTTTTTCAGCTACGAGGAAAATAAAGAGTATATATCAAACAACTTTAATACACAAAGGTAATATCAGATTTTACACAACATTTTAACATTTTCTAGCACATAATAGGATTGAAGACAGAAAGAAAAAAAGTTTAAAGAAGAACCTCATAAAAACATTATTCATTTAAGGTATGTCTTAATTATTTTTCAGCGGGTAACAACTCAAAAAACTAGAAATGATAGTTTCCCCCCAAGAAGCAAGGACATTCATAGTCTAAATCTGTGGTATTTATCATTTAGTATATGAACTTGCTGGAAAAACTGACAGTAAAGTTAAATATATCAAATATTTAGAATATTTGTCTGATTTTTTTTATTTGTTAAAATTGGTAAAAAATCTATCTGGGAATATTTCGTTTAAACCAACTGAAATTAAAAGAAAACAAACATTTCGTAACAAGTTACTCATCTTGGCAATCTATCCAAGCAAGCTAAATCTTTTTTAAAACAAGTAATATAAAAGAAATGTGTTTAAAGTCAATTCCTACTTAGATCAACAAAGAAAATTTTTATTTTAGCTGCTTTTTATTAAACAGTTACAATTAATATAAATATGTATATACATATGACAGAATCACAACATTAAGTGGTAATTAATTTCTATTAATTATCATTAAAGTATCGTATTGTCATCCAAAACAATCGTGTCTATGAAATTTCAGTTCAACTGAATGCTTTAAAAAGTGAGAAAAAACCTTTTCAAGTTTTGGACAAGTCGCCAAAAAGGATGCCAACGAGGCTGTAGTTGTAATTCTTTAAATAATTAGTTTTAATCAATTAATTTTCATTAATTATGATTAAATTACTGTATTGTCATCCAAAATAATCATTGTATACAAAATTTCAGATCAACTGAGCGCTTTAAAATGTATTTTATTAACGATTGAAAATTCCACCAAGATAAATAAATAAATATATAAAGAGTGTGAGCTAATAGTAGGAATTGAAAAAAAATACCGAAAAAGTACCCATTGTAAAAGTCTACCGAAAAAGGTTACCCATCGCGTCAATCATAGGAATAGTGAGTGAGTGTTTATAGAGGAAGTATGTTTTCTTTTTCTTTTGTTGGCAACCTCAATTAGAGAAGGGAGCCTGAAGAAGGAAGGAAAGATAGCTCTCGCACAGGAAAGGCCCGTGCAAGAGAGAGACTTCAGCAGTAGGAAGGTCTTACCGGTTTGGGTGGGAAGTTAGTCTCCGGGTAGTCGTTGGGGTTGTATTTGAAAATGTTGTCTTGGGCTCTGTCGCTATTCTCCTCCCAGCTCCTGTCGTGTTCATTGTTGGAGAGGGACGACGCTGTCCGGATCTCGGCCTTAAAATCCGAGTCTCCGGACGAAGCGGAGTCCGACTGTTTCGTTTTTTTCTCAGACCCGTAGTCCTCATCTGGAAAAAGCGCAAAAATCAAAAATAAGAGAAATCAAACAAAAACCTTCTCGCATTCTCCGCCAGTACATTTGCTTTTTTTAAATCCAAAAATAATATCTTTAAACACAACAAAACTTAAAATGCGTCTGTGTGGTTAACATACCCGTCCCATTTTTAAACGAAACTTTTTTGTCAACTTGAAAGAAAAAGAAAGAGGGGATTATATGCGTTTTGTATAAGGGGTTATCAGTGCCACGATAAAAGCAGAGTAAAAAAAAACCCTAATCCCTACTGTTGGATAACAGTCCCCACAAAAACAGTATTTATTATGTAGAACTACAATAAGTAATATAAATTTTTAAAGTCAATTCCTAATTCGTTAGAAAAACGTACTGGCGCCATCTGTTGCAGCTAGTTGTAACTTTGACAGAAATAACGCAGAATAAATTTAAAATAAATAAAATTTAATTACTGAATTAATATTTGAGAGAAAACTGTATTAACATCAAGTGTCATCCACTACAAGTTTAAAAAAATTATTTGAACTTGAATGGATGAATAGAAAGTATTTTATCAACGATTGAAAATTTAAACAAGATATATATATATTTGAAAAAATTAGGAATGTTAATGAAATTATCAGGTGCTAAGGATACGATTTAAGACTTTTTAACCATTCTGAAATCAAATAAGCTTATAAAATTTCAATTAACGCAAAATAAAAGTAATCGAAGTACAATGTTTTCAATATATCCTGACCAAACCCAAGAGTAACCAAAAGACCAACAAAAGTAAAAATATTATATCAATATTGCTTCATGACAAAAGAATTTGTCATCAACACTGAACTATTTTACTCCAAATTTGCTGCCAAGATCACCTAGACCATTATTAAAAAGATATTAAACTTATCACTGGCATCAAATGTGGTGAACATTGATTATGAATTATCCTGATTTTGATGTGTTATATAAAAATGTAATAGAAAGATACAATGATGGCAATAGAATTTGTCATCAAGAATGCTATTTTTCGCCAAATTTGTGGTCAAGGTCACTTAAGCCTTCGATAGAAGATATCAGTATTAAAAATGGCATTAAATTCAACCTTGGCATCAAATTTGGCGATAATTGATTATGAGTTAATCTGATTTGATGCCTTATATAAAAAAGCGCAGACAGCACAGCACATATTTCTCAACGAGCTAGTGAAACAGAACAATAATAAGCATTATCTATGCGAATCATATCCTATTGTAGAACGATCTTTTAAGACAGATATAATAAATGCTTTCTTCCAAAAGCAAGAAAAATTATTAAGTGATTTATTAAGTAAATACACTAAAGGCAATTAAAAACATTTTTAGAAATATATATGTAAATATGAAGATTTTAAGCTATGTAATATGCATATTGGTATTATATATATATATATATATATATATTTCTGTCGTTGAATATACGACAGCCTATTGGCATTATGTAAAAAGAATTGGCATAATGACAGCAGAATATCGAACAAGCATTTCTTTGTCCCTTGATGATAGGATATGAAATATGATGCACGTTGCACGAAATGACTTATGAAATCTTGCCTTATTAATGTCCAAACGTTGTCTTTGGGTCGTAACAAGCCGTTAATTATTCATCAGAAGCTTTAGTTCCCTTGATAATATATTTTCAACTTATTGTACGTGAAGCACTTCATTTCCATTCCCTTTAAGTTCAAAAGACATAACATCCTTAGCACTCTTGTTAATAATGCCTTTTTTTTTCATATTGCTTCTCAACTCAATTTAACAAAAGATGGTTGAAGAATTATTGTTTTTGGATAAAATTGTATTTTCATTACTAACCATTTTTTATTTGTATGTTGGTTCATATGCTTGTACTTAATTTATTTTCAATTCTTATATTAATATGCATTTTACGTGAAATAATAATTTTTTTCATGTTATTTACCAAAGCCATTGATTATGTATTTATCTTTCGCGAGATGGCAACATGTTTGTTTTAAAAGTTGTTTATATAGTAAGAATCTGTGGAATGTTGTGAAAATGCTTGATGCTTTTTCTCTCGTTGATAGAGGTTCGCAACATAAAGCTACTGACCATTGTTTTAAAACTTTCGTCGCAAAATAAAATTGGTAACTTTAGATATGGGAATTTTATTCTGTTATAGTAAATTGGTTGAAATTTATGTTTTTACGCTTGTCTTTACTAGTAATTCTAAATCTATCATTTAACTTTTTTTTTGTAACCAATTAACCAATAGTCGTATCAACAAAGACAAATCACTCTTTCCTTTTATATTCACAGGGTTTCATTTATAAATTGTTTTTCATGGAATCAATTAAGTGCATAAACGCGGGGGGATTATTATCTATTTTAATATCCCTTGCATAAAAGGTACTTTTATGATGGTGTTCGAAGGTAAGTACCTTAAATATGGCCTGTCCAAAAGCTAGAAAATCGTGATCTTGTTCCAGTAGATAGTATTAAACGAAGTGCAGAAAATTTGACATCGGAATCAATACGCGTCAATTCCCTCGAGTTTTAAGAGGAAGGGGGGAGGGAACACATGACATCGCAATCGTTCCAGCAAACGATTCTATCCCATTCTTCTTTTCGACTTCCCAACAATAACCCAACAAAATCCAGTTGAATAATTGTGATATCAGAAGAATAAAATAACTCGGTCCTTCAAAACAGGAGGTTAGAAGGTGGGGTGGACGGAACGAAGTAAACAGAATGTCTCGATTGATCGATTCATTTCATTAAGTGTTAACTAATAATTCCAACCGGAAACCGAAGGGCTGATTACTCTGGGGTGGCGAGGCCCGCTCCAGAAATTAGACAAAGACCTCGCAGTGGCATCCCTTGGGACCGGAATTCAATTCTTGGTATCGTGCTGATTAGCGAAGGTTATTGATTTTATAACGGAAGTGAAACGTGTCCAAGTAAGCGAAAGAGTCGCCTGTCCGTATTTCTCTGTGATTAAGAGAAATCCAGAGAGAAGATTTCAGGGGGAAGAGTATCCGTTTTAGCTAACGAGATGCCATTGCAGTTGACACTTGCGTGCTGGAACTGAAAATCGGTTCTGTCACGTCGCTGAGGTGAATTCAGAAGTCTGTATAATTTAATATAAATAGGTTGAATTAATTAAAAGCTTCCGATCGAGAGAGGAAAAGTATTAACAACTGTTCGATCGAGCCGGCGCTGGAATCGATGTTCGTGATTTTGGGGAGAATCGTCTTGAGCAGTTACATCTGTTTCGAGAAGTATCTTCCTTCTTCTTCTGCGTGATAAGGAAACCATATTGTTTGTATGTTCCAGTTTGGAAATCAGACATTGGAGTTGCTCGGAACGAGGTAATTAGCGATTTCATTTCAAATGTTTTCAAAAATTTTAGCTATCTGTCTCTTAAAAGTAGAAAATAAAAAAATACAAGTTTGACTTCCTAAGATAAACACCATCGCGTTATAGTTTGTTCGTTTTAATCAAAATCTTTTGTGAACGTTATTCATCAGATTTACTAAGTTAGAACATAAGAGATCTCGGTACTAAATTTACTGAATATTACTTCATACAGCTGTTTTACAACTTTCTGGATAGGGTTCTCAAAAATATGAAAACCTTAGGGCATTGTAACTAGGGACGTCTTAAGACTTCTTGAGGCCCTGGGCCCCTATACAAAAGTAGGCCATATCTGCGATCCTATTAAGCAGACAGTATATAGAATACGGTGTTAAATATTCGAACAAATAATAAACCCGTAACAAATAAATGTAACTCAAAAACCTATTAAAAAACCGATCCGATCGACTTTCATCTTTTGACTAAAGTTATGGTGTCGGCCTAGCTCTATACATGGACGACAGTTAACACATAATAATGAAGTCTTGCCACTATTGCCAGATGGCATATAGCTCAAAATCCCCAGTTCTTCGGAGAATATGTCCAGGAATAATATTCTACCATTAAAATTAACTGGATTATGATCTTGAGACGAGGCCCCCATGGACACCTGAGGCCATGGGCCTGGGCCCTGTTGGCCTATGCCTTAAGCCGTCCCTGGTTGCAACAAAACCGCCTTATTCGTAAGACTAAAGATTAAAGACCCGGCTGAGGTAAAAGGCACAGGAATTTTTTTACATAATTTATTTATTTCGATTGCAATCAAATTAAAAACACAATATGTTTAGGGACCGAAATACCCAAAAACCTCAAAGCATTCTAATGTAATGAAGACTATGTTAGCCATAAGATTGACTCGGCTGATCCTACCCTCTCGGCTGAGGTAAGGGATTTGGTAGGTTTTTCTTATAGAGGTAAATACCTCTTCCTTTAATTGGAAAGTTTTATCAATGGTGGAGGGGGCTAGAAATATATAAAAGCATAGGAATCCCAAAACCTCAGAAATCCGGAAGTATTTAAGAAAAGGCAAACGAAATATAAGAATCGGAAGATGTGAAATTTTGAAAATACTTGGGATCGAACACATATTCAAGAACATTATGAGGGTATTTTCGATATTTGAACATTTATAACAGTAATTATTTATTTTACGATTTTACATATATTTTATATTAATTGATTGATTTCCTGTATGCATAAATGTCTATTTGTCAGTAACATTTTTTGAGCTACATATGTAGATCCTCGTATTTTTAAAACTTTGGAATTTATTAAGCCTAATTGAGAATCTCGAGAAGGCAATTCGTGCAAACCGTCCTGTTTTAAATGAAGTAATTTCTTATAAATTACTTTACATTAATCAAAATATGTTAAAGAACTAAAAAAATAATCAATATAGGTTCAGATAAAAATAGTTCATTCTCTGTAAGATTCTCTAAAAAAATTTCAAATGAAAATTCATTGATTTCATAGAAGTATATGTTTTATATTTATACGTTACAGTATTTCATCCCTTCAAGTTCATAGTACTAAATTCTTTAAAAAAATACAATGGACTATGATATCAAACAAGTAAACAAAAGAATTAAAAATGGCAACAAAAGAAAATATGCTTAATAAACCATTTCACTAAAATCTTTTTAATAAAATCTATTTATAAAAATGGGTCAGCAACGAATTTAAGTATTAAAAAAAATAATAAACCGATTATAATATACGACTTAAAAAAAAATCTCATTTCAGTGCGTTCGAATATAATAATAAATTCGAGACCCTATTTCATTCTGGAATTAAAATTTTATCAAATACACACTTTACATCTTCTTTGTGTTTCAGGGAAGATTAATTATCCTTTTTGACTAAAATTCACATTGTTTCTTACTTTTTTTTTTTTTTTATAAAAATGGAATCGAAATTAAAAACAAAACTCCTCTTGAGTATAAAATTGAAATGACTCTTGTATTATTATTATTACCAACCCAGATAGATCCCTTGAAAGCCGAAATAAGCGGAACGCGTACATTTTGGAAGAATTGAATACAGGTTTCAAAAAATGAAAGAAATCCGTTTTATTATTACTGTTATTTGCATTTGTTTCTCTGAGTAAAATGAGATTGAAAATTTTAGATTTTTTTTTTTCGTCTTCTTCAGTGTGCTCCGTCATTTGTATTGTGCTAGAAGTTCGGATATAAATAAGAAATGAAATTAAAGAGAATAAAATACTTTTTCCGCTTTTGTTTCGTCTCTGTGTGTTTCGTATTAAAATATTTTAACTTTCAATGGAGGGAAAAAATTTCGTATCAAAGGAATTGAAGATCCTTAACCGAGGGAAAAAAACATAGAACAAAACATTACGCGTTGAATGCTTCGTATTTTGAAATTAAAATACATTTATATTAATTTTTATTACGTCAAGAGAAAATAAAAATGAAATATAAGCTTTATTACAATTTTTTCTACTGGATAGGTAATTTAGGGGGTAATAAAAAAGGCAAAAGTCTCCATAAAACTACAACGATTCTCCAATTTTTCAAAACATTTTTATCAATATATTGAAAGTTTTAATACTAAATGATAGTAATTACATATTTATATTTTGAATTCGTGAACACCGTCCATTTTGAATTCGTGAATACTGTCCATTTTGAGTTCGTGAATACCGTCCGTTTTGAATACGTGAACTTTGTTGATTCTATGAGATTTCTATACTTTTTAGCTCAAACCTAAGCTGTTACATCTATTTGAATGCAGTTATCAGCGTCCTTGAGAGTTGTGACAACTCGTGCTACAGATTTTTGAAAATTCTACGAAAGGGGGATTCCTTTTAAGGGGATCTTCCTTTTCCGATGAAGAAGTTAAAACACGTAAGAAAGAAGTAATTAATTATTTCGTTTGGCATTGTGGCAACGATATATAATTTTTGTACTAATTTATTTTTATTCAATTGATTACTGTATGTAATGATATTGTCTGATTTTGTATTAGTTATTTTTGAAGTTGTTCTAAATGTTACGTGGTTTGTGAAGAATGTGATAGTGATGTGAATAAAATGATGGAAGAAAAATCTGCAATGTTTATTTGGAATTGAGCAATGCAGATCTTGAAATGAGAAAAAATATTACAAAATAAATTTGGTGACCCGGACGTGATAAAGGAAAAAGCGTGAGAAGGTTTTCGTAAAATTACACATCTTTAAGAATTTTTCAAGGTATTTTTATGCCTATTTTTACAATTTGTTTGCGATTTTTTTTTTGCTTTAAAAATATTTTGCAATATTTTCAAATATAGGAAGAAAAATTTAACTTCACAAAAAATTTATTATTTTTTTGTCTATCCAGATGTAATTTATTGCATTGCAATCGATGCAATAGTCTAGGTTTGAGGAGGAAATTGATTTTCCATAGGATTAACATTAGGCTCCCGAATTCAAAATGATTGCTATATTGGAGTCTTAAAATAAAAATAAAGAGTTCTACAAAACAAAATTTATTTTATGTTCATCGTGAAATGGCCCATAGAATCGTTTCGTAATAAATATAATACAAGAAACGTACACAACATATTTGGTTTTCAAGAATTTCACTTTTAATATACAGCTTTTTAGGCATAAATATCGATTTAAAAATTTCAGAAGCACATAACATTGTATCATATTTATTTCCATAAGCAACTCCATTTTTTTTTACCCTTTAAATATTCTGTAACAAACATAATGTTACAGTATAAAGCTAACATCCCTTCTCGATTCTTCAAACATTCCATTTTTCTCATGTTTATTTCTTTTTTGAAAACGAAATATTAAATTACCCGTTTTGAAGAGAAAAATCAACTACATATTCTTTTCGCAGAGATAAGCCAAATTAAAGTACGTAATTTACAGTCAAAGACATTCGACGAAACTTCGAAAACCACCTTCCACGTTCCATTCCGGATAAATACTTCCTAAGCCTACTTCTACGGTCGACATAATTCTAAAGTAACGAGAGATTCCACAGTTTAAACCCTCTTCACCATGAAAATTCGAACGGGAAACTTGTGTCAAAGTGAATATGCGCATAAAAAAATAAATATAAAAGAAGAAGAGACACTTTAAAAGGGGTATTATTTGTTATTTATTCAAATGAATTTATGAATTTATTTGTTCGAACAATCTCATTTACATGAGTTAAAGGCATTCGGAAAGTCGAGTTATAAAAATAAATGACGATTGTTCGGAATACATAATTGCCCCCTGTTCACTTTCTGGGCTAAGTATTAAACGGGAAATTTATTAGAAAAGAAAGAGGATATTTTGTAGTTGTTCTTCATTTTACTAATTTAGTTTAAGTAATCAATTTTAAAAAAAATAGAACTTTAACAACGACAATTTTTTAATGTTAGATAAGGAAGCAATGAATCGTTTAAATGTCTTCTCCAAATGGTTTCAGATAAAACTATTATTTGTATTTTTATATTAATTTAAATGTATTATTAAATATTCATTATTTGTTATTATTTATATATTATTTGTATTATTTCAAAATTTTTCTTCAGAAATGTATTGGGAGAGAGTCTTTTTACAAAATAATTTGTACTCAGTGAATACAAAAAAAAAAAAAAAAAAGTAAAAGACATTTATAGTACAGTTAAATGCTGAAAACATGTTAATGCTAAATCAATATAATATCTATAAATTATTGATATTAATGAGATGAAAACCTTGATTTTAAAGACATGTTGTCAAACAAAATATCATTCTTATTCACCAAAGGATTATTAGCTATTGTAAATTTACCACATCATGATGACATACATGATAACATTACATTAGAATGATAAAATTAAATGCTCCTAAATTTATCACCGAATTACTTAAAACATACAAAAGTTACAATTTATTTGTTCTTTAATAGTGTCTTAAAATAAAAGACATTTATAGAAAATTTAAATACAAAGAAACGTATATTATTGATATATTATTAAGATAAGAAACATATAATTTATTTTAAAGACACATTGCCAAACAAAATATTATTCTTATCTACCAAATGATTGTTACATCATGATGACATACATCATTACATTACATTCTAATGATGTATTCTACTACATTGCATTAGAATGATAAAAATAAATGTTTTTTTTATTTTTCACAGACCTACCTAAAACAAACGAAGGTTGCAGTTGAATTTCAAATAATTCAGACCTCGAAACTGGTTGAATAGAAATCAAAGCTAAGATACAATTAAGACATCAAATACACGACTAATATTTATCAAAACATTATTAAAAAACGCCTATATGTATACTGAATTTTCAAGATTAACGGTGAAACCGAAAAAATTGATAAATATGGCCTTTTTCTTAATATATATTAAAAAATAATTAACATTTATATTTCAATTTCAATTCTGAAGAACGTTAATTATGGATATTATTAAGATGACAGATAATTGTGTGGTTTTAAACACATTTTCAAACAAAATATTCTTATCAACCAAACGATTGTTAGGTATTGTAAATTTACTACAACATGATGATATACATCATTATATTACACTTTAATGATGTATTCTAATACATTATAACGTTAAAAATAAATACTACTTTATTTATCATCGAATTACCTGAAACAAACGAGGGTTGCGATTATTTTCAAATAACTTGGAACTCAAAATAAGATTGGGTATAAATATTAAAATCCAATTAGATATTAAATACGCGGCTAATATTTATCAATGCATTATTAATAAACACTGCTATGTATATTGAACCTTCAAGATTAATAGCGAAACCGAAAAAATCGATAACTACGCCCTTTTTCTAAATCCCAAACTTAATACAACACCACGGTCGGCTTTTGCAATATCACACATTTATTGGAGCAAGAAATATTTCATTTTAATTGCTCCAGTGGCAAATAATCCACATAATTACATCATTAACCATAGCTTTTAAAGTGGATGTTACAACAACCCACTTTAATCGGTTGCAGTAGTGTGTAGTAGGGGAAAAAAAGCCACCAGGGAATTCGGATTTCCTCCACTTACATAATATTATTGATACGTTCAGGGTGCCATTCATCTAACTCTGTCCCATCAGAGGGCCATAGCACAAAACATAGGGCCGAACTGTCAATTATACCTTACTTTACAACCCCTACTTAATTCAGCACCCGAAGGACTCAAGTTATTACTGCCCCCACCCTTGTTTGAAGAGAAAGGGAAAAACAGTTCTCTTTTTCCCTAGGATAGGATAAAAGAAAATCCCTATGCTACAATCTAAGGATTTTTTTTTTATTGAGAGGGAATAATAATAAAAAAGGGTTGATTTTTTTTAAACAGCAAGAAAAAAAAAGTAACTTAATTTAAATCGAAGTGAAAATTAATTTCTTAATGATGCTATTGCAAATGGAATTGGGATGTCTGATATTCCTTTGAAGATAATGAAGTTAAGTCATTTACCTATGCCAGTGAAATAATTATCAGACGATGAAATTTTTTTTAAAAAAAATTAAATAAACTCGGAAGTAATTTTAATAACTATACAGAAAGGGAGTTGTTTTTTTTTAAAAAACTATTAACTAATTTAATTGTGGAACATTTTAAATAGAACGGCTGATATTGGAATAATTTGCAATTGTTTAATAAGGTTATTGTTAGATTTTTCGTTATTTTTGTGTTTTCTCATTTTCAGGTTTAGTTGATAATTTGAATATAATATTCTTTAAGTATTCTTTCTTTCTTTTGTATACATTATGTGCTATGTTTATTGGAAGACAAATCAATAGTTAAAGGGATTATTTCACTTTAAAATAGAGATTAAAACTTAACTTAATTATATTTAAATATTTTTTTTAATGATTTTCTAAGAACTGCAACACAAATATTTCAAACATTATACTGTCAATGGAATTTTCTTTAGCACGCGAATCAAGTATAAGTTTATTTTAAAAACAGTTAAATCTCGAATTCGCAGAACTTAAAAAAAAATATGCAAAAAGATAATTAACCCTCTAAGCGGTCTGCACTTAAAGTCTTGCCATTCTGGAGATGCTTCAAAAATGCACCGCACATATTTTTTTGCTTTCAGATGGGGTTCTCAAAAGCGGTTGAGCCGTATTTTTAAGAATGCGGCTCGGCCGCTTTTGGGAATCTTGCTTGAAGGCAGAAAAAGCATATCTGGAATGGCGGAATTTTACGTGCAGACCACTTGGAGGGTTAATAATATCATCTTAATAATACCTAAGCGTGAAAAATAAGTTTTATATTTTTATTCTTGGCTTAGAATATTTCGTAAGTTTATTCAGAGATAGAACATATAATTTAATTAATTTTTTTAAAAAATTAACAATATAGTCTATTAAAGCAGTGAATTAGTTATCGTCGTTAAATAAAATCCTCAATTTTAAATTTTACAAAATAAATAACTCAGGTTCTTATATGTATGAATATACAGTTCTTATCAACGCACTTTGAAAAATAGAATATTCTCCTGTATTCCAAAAGCACTTCAGAAAAACGGCGCGAAAACTGACAAAAGATATCATAACATATTATGCTCTTGATAAAAACAGTTTCGAACCTTTCAGAATGAATAAATACCGTCATCGTTTTGGACTTTAAAAGCCACATTACGGCAAAGATGTTTACATGAGGGGTGTGCTCGTAAAAGCAGTTTGTCAAATCACCATTTTTTTTCGCCATTTTTATTCCATGAATTCGAATTTCTCACAAGCGCCCGTGGGGACAAACCGAAAATATCAGAATGAAAGGTTCCCACAAAAATCCCTACGGAAGGCTAGAAATCCCTACGCATTAAACGAATAATAATAAAAAAAAAAAAGATTTGCGCTGTCAGGAAATATTTATAAAGCACCCGCCAGGTTATTATGTTGGGAAAGATTAAGACAGGTTCGCTTGTAAGCTTGGGACTTCAAATATATATGGGTGTGCTTTCAAATTTAGACGATGTATCGCTCTAGGAACAAGGTTAGAATAATAACAACAGCAAAAAGAAAGAAAAAATCGTTTGAAAAATAGCAGGTGATAAAAATGGAATCACGGTAGCAGAATTTTCCTCCAATTTCTAGTAGGAAAAGAGAATGTTCGTTAACGAGTTCAAAAGTTTATAAGACCACGCTTGGAAGAAAAAGTTTTTGTTTTTAAATGTCTAAGTCTATTGATGAACGATCTAAAAAACTAATTCTGTGGGTTCGAGAGTATATATACGTAGTTTTTTGTTATTTCCTTATATTTGGAGGAATAGATAAGAAGGAATTTACGATCGGTGTAAATTAACGCCTCTAAGAATATAATGGATTTTTGCCAGTTTTAAATCAAAGATGGAGTCTCATTAAATATTTAGATTGTTCCATAATAAAAAAAAAAGAATAGAATTGGAAAAGATAACGGTGTGTACTTGAAATATGAATCCTTATTTTTGGTGAAATATGCGAAGATTCTACTTTTAGCAATCTATTTCGTTCGTTTTCAATGAATAAAACCTTGTTTTCTTAAAAGATTTCCATATCTTATTTTCGAGCGCATAAGTTACCAAGATAAAGACGTAAAAATCTGCATTAAATGATTTATGATTCTTTCATGTAAGCTATAAATTTATTAAAATATAGTATTATTCAACAGTTTTGAAAAATGGTAAAGATAATTAAATAAAATTCTTTTAAGGAGGATAATTTTAATGCAAATGCAAAATATTTTTCAAATGGTTTACAAACATGGTCCAAAATTTATTTTACATATATTTTTTAAAGTTTTCTTATAAATTTCAACAGCAAATACTCAGTATGTCTATATTTCATTCTTTCAAGTTGTTTATACGTTATCCTTTATTACTTTTCCCATTAATCTTACTTATTTTAAGTAATTATTAATCTTTCTTAAAATATATATCGATAGCAATTATTTTACATTATTGGATAGAAAACAGTGTGCAATAAATTTAATGGCATGTTTTCACAAAAAATAAATGATCGATAAATCTTCCTGCTATGATTTAATTCAAATATAGATATGTGGAATAGAATTTAGATATATTCTAAATATAGTGACCATAATTTAAATATTATTCAGTAGATTAAGTCCTTCACTTAGATGTTTTACAGATATTTGAAATAAGTGAATAATGCTCTATGGAATCATCCCCCTCCTATTGTTCCATAAAACAGAATTTTTTTTAATTATAATAATGAAAACTCAGGAACATAAATTTCGGTATGGAAAAAAAAAGAAGGAAAAATAAGCATGTTTATCGATGACATGTCACACCACAGTCTTTTGAAATCGGCCAATATATATTTAGAGGGATTCAAATGTCTACAAACCTACAATAAGCTCTACACAAATTTAAAATATTAATTTATAGCAAATGAAAACTAACTCGTGTTATTTTTCTACAAAATTAATGTATGGCAAAGAAAAAAAAAATAAATTGCAAGATAACTTACCTTTTATTACTGATTTGCGCCTTAAACATAGTATGATAACAATTGTCACAGATACTATGAATACAATACCACCTATCACACCAGCTAATATGATTAGCATAGGTAGACTTTCTGAAAAATAAAGAAAAACATGTTAATATATGCTAGAAAAACTAAATAAGTACTATATGACACATTTTTTTTCACCAAATTTTTATTTCTGTACATATACATTACTTAAAAATTCATAAATTCATTACTTATAATAATACCAAAAAGAGAGAGAGAGAGAGAGAGAAAAACCTGTGGCAAAACAACCGCAACTGATTGAAAATGATCACGTGATCAGTTTATATGTCGCTGGCTCGAGAGTATTTTGTTGCGATTCGAACGATGAAGTTGTGTTTTGTTAAGCCTACTTCGAATAATGTCTTTCCTGTACAATGAAATTGTGTATTCAACTATATTTATGGGGAATCAGAGAGATATTCCGTTACAAATTAATTAAACATGAAATTTTTAATTTGTGCATTATGATTTCGAATAATGTTTAATTAATATGAATTTCAGGTAGAATGAACTGATATTCGAAATAAAAATTTTTGAATGAACGAATCAAAACAGAAAGAAAGCGGAAATTTCTTGTAGTACAAAATATCGAAAGAAAAATGAATCGATGATAAAGTGTCTAATACTGAAAAAGAAAAATATATGAATTTAAAAAGTGTGAAAATATTGGATGATTTGAGCTTTTCTATAAATATTTAGCGAAAAAGAACTAAAAATAGGGATTGTTTAGTGAATCTGGAAACACTTAACGAAACAAAACAGGAAAGCAACATTTATACTTTATACACTTTCAATATTTACATTGTAAAAATAATGCTTATGAAGCAAATACTTTTTAAAGAAAACTAACGAAATGTTGACACAAAGAACTTAAAATATTTATTTTATACAAACAAGTTTTGGGAATCGTTTTATCTTAGAAAAATAAACATACAATGCTAATCCATAAGCTAAGCCTAACGATTCACACTTCATATCGTTGCTTCGTTTTTTAAAAAATAAAGAGTGAGTGAGGAAAAAAAAAAGGAAAGAAAATGTAACTTTTCAACGCATTCAAGCTAACTTTTATTTTAAAGGCTATAATAATACTCCAGTTTCAAAAATGGAAAAAAGAGTGCAATATTTGAAGATTCATAATTACTCCTTTACGCAGTATTGGGCATTCGCGTTCAAAATCAAAACAGCGTAAAATGAAAATGGTTTCCCATGCGTAAGGGTACTGTACTGTCTGAGCTGAAAAATCAGATTTTTGCGGTCGAATGCTGGGGGGCGAGGGAGTGTGAAAGAAGAAAAGAACGTTTTATTAATTAAACTCGAACGCGAGAGATCTTTTGGTATCGATTAAATTATCGATATTCACTTTGAGCACAAGTGGAAAATTTTTCATTGACCTTAAATCAATCATTTGAAAACCCGGGAAAAGTAATAATGATTTTTCTAAAAGGGGGGAATGGGGGAGAAATTTTTAAATGGGGGAGTAAGCTGCAGTTGGCTCATTTGAGGAAAAGATGTGATGCCACTTTAATGGGTATAAATGTATATGAAATAATTCAAGTGTTTTGAATGATAAATTATCACTAATATTTTTTTTCTCGCTTTGAATATTTTGTGGCGAAAATGTACTTAAGATTTGAAGGGATAAAAGTCTACAAGGAAATGTAATTTAAATGCTCATAATTTAAAAAATAATAGTTAGAACTCTGTAAGGTAGAATTTAAGCATATACATGAAGCTCCGATGATTTATTTTTCCTACAAACAATCCAGATATTGTATTAAATTGATAATAAAAAGTTAATAAAGCATGGTTTATTTTTTTATTTATTTAAAAAAGATTCACTGAATTTTTCGAAAGATTGCTTTTTATATTGTTTATAAAATATTGACATTGCTTTGCAATTGATTGCTCATGTTGCCGTTTTTAGAGATTGTTTTGCTATTATTATACTGAATTTTACGTTTAAATTATCTAAAGAATAGAAAAATATTGCCTAATTTATTACAATAATATTATCATGAATGTGAGGCATATAAATTAGATGTATTTATTAGAAAAAATGTATGTGATGTAAAAATTTGTCAAAGCATTTAATGTTAAGGTCGTAAGCATTTAATACTAATAATCACAAAAATTATAAAATCAGTTCTCTCATTATTAAGTTTTTCATTAATTCTAAATCCACGTTTTTTGGAAACATTATAGATATTATTGAGAAATATAATTGAAAAAATCGGCTCGGTGCCTTAGAGGCAGCATGCCCACCGGGTATACCCAAGTTTGCGGGTTCGATTCTGGCTGGAGTCGATAGATTTTCTGGATGCGGAAATCGTAGGCACGCTTGTAATATGATTATGTGGCAATTATAATTATCAGTTTGGCTCTGGTACTCTCGTCAAAATTAAATCACGGCAATATTTAGCTTTAGTAGCGAGAGCCGCCACTAGATGGTGCCACCATTGAAATGGTTCTTACACTTGGACGTATGCAAAGTCTTGTATGCCAAAATGCAGCCCATTTAAAAAAATATAATTGAAAAAATTATTCTTCACTTAAAAGCATTTGCAGACATATATATTTCATTATACATTTTTATTGTGCTAAAATGTAATGTCTAAATATATTAACATAATGGTCTAAATTCATGTGACGTCATGATCGCATGATAAATTCAATCGCGTGTTTCCAGCCAACAAGTTCCAACACTTCGCTGTTGCCAACTTTTGCTTTTCACAGAAACTTTCTTTTAAAAAAATGCATATTTGTCAACAATAATAACGTGCATAGGTAAGCAAGATGTATTTAATTTAAAAATACATGTATAATATGCACATTTTTTTTTAAATTTTAAAAAACTTTTTGAAGAACCGTAATACTTGAACATCCATACCAATTTCAAATTAAAAATTTTGTTTAAATTTTATAAGTAGAACAATAAGCACAATGATGAAAATTTCTTCCCATTACAGCAGATTTATGGGGATAAAAAGGAGAAACATTCTGGAAAAGTGTTCGAAGATATTTTTAAGATTCATCTATATAAATACGATATCGATCATATAAAGAAACACATCTTTCACTTTCCGAATGTTTTTTTTTTCTGGTTTCTTAGTTTTTACGTTAATTATTCTCCTGGGTGGACACTTAATATCAGAACAAGTCATGAAAAAGAATATTTTTTTTTATTCGAAATTGCTGATTTTTCCGGAGAAGACAGAACAACTCATGCATAAAGCCATTTCCAATGTGAGCAAATAAACAAAACAGAAACGATTGCAGCCTAAACATACATAAACATACATGCATGTATACATAAAAAAAAGCAAGCATAAAATTCTTCATTCTGAGTGTGCTACATTCGAAAAACTGTGCAAGAAATAATCTCGCTCCCCCTTTGCAACAGGAAACATGATTTCTAGAACGCTTCATCAACGATTCCGATCTTAAATGAAAACTCATCAGAAAATAATAATACGACCATTAGAAAGAAAGAAAAGATAGTGAAAAGTTCGCAAAAACATTTTTGTAATGACTTATCTCTCAGTGATTTAGATTTTTCCAACTAATAGCGAAAGTTCTGGAAGCCTGTTCCGAAGAGGGAATTTAAATTCTTTTTCTTCCCCTCCATTCCATGCATGGACAGGGAAGAACGTTCAAAAAAAGGGGGTGGGTACAACGAGGAGAAAAAAAAAATCGTCTGATTCGCACCCAGGACTGTTCGCTTTGGAAGATAAGGGTCCATAAATAGGGAAAAATGTTCTGCTGATTTTACCCCCTCTTTTTTTTATACGTTTGATGAAGTGTTAAAAGTCCACAATCGTCATACACAGAGGTTGTCTGTTTGGTTTTTTTATCCATTGACAAAAACATACGAAAGGGAATAATAATAATAAAAAGGAATGTAAATATTTGGAGGGACGAGTTGGGATGATATTTTACGATTTTTTTTAATGCATCCATAAGGTATCTCGATTTAAAACAGAGTCTAAGCTTGGGTTCTTCCCAGATAACAAGTCCCAAGTTGAATTTTATACTTTTTAATACTATTTTTTCTCTTAATTAAGCGGGATTATAAACAAGTAATATAAAAAAAGTTCTTAAGTCAATTCCTACTTAGATCAGCAAAGAAAATTTTTATTTTAGCTACTTTAATTAAATAGTTACAATTAATATAAATATGTAAAAACACATGACATAATCACAACATTAAGTGGTAATTAATTTTTATAAACTATCATTAAAGTATCGTATTGTCCTCCAAAACAATTGTGTCTATAAAATTTCAGCTCAACTGAATGCTTTAAAACGCGAGAAAAAAAAATCTTTTAAAGTTTTGACCCAAGTCGCTAAAAATGAAACCAACGTGGCTGTATCTGTAATTCTTTAAATAATTAGTTTCAGTCAATTAATTTTAATTATAATTAAATTATCGTATTTTTACCCAAAATAATAGTGTATAGAAAATTGCAGATCAAACAAGCGCTTTAAAATGTGAAGAAAAAAAACCCCTTTACATGTTTTGACACAAATCGCCAAAAGGGTCACTAAGTCGCCAAAAATGATGCCAACCTGGCTGAATTTGTAACGTTTTACCGTGCACTGTAATTTCGTGCATGTTCTTTTTTTTTTTATTTTAAAAGTAATATAAACTACTTAAAAAAACCTGATGTTTTTTCTTGCAATCAATTAGTAGGTTCCCTCTTATTGCAATAAATGTTAAAAAGTACCAAAATACCGTTTTATCTTTAATAAAGATTACTTTCGACTTTTTACGATAAAAAAAAAAGCTCAAGTACTTTTTTTTATTGAAAACATTTATACATCCCCGTGCACCACAAAGTATTCCACGGGGCTTACAGAAGTAAGTATGAAACACACATTGCAAAGGAAAGAAGAAAAAAAAGTAAGTTTCATTAAGGACTACGACAATTTACAATAAATTTACAGAACTTTTCAAAAGCACTTCTGGTAGAAATAAGTAGGTGAAAATTCGGAGGCCGATTTATATTTAGTCGATTGAAAGTCAGTCTTTGGATCTTTTTTTCTCTGACAAACTTGGAACACAGAAGGAGCACACAAGTTCTACATTTTCCTCACCACCAATATTACAATCGCAGGAAGATGACGGAACCAAAAAAAATGTGTTCAAATATTTAAAGATGTGACGGATCTATTCGCGTAACCTCTTTTAATCCTCTTGGGAAATCTTTGGGCTATCATTCGCGTTTATTCACAACCAACCCTTTTGAAGAAGAAACCGTGATATTCAAATTAAGTCTACTATATATAGTCAAGGTTTCTTAGCTAGCAACGAGGGGAAGGAGAGAGAGAGAAAGCCGGAAGTCAGGTGAGATCGCTACTGGATCAGGTATCACTCAAATTTATAGAGTAATTCAAATATTTAATTGGTGAAAGAATTAAAGTGACGATTTGTCACTAAAGTTAAATTAGTATTAAATCAATTAGGATAGTAAGATTAATTCCTAAAATAAAGAGGTCTATATTTGTAGTGTTCTTATAATTCTTGCATCTCGTTGTTGTTCCATGTATATTGCTTACCTTGAGACATTCTCTTCTTGTTGAAATTTATCGAATCAGTGTTGCTAATTTGTGAGATCAATAAATAGATTGTTTTTGATAATAGCTAATGTTTCTTCCTTTCCACCCACATCTTTAGACGGGCAAGAGAAAGAGGGACGATTCCCTCACATAGATACCATGATTAGTGAGAAATTGGGTTCTTTTGTAATTAGTATAAAATGATGTGGCATGATAGTCTCTTATTAATGGTTGGAAAAAATTTCTTTGTTAAGCTCCTTTTATTTGAAATGAGATATTCTTGGTTCCAAACTTTGGCTCAAATACTTTAACTTCTCATTCCTCTTGTGGCAGTACTTAAAATGAAAATTAATTTTTAAAATTTTATTTTCCCTTTCATTTATATACTACAGAGCATTTTTTCCTCTTTGGAAGGTTTTAAAATTTCTTATGAAAATTTTTTGATCCACCATAATGATAATATTCTATCTCTCTCTATCCGTAGTATTCTATCTAAAGCATTTCATTTATGTTATAAAATTCTCAAACGGCGACAGCGCTATAAAACGTTCTTAAATGAAACATTTACAAATCCGCAACAAAACTATTCTAAATTGTTTCTTTATTTATTAAAACTGCATAAAATTTAACTTGATTTTTTTCTTTTGTTACCTAAAATTCTATTAAAAACATTCGAATTTCCTTTCTGATGCATTCCACTAAAATATTCAGCAACTTTTCTTCGTAAACGCATTCCAATTTGCCTACACATTACGATAAATAAGGCATTTTAAAACGAGTTCCCGCAAAACAGATGCTCATTTCCTGTACTCTAATTCCATTCCAGCACTCGCAGAAACCAACATTTAAAACTCCAGGACAGTCGGGAAGGCTTTCACCAGGGATAACGCATGGCTCCCTGTTGTAAATTTGCATAAAATCCCTTTTCCATTTCGATTCCAAAGCGGAATAATTAGACTCTGGGTGTGAGGGCTGTTATTACCCTTATCTCGTGAACCGAACATAGATGTTATCTCATAGTGAAGTGAGAGAAAAGGTTCTTAAACATAGGACGCGTCATTGGCCAGATAACAAAAGAGAATTAACAGTCTGAAGTCAGCCATCTTGGTCTTTCATGAAGTAGGGGAAAATATCGCGATTCGACAGTAGAACTGAAGTTTTAATGTTACTTTTTTACAAAAAAGGGCTATAAACTTCTGGATGTCTTTGTATTTTCCAGACGAACATGTAAACGTTGGGGAATCTAATGCCGTACGGACTCTCAGAGAATTTCATTGGAAAACGACTTTTTGGAAAATAATGTTTTCCGAACTGGAATTCATTGTAAATGATTTCATTTTGTTAAAAAAGTTGGCGAGAAGTTGAAAAAGTTAGTTTTAAATCAAAATAGTTTATGATATTTTTAAAGGACTCTAGTATTACCATTATTATTTTTTAGACGCTTTTTTAAATATTCAAATTTTGAATCGTTTGTTTTTAAAAAAACAAAGTTATTGTCCTCATTTCGTATTTCAGCTACATTTGAATCACGTATTTATATTCAATGTCAAGAGAAAGATTTACATATTTATTACATTTTATTATTTGTTGTAAAGTGTTTTTATGTGAACATGAAAAAAAAAAAATTTTTGGGCAGTGGCGTAACGGAGAACATTTGGGACCCCTGCACAGTCAGGTTTTGGGCCCCCCCGCGATACGGGGTGTACGTTACGCCCTGTGTTTGGGAAAAGATTGGTTTGTTGCTAGTGTGTGAATTTTTTTTTATTTGATAACATGATTTTGCGTGTTTAAATACAAGGTGATTATAACTAAAATTCCACTTTCAAAATTCTGTAAAAAAAGCATGACTAATCAGAATGACTAATCAAATTATATCTAAACATACATATACGAAAAGGGGGAGGGGACGGCATGGCATAAGAAAAAGTTCCAATTATATTAATAGATAGCGTTGTAAGTGGCATAACGAAAATGGATTCGGCTACAAGGGGCATTTTAAATAAAATTACGATGTCTGAGGCACATTAACCCTTTATCTACCGCATTATGATATACTGCAGTTTTTTTCATGCAATATTTTTTTTTTGAATCATTACATTGAAAATTAAGGGATATACATGAACAAAATATTCAATTTTGTGAAATTTAATCCGTTAGAGCTAATTAATTAATTAAAAAGCATTTATAGCATTTTGGAAGTGAGTCTTTAATTATAATCACCTGTATATATACACAAATAAGATTGATATCATATTTATTTTACATACTGATCTAATTTCAACTTACTTTGTTTTTTGAGAAGTATGAGCATACTGTCTTGACCAAAGGCATTCCACACTGAGCAATTATACTGACCAAAGTCATCTTCATCTGCATTGTGAATAATCAGAACATTTTTCACACCCCCTGCAATCGATTCTTCCACAATTTCATAACCATCATTGTTGTCAATGTCAACATGCTGTAAATAGAACGAAAATAAAATTAACTTTGGGGGGAAAAGGGAAACAAAAAAAGTAGGGAATTTTTTGGCAGTCAATTTTTTAACCCCCCGGCCCAAACCCTTTTCTTAAGACCAATGGGATTTTTTATTTTTTAGAATCAAGATTACGTCTCGGTGCTTTTGTCTACATTTTTTACAAATGCAACCCCTTACATGAAAGTTGTCTATGTACGTCACTGTGACTTTTGGTACTTTTCTGTTAATCGCAAATTGTAGTCGGCACTCACAGAAGAGTGGCGATATGTTTTATTTCATTACTAGAGGCGAACACAAGGGAAGGTTAGGGGGTCCCCCACATAGTAGATTAACATATTTTTTTAATTTTTAGCTTAAAGATTACACCTGGCTTTTCTTTTTCAAGTGTTTTATAAAATATATAAAAGAAATATATGTACGCCATTGTTCATTCCATAAGAATTTATTCAACGCGACATTTTTGAGAATAAGTATTATTTCATAATTTCATATTAATACACAAGCATTTGACTCAAAGGGGAAAACTCCTGTTTTTTTTTTTCTAAAAGGAAATTTGAAATATAAAAAGCATTTTACAGAAAAATAGAAATGACTTATTTTTAATAGCAATACACTTATATTATTGATTTATAAACATTTCCCCTCAATCAATGCAGAAGAATCAAATTCACAATCTGACCAAAAACACATAAAAAATAGTTTTCCTTCAAAAGTCAGTTTGAATATTCTAATTTCGTAAAGACTTAATTTTCCAAAACAGGAGAAAATCTTCACATGGGCTAAAATAATTAATTATATCTTCACCAACTGAGTTTTCAAGGTTACCTTTTAACCCTTTATCTACCGAATATTATTTACTGCAGTTTTTTTCATGCAATATATATTTTTTTTTGGATCACTACATTGAAAATTTAAAGGGGAATACAAAAACAAAATACTCAATTTTTGGGAAATTTAATCCGTTCCACCCAAAATTAATTAAAAAGGTATTCAACTGTAAAATTAATTATAAAACGCTTTTACTTCAAATAAAAAATCAAATTTTTTCCCCTTGGGCCTTCATTAAAAAAAAAAAAAAAAATAAGACATTTAATTTTTTGGAATTAAATATTTTTCGGAAAAAACCAATCTTCACAATCCGCTGAAACGCCGTCGGAAAACGCAATTTCTGCTATAAAACTATTCGCCTTTACCCGCTAAAATACTTATCATAGAAACCGTTGCCAAAATCTTGGGAAAAGGGGAATTTTCAAAGAATATTCCTTAAGTATTGTTAGAATATTTTTAAAAAAAGGTTATTCTATGTAATTTTAAAATTTAGTGTGGTACTTTTTAAAATACCGTCGGTAGATAAAGGGGTTGGGGCAATAACTCCTGCCTCCGGCCTTTAAAACAAAATTTTTTTAAAAACCCACAAAAATTTCCCCTGTCATGGTTTAAACACTAATTTGGGTTTCGCGGGGAAAAAACCCCAAAATTCTGAATCAAAAAAAGGGTTAAAAACAAAAAAAAACCCACGGTTTCCCTCCATTTCTTTGAGACCCCAAACCACTTCCGGGGTTTCTAAAAATCCCTTTTAAATGTAACCCTGTTAATGCCACCATCGATTCTCCTAGTAATAACCAACCTCCCCGACCACAATTTAATACATCTTAGGAGCAGAGGGTCTAACAGACCATCTAAGGAGCAAATAGAATGCATCTACATATTACGGTATACGCTGAGTACATTCACGTTGGGCTACAAGGAATTAGAAGCACTTTAAGGCACTGGACGAGATGCCTTAATCTGCTCACCTACAGCTTATACGATTAGAATATTTAGCAATACATGAATAGGATTTAAGACCATTGCGCAGATAAAATGTTTAGTTATATTTTTAATAACAATCATACGCAGTTTATTTAGAAAAATATTTCTTTGGGGGTATTTAAATTAAATTTTATAATTTGCAAAAAAATTATACTTTTCTTTGAAATTCATATTCCCATTGGTTGTGATTCGAAATAAAGAAGCCTATATATAAAACTGTATGTGACTATTTTATTTTGAAACCATGGTTATAATATATTAAGGTTTAGAAAGACACATGGTACCTTTTTTAAAATTTATTTTTATTTTTATGTTTACAGTAGAACGTCGTTTATCCGAACGTTTATTATCCGGAGTGTCAGATATCCAAACCCGGGTTTTTAGGGACCGGGGGCGAAAAAGAAGGTGGTAAATGGTAAACGAAAAAATAAGTGGGTTATTTTTCCCCAAACAGTACCAAACAGGGAAATTTTTTAAGGGGGGGCCCGGGGGTTTAAAAGTTCACCATTTTTTGGGAAACTTTTTTTTTTTTGATTTTTTCAAATTTTTAGGGAAAAAAACACAGTAAAAAACTAATTATTGAATAAATAATTAACATTAATTAATAAAATTAATCATTAATAACAAATATTTAATTAAATTTTACGTATTATATACTTAGAATTTTAATCAATCGGAAAAAAATCAAGGGCTTTGGGGAGGTCCGGACCCGCAGGACCTCCCCCCCTTGTGTGCGCCACTGTCCACAATAAAGGTAAAATTGAGACATTTTGCACCTATTTGCTTTTTCTTCAAGCAGGTTTTTCGCATGTGATGATTTTCAACATTCGTATAGTGTCCAGTTTCATATACTGCATGGATCATATTCGGTTTTCGGTTATCCGAACAAACGCGCATCCGAACGGTGTCCGGTCCCAATTGATTCGGATAAACGACGTTCTACTGTATATGAAAATCTTTATATGTACCCTATTTGAACATACATGAAATAATATTTCTGAAAAACACCATTTTTAAACAAAATTTTTAAAATTTTATTTTTTAAAAAATATTTTTGAACATTTTAAAACTTTTACTATTTTTTTAAAAAAAAATTAAAATTTTAGAACAGTTTTTGAACTGATAATGCAGACGTTACGTGTAATGGTTTCGGTTTTTGCTTCGACACTGTTGAAAAAAGTTAAAAACCTGACTAAAAAATCTAGATACAGCTACAAAGTTTTGCATACGTATTTAAAAAAACAACACAGTTAAAATGAGGTACGAAAAAAATCGATATTTTGGTCATTTCAAAAGTAATGTGACCCTTTACATATTTTTTGCTAGTTTTATTTGTTTACAATTAAAAATATGATGCATTTCGATTTGGTTTTTTCATATAACCATGTTTAAACCCTTTTGAGAAATTTTGGTTTCAAATTAAATAATAATAATATATTTATCTAAGAAACAGATCCAAAAAGTTGTTGCCATTCAAAAAGCAAAAATATCTTATCTCATATTAAGTAAAAAATGGCAAACAAGGATTTCTATACTATCCCTTTCAATATTTATCAGCAATGCAAATATAAGCATGATAATTAGAAAACAATGTGTGCTATTTTCATTTAAAAAAGACTTATTAGTTATGCAATTTATTCAAATGGGTGAAACTCCTATGACGTGATAGTCACATGATAATTTCAAACTTCATTTATCATCCAATCAGATCATACATTAATGTGACGTCATAATCACATGATGAATGTAATCACGTGTTTCCAGCATCGCTTTCGTAGATTTTTTAAAAGTTATGTATTTGTAAAGTTTAAGTTCATCATATTTTTAAATTTTTTTAAGCCAATGGGTGAACATAGATTCAAATTGAAGGATTATTCAGCAATAATTTAATATAGCTATTAAAACTGAAATTCATCGCAACTCTTTCTACCTATATTTTCCTATACTAGTCTTATTTTGAGAAGAGTTTTCTCCTGTAAAATATTAAAACAGAATTCGACAGAAATTCCAACTTTAACCTATCTTCTACCATATCACGCTATGAAGTTTTTATTTTTAAAAAAAGAATACTTGAAAATCACACATTATTAGAAGCTTCCATTCGAAACCCTTTCCCTAAACATATTAAACCAGCTTATTTTTGTCCTCCCTATCTTAATTTTAATCGTATAAAATCCACTCGAAAAACGGGAACAAAAGGTTAATTAAAATCTTATTCCTGGTGCATACACACAACAGAATACAGTTCGTGTGAGTAAGCTTCGTGTTAGGCCTATCTCCTTTTCTATGGGAAATTTAAGACACAGGAGAATTACTGGAGACGTCTACAGTGTTAAAATGAAGCCAAAACAAAAACGCAAGACGCAACCGCCTCACACGCTAGGTGTTTCCTCCAGGTGCAAGGGTTCTCACTCCATCTGAGGAAGCTTCAAATGAAAATGAGAATAAATGCAAATAGGCAGCACGAGAACTCCCTTTAAGACAAGGGGTTTGTAGTTTTGGAATTCACACAAAGAGAATTTAAGTGCTAATTTGATAGATTTCCAGCGGGGGATACTAAATGAGGTTTCTATGACGGTGCTTAAGTGGAAATCATTTCGTGGAATTTTCTGAGAAGATTTCAGACTTGGATTTGGGAGACGTCAAACGATTTTAAGGATTAAGGAGCAGTAATGACTTTTTTGGTACCTGAGGAGGTGAATTGTATGAGGAAAGACATAACGAGATAGCTTGTTCTTTTTATTAAATCTTTTTTTTTTCATACAGAGAGTATTTTGTCAAATTGAAAGAAACCAAAATTCTCACTCTACCTAATGTCATGAAGTCGAAGACCATTTTTGAGATGGAAAATATGTCCCAAGTGGTAATAAGTCGAATAAGTAATAAGTCCAAGTAATAAGTGGCAATAAGTCCTGAGTGGGCCCGTATCAAAATTTCATGACACCTATTTTTGGGAGGGGGCTTATATGTTAACAAATCTTTCTCACATATGTTGGGGCCCCTGTAGCAGGGGCGTAGCTACCGCTGTATCAGCCGTATCGATGATACGGGGCCCCAACATGTGTAACTACAGTACCACTAGCAGGGCTTTGTTTTCTAAAAAAGGGCCCCGAAGGTGTTTTGATACGGGGCTCACTCAGAACTAGCTACGCCAGTGCCCTGTAGCTTAGCACCCGTATCATTGATACGGCGGTAGCTACGCCCTTGCCCAACATACAAAGGAACTTATATGGTTGAAACCAGTTTGTTCAGTTGTTACCAGTTTATTCAAGACTTAAAAAGTTTGAAATACTTTATGAATCCTCCCCCCCTCCTCTTACTTTAATAGGGACATATTCGAAATTGTTTTTTTTTAGAAACTTGAAATTCAATAATTACCTGTGAATTTCTAGACCATAGTATCCTTGTCGGTGGAGGCACAGATGCTATGACACACTGTAATTTCACAACTTCGCCTTCCAATCCATACTGGACAGGATCACTTCGAACTCTTGGAGGTCCTATTAAGGAAAAAAACACATACATCAATTAATCGAAATAAATTAATTACTTCATTTCAAATATAGTTACGTAAAGCAACACTAGATGGCAGCATAATCGAATCTTTTTTTTCTCCCGATCTGTTGGGAAAAGTCGCCGTCTTTCCCATTATTTTGATTTGGTAAAATTTTCGTTGAAAAACTCGATCTTAATTAAGGAATTAGAATAAAAAAAAATAAATAAAAAATAGAACGGAAAAAGTAATTACATTTTGAGGTTTTCATTAGGGAAGTGTTTCATGAAATGCCGAGTAATATAATAATCATAACAAATAACTAAAAACGAAAACAGTTTGAATTTAAAATTCATTACTTGTGTAAATTTAAGAATATTTTTTTTTCTTCCCGAAATGGTGCTACAGATATGCTGTTATTCTTTCTGTGTCCGCTCTTTCAGTAATTGAAAGATTAAACTAAGTTCGCATTCGATACCTAAATTATAATATATAATAAAATTAATGCCTCAATAAAATGAGTTTTTTAAATGTAGATTGTGAGTATTCATCTCTTAATCCTATATTACTCTATTTACATAAAATATTTGTAGATGATATTTTTAGTTAATTACGTAGGGCAGTTTGCATAAAAAACTTTATTAAAATTTAGAACAGGTAAATAATTTTTTATTTTAATTTAAAATACAACAATAAATAATATTCCATTTGTTGAATACTGCGCGATAAATTCTCACTAATTTAATCAACATGAAAAATTCATTTGAAATTAAACATATTATGTTCAGTTTCATATACATATTCCAATAATTTTATTTTTTAACATAAGTATTAAAGTGTAGACAAATATAAAAATATATACTAAGTTTTACACTAGTAATTTTAGTATAAATAGTTTTATTCTTACTGCTATGCTACACAATTCGGAAAGTAATATTATAGCTATATGAATCTGCATTTGGATCCTGCATCTGGCAATAACTTGCTCATTGTTAACTGATTCATCATGATTTTTGTATGGATGCATCTTTAATTAAATTTCCTTTTCCTTTTAATAAATTTTGAACTTCTTATCATTATTTTTCTCACGATTTCGCTCAGTATTATAAAGAGAAAGGGGGAAGGTTGACTAGCCCCAAACCTGATTAAACCCCACTTTTAAATTAAAAGCTGTCCTAAGTCAGCATTGTGTTACTATATAGCATCCATATTTTTAAGTTTCCAATATCTGTTTGATTCTCGTATCTTTGATGTTCAAGTAATTTGTCTCTAGTAGAGATTGTTGTTCTTATTGGCTTGTCAGAGCCTGAAGAAGCTCATAGTTGAAGTTGCCACAGCCTGAGACAGGTTGGACTTCTACACGATAGATGGCGACACCAACTATATTCACAATTTAGGCATGAGCTAGAGCGGAGGGAAATATTCTCCACAACATCCTGCATCCGTGGTTTCTGCTGTGATCACCCACAAAACTTTCGGACCAACTGATTAACTAATTTTTGATTGCTCGGAGGGTATTTAGTGCCATCTGGAATCGAACCCAGGCCCTCCGGTCTGGAGTCCGATGCTCTAACCACTAGGCTACCCATGGCCTTTCTAATAGATAGTAAAAACTATACATAATAAATGTGCTTACGAAATGGGCAAGTGTTTATTAACGTTGTATTATAAAGCAACACGAAAACTATTGGCGACAGACTTAGTTATTTTAAACCTCAGTCAAGTGACGAGGACAATATCTGAGCTCCTCCTCTTGTCTCCAGTCTGAACTTTAACAGCCCACCAAAGGAAGGTCTTTTAACCTCGACAGATTTAATGTGAATCAGCTACTTCTACACGACAGGTTTTCAGTGGTCGAACTCATAGCACGCCTGCTGCGAGTCAGTGGCCATGACTATTAGGCTACCGTAGTCACATGCATTATATTAGATAATTGATCAAATACATTAACTCAGTGCTTCTCAAACTTTTAATCATAATTTTCATCACCCTCCCCTCAAATGTGTTGAATTACTTTGACGTAAAGCAACAATACGACCACATAACGACACAACGATTATAAACCACACAAATTATGAAGATAAGTACTAAATTTTGTATATGACAAGCCCATGGGAGTAACTAGTAATTATTAAACTTATTTTTAGTTTAGTATTGACAAATTAATTATCAAAAATATTGAGCAGTACTGATAAATTTATAAGTAAGTATTATATCAGCATACATGTGTATTTAATTTATGTGTTAGAATGTATTCTGTTTTGCTTCCTTTCAGGAAATTTTAATACTTATTTTAAATCTTTTATTTTCGACTTTTCAATATGCTCGCGCCCCCCTCGTCAGGATAGCACGCCCCCTTAGGGGGCGCCCCACAGTTCGAGAAAAGCTGCATTAACTTTAGAAAATAGGGTTTTTTTTTTCAGATTTTAAAAATTTAAATTAGCATAATATTTTCAGTAGTGGAATATGTAACGTAATGTCTTCAGTCAAATAATGTACCTTGTTTTAATCTGAATTTCACTTGTTAAAAACGAAATTCGGTTCATTTTAATGGGCATAATTTTGCCTCTTCTGTGTGTCCTGATATTAAAAGATGGGGCTTTTTGATAATAAAAAAATGAATAACAATGTTATCAACCATTACTTTTATGATAGATACTGGGAGAAAGATTTTGGTCAAGATTTCCAAGAATTCTTTGCATTCGCGACTTCTTCCAAAGAACTCGGGGTTGGAGCAAATTCGAAGAAACATTCATTCCATGAAAGCACGTTCCAAATGCGTTTCCGTGGAAGACGCCTATTCTTAGCCAGGGTCATAAAATATTCGCTACCTAGGATTTAAAATAACGCTCTCGGAGAGGTAGGAGGCACGTTTATGCCGGCGATGATGTATAACCCGGTTATGTGTATTTACACACAATATGTGCTCAAAGTAAATGTTCTGTAGCACTGTTTCCAGGACGAGGACTTCTGCTTTCTTTCAACTGCTAGCAATCAGTCACTGCTGCTTTAGCATGAGTCTGCAGCGCTTAAAATGAATTTAAGGGTCAAGAACACGCTGATGTTTTGAGGAGGTGAAGGTCGGGAGGTAATTGGGGTAATTTGTTGTTGGGATGTATTCCAGCAAAGGTAGGGTTAATCAAGACATGCTTTTAAGGGTTTAGTGATTATAGGGAAAATGAGGATGGAACTTGTAGGATGGGAAACACTAAAAGGATATTGGATTAATGAAGTATAAGTTGTAAGTTTTGTTTACTACAGACCAAAGCGGCCAGAGATTCTATACGGTCCGTTGTAGATTTTAAAACAACTGTACAGACATTTTCTCGTTCGCGCGCGATCTCAAATGTTTAGAAGAAATCATTTGAAGATGTGTTCCAATTTTTTGCAAGTTCTAAAAGTTCCTATGAAATTAGATTTACTTTTTGCAACAGGATAAATTAAAATAAATATTGATTTAAAAACTGCTGTACATGTAGAAAAATGGAACTCTCCTTAATAAACACACATAAAATTATTAAAATATACTTATTTGCTTTTACAGCTGAATTTTTAAAAAAATAAAGGAGGCATGTTAATGATCATTGCATTAATATTAAATTTTTTCTAAATACGCTATGTTTTAAATCTGCGCTGAGTTAAGTATTAAGAAAAATGCTGGCCCATCAAAACCTTTTCTTTTCTTCGACCCACTCCAAAAAAAGTTTGTCCTTCATTGTACCCGAAAATCCTCGCTCACCTGTAAGGGTCCAGGACCCCAATGATGAAGTCGACTCCTGAGCCAGCACCTTATTCTATATATCTACTACTTTATATCAAACTGAGGATTTTAGACGACTGATATAAGACACATCAAACTCTCTACAGGGCGAGAGCTTAGAACATGCTACTTATGCATTAATAACTGAGAATTGAATTTCTTCATTGAGTAGGATATATATTACTGCATTTAATTCTGTAATACTTGTCGCAAATTTGAGATTAGCTGGATCTTAGTTTAGGAACACTCTAAACTTCAGATCTTTTGAGTTGCAACTTAGATAGATCCTCAAACAGAGGCTAGTACTTTTTTTTTATACCTGTCAAATCAGTAATTCAATCCTTTCCACTTAAAAACCGAAACTAATGCTGGACTGTTCAATTTGAGCATGTTGTATACAAGTGATGCTGCAACGAGTATTCATTAAAAGTTCTGTTTCTTGTTTTTAAAAAAAGTAACTTGGACATCAAACTTACCTTTAATGAAGACCAGGACATCGGTAGATATTTCAGCAAATCCTACTACAGTGGCTCGGCAGGTATATCTACCTGCTCTGTCTAGTGTCAGTTGAGGAATGACGAGTTTTGGCTGTGTACTGAGGACGGCATCAGAGCCTTCGAATGTCCAGACTGTGTCTGGTTTCGGATTGCCGTCGACGTCACAGCTCAGAGTAACTTCGGATCCGATATCGGCGGCGACGTTTTCGATCGTTGATCGGAATACGGGACCATCTGAAAGCAAAAATCGCTAGTTTTAACTATTATATATCTAGGTAAAATAAATTTCCCTTCTGTATGTCAAAGTTTTACAGTAATTCAGGAAAATATATGTCTTCTTAAGTTTGCCTTCGAATAATTTGGATCCTACACGGGAAAACATTTACTGATAGAAAAATATTCCAACAGAAATAAAAAGTAATATCAACGCATTTATTCTATTGCCGAAATAAAAATTGTGTTAACGTTCTTACCAATTTATTTTCATATAATATATTGATTCAAGATATTTTTTGCACACATCGTCTGCGTTCCGAAAATCAAATTAGGTCGCTAACGTTTCCAAGAAAAAATATCGTCTGCAAATAAATAATTTAATTGTACATGCATAGCTTCAGCACATTTGCAGAAATTTTGAAAACATGTATCTGGCAATGAAACTTTTATTCTATTTCTTTTCGGTTTTAGAATTCATTTAACCTGAGAACAGAAAATTTCCAGATTCAATGTATGTATCGACCTGAGATCGTATTTAATTATGTTATTAGGATTATTGTAGAGCCATTGAGAATATAGATAATTTTCTCATGTATTTAATAAAACAAATTATTTATTTATAAGTGAGTTTTTATTTTGGTGATCGTATTTTTCTTATAATTTCGGTTCCGAATTTCTATTTTGGAAACAGTTAAATTAGATTAATTTATTTGAAAGCTTCAACAATTAGCACATTTTGTCTTTATTATCCTAGAAAGAGCAACATATTTCATTACACTGTTCATATCTGCAAGAAAGAATTTATTTTTTTCGAATGCAAAATATTTTCTATACCTCGTCACCTATACCGCAATGTTAAATTATTTTCGTATTTTATGCGCGTTTGAGAGAAAAATCATGTGCTTATGGGATTTTTAATTTTACCGGTACTGTATAGTAAACGGATATATATGTATTAATGTATGGGAATACTATAAAAAACGAAAATTTTTTCAGCTGTTAAGAAATTCTTTTAAAATTGTGATTAAGGATCTTAACATATGGAAACTGAAAGAATTTGCTTAAACTGAAAGTAATAAATATTTGTTTCGTTAAATTATTTTACAAATTTCACTTTAAAAACCATATTTATTTCAGTAGTATGAAGACGAAGAATTAAAAAACAAAACTAAACACGTTTATTAAAAGAACAATTCCTCAGCAGTTCTTTTCTCTTTATTTTTCTAACTAAATTTTTATTTTTATAAAAAATTAAGATCTGATGGCAATGAAGTTATTTAATTATATATAATTTAAAACAAAATATCGTAAAATCAATCGCTTGGTGCTTTATTGTTATGAGATTGTATTACTATTTTTCAAGAATTACTTTTAAATATTTTTATAAGCAATTATAAATAAACATTTTTCAAGAATCAGGCATGTATTGATTTCCGATTTTCGTTTAAAAAAAAACTATCCATTCTGATAGACTAAACCTAGCCGATATTTACTGGTAGAAACATGTATAATTATCAAAAGCCAACTTTTCCGCACTGTTTTACAGTTTAGAGTTTGAAAAATTTCACTCTATTAGACTGCTTACAATTCCAGAAAATTCAATTCAGATACTTCTAAAATGAAATATTAGTGAAAGGACTTTGAAAAAAAAAATCGGCGTTTTTTAATTGTTATCTTATAATCCAAAATCTTGGTTTATTTTATTTTCATCATTATTAATGATGTGATAGAATTATTTAATAATTTTATACTTAATAGTATAGTTCTTTTCTATTATTTATTTCATATTATTTATTATTTTATTTCCATCACTTATTAAAAGATGTTGGATTATTCTAATGATTTATTTTAGTTATCTTAGTTATATTACTTATTTATGTTAATTATTTATTTATCTATTTAGATGATTTATTGCTGATATAATAACTTGGATTATTTCATTTATCTCAGTTATAAATTGTTACTTATCTCAATTAATAATTATTTATCCAATAGTTTTTATTATCTCAGCTGATTAGTAATCTATATATCAGTTAATTGTATTATCTCTGCCAATTATTATTTACCTCAATGATTATTTCTTATCTCAAATAATTATTATTTACCTTAATTATAATACCTATTTTTTTTATCCTCATACTTATTATTAATAACATGATGAGTTACTTAATCCTTATTATACCTGTTATTATTAGTTTTGGTTATAAATACCTTATGACATATATAAACATTTTATGTAGCATGTAAATATTCAGTATACGTTCAGGTATTTACTTATGTTAGATGTTATACTTATTTTTTCATCATATTTTATTATTATTAGTGTGATGACATAGTTAGTTTTTATTATTTAAATACACTATTTATTTATTATTTTATTCACACACACAATTATGAAATAATTAAATAAACCTCACCATTACTTCGCAGAGTATTAAAGTATAAGGTTACATTCGAGAACTGTTTATATTTTTTCCCCAAATAATGGCATCCTTTGTGAAAACAACTTAGAAGGGGAGAATAATTCTCGACAAACACCATCACAAAAACGACGAAGACCAATTTTCAAGGAAGAAAAAAAAGGATGCTTAAGCCACTTGAAAAGATAAAAGGCAATCCATACACGACGAACAAAATCGTTAGTGGACGACATCATTACTTGTGTTAACGATATCCCAGTAATGGTTCACTTGCCTCATTGGAAACCATTACAAAAAGAATTAATCAAGCAACTAAAACAAGCATAATCCCCTTTTGCAATGCAGCAACCCGATACCTCAAGCAAAACAGATGCAGTAAAGAAGAGGAGGCTTACAGAGGACAGTGAGGTGTGTGTGGACTTGGTCGTTCCCACATCGTTGTTCACTTCGCAGCTGATAGTGTCATGTTGTATTCACGTGACCCTTGGTATTGTGTAGGTCGTGCTGTGGTCTCCTGGTATCACTTCGTCGTTTCTGTAGGGAAGAAAAAACAACTGTAGAAATAAACATGTTGGAACATTTGGTGGTGACAGTGAAAAAGTTTATTGTTAGTGGTGTGAACAAACAGTAATGTCGACGTAGATATGTAGCATTTTGATGTTTAACCAGTTGCGCACACAAGGAGGGTGTTCCGTAGGTCGGACCCAATCCCATAGCCACTTGATTTTTATTTCTATTGATTATAATCCTATGCATATAGTACGTAAAAATTTAATTAAGTACCTGTTATTAATAATTAATTTTATTAATTAGCATACATCCATCAGTCTGTTACGAATAAAGTCATCTCAGCTTCTGCTAGAGGCAGCAGGGGTGGGGGTGGAGGAGGTAGATTTTGTTTTGATATTACACTACCTATTATCTTAAATCTTTCATGACACTTTATAAATTGTGGATCTTGAAAATGTACTTTGTTTGCGGGTCGTTCGGAAATTTAAGCTGAACATGTGTTGCAGATTTAAATTCGATAAATCCCTTCTACAACTTGCCTTGTTCTTGCGGTAAAGCCATTTTGAAACGAAATGTTGAAAAGCGTGCAAGGATGAATAATCTAATTTGCATTTCATTAAATAAAAACTTGAGATCTTTTTCTTTATGGAACATATAAATCCCTTAAGTGAGAAGTTCTTTATATTTTTAATTCATTTTTAAAGTGTAGACATACTTTTCGGCTATCTATATTTAATTCTGATACAACCGATTTCATCACCATTAATAAGGATGGAGAATCAATCTTGGATTAGGCAGCAAAAATGACCTTCAATTAGATTATTTTTCAGCAGTGGATTTATGGGTTCCATTTTTTTAAAGAAAATTATTTACGGAAATTTAATAGGTCAACATTTTTTTAGTAGATTTTATAATTTATTTTTCATGTGTGTGCTGCTTTAAAGTAGATAGTATGAAATTCACAAAGAGATGAGATGTTTGTTGTTGAAAAGATGTACTATTTTTGAAAGATCTGAAATTTTCCTCTAAAATTACTGAAATGCAATAATTTTTGAAATATTAAATAATAATACACAAATACAAAGCTAGGTACGGCGGGTGCGTTCAAGAAATTTAAAAGCCGATTTTAAGAACGAGGGTAGACAAATATTTGAAGTAAGCTAAAGGCCGAGCATGATTTCAAAATAAGTTCTCGGAACAAAAGTGAATAATAATTTCCCTTTCTTTTGTCAGTTTACCTCAAAATATTCCATCATTCACCAAAACATTTTTAGAGGTTTAAAGAGATAAAAGGAATTGTAAAATTTCACAAGAAGCAGCCATTTTCCTGTCTTTTTATTTCCAGAAAGTTCATTTTTCAATATGGCGGATGGCTGCTTGACAAATGATACAGGTTTCAACAAATATCAAATTTGGTGAGTTCTTTTCGAATCGTTACGTTGTTAAGTTTAATTTTCTTCTATATTTGACGTTATTTATTTTTATGGATTGAAAGTATTCGTACTGAAACTTTTTAAAGACCATTTTATTTACGATTCCAAAATTCAGAATTGATTTTAAAATCTCTTTTATAATTTTAAAGAATTATTTAAATATAGATTTCGCGTTCTTTACTGAAATATTCAATTATTTGTTGCGAAATTGAAACAATATTCAACCATGGTTTATATCATTTCTATGCCTATTTTTTCAAGTAAAATTTGTCATATGATTCAAAACATGTATTCATACAAATTATACTTTGTTAATTTTATATGAAAAGCTTGACTCTTTGAAACTTCACGTGAACCATTATATTTTTTATAATTCTTTACTATTAAAAATCCAATAAAAGGAAATGTGAAGTGTTCTGAAAGAAGTGTTTCTGATTTTATGTAGAACTTATGTAGTACTCAAGATTCATATTTTACTGCATTAAAAAAGGTTCATATTACCAAATACTTTTGTCGTGAGTGAGGTGAGATTCCACAAACAATTTAAAAACATCCCAATAAAGCACTTTTAAAATAGATGTTATTAAATTAAAAATGCTGAAATACTTTACTTTTCCCAACTATTCTCATGTTTTTTTTGTAACAAAACTTGTAAATAAATTTTAATGTAATATATTTAGAATAATCACATAAATAAATAAAGTACATTCTTCAAATCACCTTATTTCAACTTTTCTCTTAGACTCTAAAAAAGTAAATGGGATTATTCAATTTCTTCTCAGTTTTATCCTCAGGTCTGTAGCATCCCATTTTGGTATAAGAGGTATTGTGGCTTTTTGTTTAAACGACACATCACATTTTATACATTTTGTTCATCGATAAAGTTTTATTTATTTAAAGTTAGTGGTATTTCTTTATATCTTTTCTAAGAGCATTTTTGACAAATAACTTAAAAGTAAAAAATTTTGTATCAATATTATTTCATAACTAGGGGAATTAAATCGGTATAATTTGTGAAGCGTTGATTTAGGTACAGTAGCAATAATACCTTTTCTAACAGATGGCGCCACAAAGCTTTTCGATGGTTAAATGAAATACTTTTGTTTTAGCAGAATCCAGAAGAAAAACAAAATAAGTAGAAATTTCACTGTCATCAAAAAAACAACTAAATTCTATTTCTTTTAAAAACTGCTCCAAGAACATATCATTAAGAAAATACATTAATAAATAGATTAAGGAAAAATCGTATGTACCTCTGCCACTTGATGTTGACATCCGCAGGATTGGCGACGGCTTCGCAGGTGAATTTCACGTTATCGTTTTCCATAATCTTGTCAGAGCTCACTTTGAGGGTAATTTCTGGAGGATCTGCAAAAGAAACATCCATCTCTATTACTAACCTGTCACCAGCTAATGGCATCTTCCGCCACCAAGCAAGCAATACAAACGAAATCCCCTTTACACCTTCCATCGAGTAAGGAAGAAAAAGATACTTTTATTCTTTATTCGGTGAGAGAAAAAGAAACACTGGACTCTATAAACCCATTGATACAAGCCATTTTCTGAAAAGAACATCAATTCCTAGTGCGTTATTCGCGACGAATTTTTTTTTTTGGAACTGTATCAAAAATTACTATTTTTTTTTCATTCGTGCATTTTTTGCAGTTATTATTCATCTGTGGTAAATAACTCTTCATACATCCTGGTTTTTTGACGGCGACTTGATGATTTGTATTTTGCCTCAAGACTTAATGCCTTGGGTTATTCAATTTGGAAGGGTGTTTGTTTGTAAGGTATACATTATATTTGAAATTATTGCATTTAAAGGATGTGTGCACTGTTGTTATTTGAGTAATGCTTTATGGGTTTTTGTTAATGTAAATTATTTCAGAACTTTTTTTTTAACCATGATTCAATAGTAGAAGAGAGAGTAAGGAATTAAATAATTTTGTTCCCTTCTAAATTTTACTTTATTGAGATAATTTGAATCCACGAAATGAAGTTTTCAGTTTTAAATACAATAAAAACATAATAGCTTATAAATTTATTGATAAGTACTATTCTACATTTCTTTTTAAGATAGCATAGTGTTAATTTACATATATTGAAAAAAAAAATGGAGTCACACATAGAAATAAATAACAATAAAATTACACGCGGTAGAGACACTGAAATTATAACATAAAATTGGTAATCAAAATTTTTTAACATTGCTAGACTTATATATAATAAAAATCAGCGGTGTATAAACAAATTTAAACATAGAATTAACGCACGCATCATTTTCCTTATCTGTGTAATGATAAAAAGAACTAAGTTTAAGAACATTTTTAAAAAATTGACTGGTTGTACAGTTATTAGAGCCTTTGTATCTGCAGCCTATGTATTTATTGCATATTATTATTATTCTGTTGAAAGCATTAAAAAATTTTCAAGTAGTTTTGTCCCAAAGCTACTCGATTAACTTTTATTTAAAAAGCTTCCAAACGATGAAAATTCATGATGTATATTTCAATCCGAACATATTTTTTGAATAACTTCTTTAACAAATTTTTTTTTTACTAAAGATATTTGTTTATGTAGTATTATATGAATAATACAAAGTTTCAAAGTAACTCACATGAAATTAATTTTCAAAGATATTCTTTTTTGTGTTTTTATTTACAATTTTGAGCAGTTGCGACTTAAAGTACACACTTTACTTTTAAGTAATGCATACTAACACCACAGTTTGGATTACTAAAATACTTCTAATTAATGGTCAGAGTAAAAATTTAAATCGCATTAGAAGCAAGAGGAATCGCACTTTATTTTCCAATAAAAAAAAATGAAAAATCCATTTTTTCACTGGTTTTTGTTAAGTGATCCCCTTAAAATACAGCTTGAAATAATAGCAACTTGTGAAAACAGAAAACGAGGTTAAGTTTTAAAAATATTTTTCAGCTTATACAGAATTTCCCTATAATTTCTTCGAAACTAAATTAATCAATTTTGATCTTAATAATCTATCGCATAAACTTTCTAATCAAGAGAGTCTTACGATGATGCAAATAGCACTGATTTCTCCGATTTTCTTAAACGGGGAATTCTATAATAAGAATAGGGGTTGCAACCTACATGAATACAACATGTTCGATGATCGATGACCATTCATTGGCTAGTGTGGACATTGTGATGAATCTGTCTCCTGGGGCAAGTTGCCGAGATGGGTGTTTCAAATATATATACCTAATATGGAAGAGGATATTCAAATTTCATCACATCTTTCGATGTAGTCTATGCTAACGTATCGAAAATAAGGTCTATTACCTTTTTGCGTGTGAAAAGGTTGATTGGATGTTGAAAAAGCGACATACATAACAAAAAAGCTAATAAGAGTTTTTAATAAATCTGAAGGTTATAGATCAGGATTTCTGCATAACTAACAACATATAAATGCATTGGATAATGGAGATATATCAATACCGGCAATGGGCTCAAACGAATGATGGTCACATGACAAATGGAATCACGTGACAACACTGAATTCAAAAATGACATTAGACTTCAAATTAGATTTAGGTATAGATTTTCAAAGATTAAAATTCTTCAAAAGATATTTCAAAATTAAAAAATCTTATATTGTACGTGTACTTTAAATGAGGTACATTTTGTTTGCTTATGTAGGTTATTATTTTTGACATAGATATACTTTTTGAAATAAAGTTTCTGTAAAGAACAAAAGTTAGCTACAGTGAAAAGTATGAACTTATTAACTGGAAACACGTGACTGCATTTATCCTGTGACTAAGATGACGTCACATGAGTTTATGAGCTGATTGACACGTGATTATATTTATCATGTGACTATTTTAGCCCATTTCATCAATAATGTACTAGTATACTTTATGAAAGAAATAGTACTTTTTATAGTAATTATGACTTTTTTTACGTGGAGCATGTTTTACTTGTAATTTTATGACCAAATAAGATGTTATGACACATAAAGAATGTAGATGGCGGGAATGTGAAAATGCAGAAGAAAGTGACGGAGAAAATATAGAATGTCATGTGAATGAGACAAAAGTTCGAAATACAAACAAAATACCTATGTCGAACAAGCAGAATGCAAAAGATAACGAATGTGGGAGAAGTTGTTGAATCTCAAAAAAGGACATGATAGAATAACTTGTAAAATTGATAATGCCTTTTTTCAAAGAGTTTTTAAATGTTTAATACAGTGTCATAAAACTTGTTAAAAGTTGGAAAACTGTGGAGAATGTCTTAAAATTTATTATTATTAGATGTTGAGGTCACAGTAACCAAAGATTCAGGATTTGAAAGACTATATCATATAATTCATTTATGTATCGAGAAAATGCCATGAAAATGGTTGTAAGATAGATTGAAAACAACTTGATAGAATTTTTAGAATGTAGAATAAATTAAACAGAGAGTAGAAGGATAAGGATGTAAAGTATCAATTGCATATTGACAATGGTATATGTTGTGAATAAACAATGGAAAAATCTAGTACAACTTACACTTGACTTCCAGACTTATTCTGGCATGTAAAGGTTGTTTAAGAGCAGGGTTTTCAGAACGACACGTGAAAGTCTTGCCGTCGTGCTCCCTCCGTGGCGTGAGTGTCCACTTCAAAGCAGCGTTGGCCCTCTTGTTGTCCCCTAGAAGTTGTGTCGTATACTCGATGTCTTCTGATACGACACTACCTTCGCCGTCCAACCACGTCAGCTGAAACGGAGATCACAAAAAGTTAAAGAGTGTTGAAACCTTAAGCGTGCGAAAGAAATAATAATGGTTTTAATTCTGATAATATACCTTAAATCTTTCCTTTCTTGATTGTGTTCTAAATTTTCATTTTAAATTATACGAAATGTAGTCATAAATAATCTATTTTAATGAATTTGTACAGTGGGCTAGAAGTTTCGGATACCGTAAGGATGGTCCGATTGTTGCAACCCTAAGGTCGCAGGTGAAGTTTGGGACTCCGAATCAATAGACATTGTAATGAAAACGACCAAATTTTATTTAATTCAATCAATTTTACTACCAAACAAGATTATAAACCGAAGGAGCAGTCAAATGAACTGGCTACTAAAAATTCCTAAGACAAATAATGAAGCACATAGCTGAGCGATCAATAAAACAGCACTCATCAGATCTCGCCCGGGTCAACTGCATACTCCGGTCTAAAGCTTCTTCTTCAGTTCACTAAGACTTTCGAAAGTCGCTTCGTTAATCTCACTTAAACAGCAGTGTAACGACTAACTCTAAGACACACTTCGCTGGGGTTTAAATAGCTCTCAGCAAAATAAAGTTCTCTCAACGGAAGGCGGAACTCTTTAGCAACTCCAACAACAGTTAAAGAATAATCCCCCCAATCAAGAGGATTAGTAGAAGAGTGCGAAAAGGACCCGTCACAAGATGACGAAGACGTAAATCGAGCTGATACGTCATTTTTTACACCTTCACTTCACGGTATTCACCCAGCTCCCTTTATTAATAGTAGCTCCACCCACAGGATGATGTTTAGAGGGATCAAATTAAATCAATAGAACTCGCCTTTGTTTAATGTTAAAGAGTATTACCCAATAAGAAATGATTTTTTCCCAAAAGAAATGAATAAATAACGATATCACATTTTATAAAACTATCATTATCCATTTTTTAAAAAACATTTATAAGTTCTTTATAACTTCCCATCAATGAGATCAATCAGACAAGAGCTTTAGTTTTACATGTTTAAAGTAAAAACTTGAGTATTTTCACAATATTTAGAGTTTTAAAATCAAAAGGATATGCAGTGAAATGTTTTACAATCACATGAAATTATGGGCATTTTTCTTAAGGAAAAAAAAAAAATGGTGCGGCTTCGCGTTAGTCGACAGATTATACATGTTTTTAAACAATTGCAATTTTTCTTATAGTTCTTATTAGTTTTGATAATACATAGAAATGAATAATGACAGTAATAAGCATCGTTCAGAACAGATTCTATTAAAATTGTGTTACGTTTAATGGGACGTGACATTTCAAATTTATGAAATATCGATTTTTTGTAATCATTATACAGCTTAACAAATATAGTAATATAATATACTTTTATCACCTATTGATTTGATATTATTCATATTTATTTATAATGTTCTACACGAAATAACCTAACTAAATTATCAATTCTGCAAAAATGTGCGCTTTTAAATTAAAAAGAAAAACAGAAAAAGATTTTCTTGTTTACAAAAAGCAATTTGCTTAACAGCATTCAAAAGAAAAAGAATCGATATATAATCATGTAAAAAAAAAAAAAAAAAAAAATATAACACTTTTGAAAAAATATTCAATATTTATTTTTTTTATAACTCATAAGTAGAATATCAAATAAAAAATAGATAAATGGCCATTTCTTAAAATGGAAGTCTAAAATTATTTTTTCCATCGAAAATGATTCACACAAATATCGGAGATTGTTAAAAATGATAGAAATAAAATGATTTAATTATCATGCTTTTATTTTATATCATTGACAGTTATATATATGAGACATTCAATTCTATATAATTATATAGTTGTAATACCATAATCCTAATTTTTCATAAGTAAATATTCATAAAAGATATAAATCAATTAAAAAAAGATAAGCTAGAAAATTGTTTTGTAACAAAGAGCAGGAACTAAAATATAAAATATTACTTTAATCTTCCCCTCCTCTTGTTGAAAATTCGAATCCTCTAATAGCAAAAATTTATAGTCAAGGATTTCATTAGTAATACTATTCATAAATTCAATATAAATTTAATTTAGTGCAAAAGAAAATTCTGCTTAAAGTTTTACTGTTTTTTTAAGCAATTAATGAAAAATTGTAAAATTGAGATGCATTATTTTAAAGCACGATCAAATTAATGATTTTTTTGAAAAGAAAATTATAATATAACTCAATACATCACAATTTGTTTTCGTTTTATACAATTATATTTCTTTAAAAAACCGCATCCATTGGATTTATTATGTTAAGAATATATTATATGCATGCAATTTAAATAGATTTTCTTTTTAAAAGAAAACGAATTATATATATATAAGATTTTCAATTAAAGTCACCAAAAATTTAAATTTAATATGCATAAAATTTCAATTTTAAAGTTAAAATTAAAAAAAAAAGCAGTAACTTATTGGTTAAAAATTTAACCAATTAACTTTTTTACTTTTATCTTTTTGTAAAATTCAAAATAAAGGTATTAACAAAAGTCAAATTGTAAAAAAAAATTAAATTCAAAATTGGACAAGAAAATAATCTAGTATTAAGGAAAATTTCGGACACTTTTTTTCCTTCTATGCCGAAATAATATTGTGGCTGGTGAGGTCATTTGTAGGTCAAGAAAGAATAGGCTTCAATAATGCTAATTAAGTAGAAGTCAACTTGGCTTAAAAATTTGGTCACCAAATTTGTCTACACAATTAGACGCATCTAGTAAAATCTAGAAGGGTCTATGATGATTATTTGACGAGAAAAAGTTTCTAGAAGGTTCTTCCGAACTTATGTAAGAACGCTGTACAGATGCAACATGGGAGTGAAACATTTGATCGGGACAGTGCGTTTCATTTGCTTTGGACGAAATTTTTATTATGGATTTGAACTGATGTATTGTATATTTACGGAGATTTGAAACTGTGTTATTAAAGATTTACACGTGTGCATTGTTTTCACTTAGAGGACATTATTGGAATTACAAGAGAATTCAAGAATAATTTACGATTTAATCTGTAACATCTTGCCAGTTAAATGCGTTTTACTTTCCTGTATTTGAAAGATGATATACCTCATAGTAATAACATAAATGTATGAAAACTAAATTTTATTATTAGTAAAATTCCATGCAATTTAGCCTTTAACAATAAAGATAGGTTTCGGTAACTGAATATTCAACGATCACGAAATAAGAAATCTCGTGATGTTATCTGTGAAAAAACAGGAAGAGTATACAAATAAAAATTCCAATTTCCATTTTCGATTCATTAGACATTAATCGGGGTGAAACAAATTCGAAAGGGAAAAGAGGAAAAATAAAATAATAGATAGAAGAGTAAGTATTCATACAAACGGCTAGAAATACCGCAAAAACCCCACACACAACCAATAAGAGTTGGGAGGGGGATGAATAGGTAGAAATAAAAAATGACTTCATTGTTAAGTCTACAAACACAAACTGTGTGGCCCAATTTCCTTTTCTCTTGGTACGGTTCAGATTGGTCCATTAGAAACCGAAGAGGGAAATCAGTTGGGGAAAAAAGACGAATAAAATAAACAAAGTAGGGAAAATAAAAGGGAAAAAAAGCCCCAAAACATTGTAGAAGAAGAAGTAGGAGTTTTTTTTCCCACAGCCCATTTCCCCCTTTTGTGAAAAATAAAAGAAACAAGGGCCTGGCAAATGAAAAGAAAGAAAAAGAACATTTAGTTAGTGGAAAGAAAATTGCAGAAAGAGAGGTAGTAACCTTCAAAATCTTTCTCAGCATTTTTGGTGATCTATGGTTTGTTTATTTGCTACTTTTTTGCTGCTGTCGAACGGACCAAATGATTACGGGGTCCTCTACCATCTTCTAAAACCTCTTCAACAAGACAACAACCGTTCGATTCTCTTTTTTCTCTCCTCCCATTTTCTTTTGTCTTCTGTTTTTCGATTTTTTTCAGACAAACGGTCGATTCCTGTGGTATTCATTTTTTTTACCTCCCTTTTCATTTAGCGTTAAGCATAGGGGTGGTGCTGCGACTTCAGCAGCTAATTAGAGGCTATTAATCTGGTAATTTACCTTTTTACAAAGGAGTTCTTGAAATGCTTAAGTTGAATGGAAGAAACAAAAACCCATTTTTTATGTGTGTTAAAGTTGCATAATCGTACAACATTACGTATTGCCTTAATATTAATATTTTGTAGCAACTATTTTCTATTTTATAGAATTGTCTATTGCTATATGTTTTAAACTTAATAGACATTTGTAAAATAAACAACAATGTGCAATAATAAGTCCAAGGCGATATATTCAGTGACGTCTTAAGACATGGGTCAACTGGGCCCGGGCCCAGGGCCTCTCCCTCGGTGGGGCATCGTTTCGTTCTCGACTCTGTCTGAATAAGATCATGATGCGGATAATTTTAATGTTCAAACATTATTCCCGTACATATTCTCCGAATTTCAGACTGCATGTCAACTGGCAAGATTGTCAAGACTACATTATTATGTGATGACCATTATCCAGGTCTAGCCATAAGTCCATAATACCATAAAAAATCATTCAACTCATTTAGTCGAAATGTGGCCTTCGGTCGAGACAGTTTGTGCCTATGTTTTTGAAATTGTGAATCGTGCACATTTATTTGTTTCAAATTACGGTTTGAACGAGTATTTGACAATGTATACTATATATGTACTGTCTACTATTAAAGATCTCAGGTAGGGCCTACTTTTACATAGGGGCCCAAAACATCTTAACATTTCTCTGGGCCCAGGGCTCTCAACGAGTTTTAAGACGTCCCTCTTTAGCAGAGGGGTGAAAAGCATTAAATGAAGATCCTCCAAGGTTTAAAATATTAAAAACACTTTAATTATGTTCCCCTTAAATCCGGATTATCAAACTTCAAGGGTCCTGTATTCAAGAGATCATGACTCGAACTTTTACCATAGCACAAAACACAAGGCAAACACAACTTTTTACTTATAACTAACTGTGTATGTACTCTCAATAGTTATATGAGGAAGACAAGCTAATACTTAAGCAACCAAAAATTCACTTGTCTGAGCTGTTTGTAGACAATTAGAACTGTAGCTCCCACAAAATGACAGAACGAGATTGAGCTCTCAGATCCGACTTTCAATAAGACTTAATGAAGAAATTTCCAAAATGGAACTTACTATCAGCACCTTAAGTGCCTTGGCTTAGGCAACGAACTAACTAGTTGATGAATCTAATTTTTAACCGAACTGCTAATCGTTAGCTTCCTAACTAGCAGCTATCTATTTCCACACTTATCTCTCTCACTTTAATTCTTCTAACTAATCTACAAAATACGTTTCCGTTATAAAGAGATGTCAGTTAAACTCTAAATATAACTTTAAGGAATACTATCCCTTTTTTTGCTTACCAGAGAACCTCACGATATCGTCCGCTACTCATTGACAATTTCCATCTTTTTTCATTTATGATTTAATCAGTAGCAAGTAATATATATATATTTTTAAATTTCAATTCCTACTTCGTTAGAAAAACGTAAAGGCGCCATCTGTTGCAACTAGTTGTGACTACGACAAAAATAACGTAGAATAAATTTAAAATTAGAAAAAATAATTAATATTTAAAAAAAGCTGTATTAGCTTTAAGTGTCATACACTACAAGTTTAAAAAATTAATTTGAACTCGAATGGATGAATAGAAAGCATTTTATTAACGATTAAAAATTTGTACAAGGTATATATATAGGGAGAGAGTGAACTAATAGTAGGAATTGAAAAATCTAGAATATAATCACTTCCAAAGAAAAATAATACGCGCTAAAAATACTGCTTTAAAACTATTATTATCGGGTAATTAATGCTAAATAAGCATCAAAACTATTTTAGAAGAATATTTAAAAATGAACTGAAAATATCCGACAATAACATGACTCTTTATATAACTGTGCCTATTTGATGTCTTTTTCTGCTGCTATATCGATTTAAATTTTTTGAAATAGGAAAAGAGGACTAAGTAATACTTCAATACGTTTCAATAGTAATGGAACTAAATATAAATCGTGTTAAGTTAATTCTTTTTACTTTAATAAGAAAAATTTGATATGGTTTATGAAATAATTCTATACAGTCTCTTTTAGAATAAAAAAAAATTAAAACTATGCATGAAGAAAAGTATCACAAGATATTCACTTAGTTTTTGAAATTAACTGTTTTCATCCGAGACTAAATTATTCAAAACAACTAGAACAATATAAATTAATAAAAAGCTTTTCAAAAATACACAAGAGAAGAAAAATTTAATTAAATTTTAATAAATTATTCTTCGTAAACGCAATTACTTTTGAGAAATACTTTCCAGTATCAATTGACATTCTACCCCCTACGTTACACAATGACGTTTGCCTTTTAGAAAAATAAATTTTAATAAAAGATGACATTAGGGAAAAAAAAGAATAACAACACAACTAATGACTTACAACCTTTACAACTTTCGTCAGTCAAGGTGCTATATTGTCTGGAATATCTAAGCTTATATCCTTTCTCTTTAACAAATCGAATAAATAACAGAATACCTCATTTTCTCAGTAAGGCATAAATTTTCTCACCTTCCCCAAACGATAATAGGTGTTACACAAAGGGGGGTATAAAAGAAATAAGCAAAGAAAGAAATAATAACTCGATTCATCCCAACAAAAATCTCGGCACCATGTCCATCTTTACAGGGATGGGCGGATTGAATCCTGCAAAATCGCAAACGATCAATACGAAGCTCATTTGCAGAGGCATTTTAATACCGGGAAAAAGAAGACCCGATTCCTCCCCCCTCTCTCAACCCCAACCCCCTTTACCAAAGCAATAATTAAGCAAGGTGACAGACGTTCTGTGGTGTGGTTAAAGCCACGCTAATGAGTAAGCTTCACTTCGCCATCTGGAATCTTCGAAAGATCCTCTCTCACCCCCAACCCCTTGGTCTATCCTCCCCTCTCCCCTTCTCGTTCTAATTTGCCACAAAACAACAGCTTGAGCCGTGTGTTTATACGGGATATCTTACGTCGTCTAATTTGGGGCCTTTTAAAGGGCGTACGTAAAAGGATGCGAGGGAAGTGTGAGAGAAAAAAAGTTTAGAAAAGAATTCTCAAAAATGATAGGTAGCATCCGAAGGTTGCATACACACCCCCCTCATCCACGCATCGTGAGGGAATGGATGTCTCGACGATTTTTGTTTGGTCTTTAGTAATCAAGCAAGTTTTAACTTACTTAGAAAATGATGCAACATCATTAAGACGAATGTGGAATATTTTTTTTTCTATCTCCCTGTTCCAAAAAGGGCGCTTATTAAAGAGATGATTTTTTCTTAATCTTTACGGAAATGCTTTAGCTTTTAAAGAGTTGTTATGTGTAGGTTTTTCTTTACCTTCTTTGTTCTTCATCATCTTGTTGTTGTTACTGCCTCTCTCCCCCCTCCCCCTTCTCACCATCAGTTTCTCCGGGCAAATTAAAAGTAGCTTAAGATGAGAGAAACTTCAGGTGTGGTAAACCACCGTGGTATCTTGCAAGCCATTGGCAGGAAAACAAATTAAGAAAAGCACCTATAATTTTTTTTTCCAACCTTCGTTCTTGTGGTTTTTCCAAGGTGTTGAGTTTTCACCTCAAATGATTTCTAGAACAGTATCTAATCAAAGACGAACGTTAAGGAATAAAAAGAGATTGCATCAGAAAGTTTGAAATCGAAGACTATTTCGTGCGCTGAAATCTTCAAAGGAAGATTTCTGCGAATAAATATCACCCTTACAACTAAAGGTTTATTTTTTAATCATTAGCAATCCTTTTTTTTTGTGAACTGAGGAAAAAAAGAGTTTGTCCATTTGCTTTATAGTTATGAATGAAGCTAAACTTTGTGTATTGCATGGGGATAGTTCAGTTCGCGTGTATTCTAAAAAAGATTAAAAATAAAATAATAAAAATAGAAATCACGCACATTTTTGCTTAAGCACGCGACTTTGTTAACTTAGGAAGTATTTACCATTAAAGATGACGCAGGGGAAAAAATCAACCTTAACAATAGAAAGTTGAGTTTAAATATGGAAACAGTGAAAGTGTGCCAAAAATATAACCGATGTATATATATTTAATCTACTAAATATATCATAAATCTGATTGGAATTGACTGAAAGTAATTTCATATAAAAAAAACTGTAATATAAAGATATTTTGGATGTAAAAAGGGAGTTAAAAATATTTTTGATAGTTTAATCCATCAAAAGAAAGTATGGCATTATAGATTGATAGTTCACAGGTCTCAATTAATGTGGTAAGGAGTTAAAATTGTGAAATATAAGTTTAAAATGACAATTTTGATTAAATTTTTACTCAGTGCATTAATATAACGTAATTACGTGCATTATAATTATTAATATTTATAAATATCTCATTAGAATACTAAAAATAAATAGGCTTTCTATAGTTAAAAAATACGACTACACTTAATACACTATATATTTTTCCTCGCAGTAATTGTATTTCCTTTATATACAGTGTTATGATCACTATCTTTAGTATCAAAGAAATCATAATTTTACACTATTTTCCCTTCCTTGCAGCTCAGTAGTATAGGAAAATGTAGGGGAAAGTTGGCAGACCCTAAAACTATATTTAACACCACAATCTTAGTTCCTAAACCTAAGATTTTTCTATTATACTTCTGAGGCTGTCTTATTTTTGACTTATTGTGTCTTAATATACTTCTCTATTTATTGCTTTGTTTCATTAGTTCTATGGCATTTTAGTATATGATTATCTATAATTTATAGAAAAAAAATGACACAATTAAATTTTTAAGTAAATTGTTTGAGAGAGTATAAATATTTTATATAACTCTATGCTGACTAATTTCGAAATTATTTAAAATTGTACGTAGAATCAAATATAAGAATTGATAAAAGTAAATTTCTTCAAAGCAAAGGTCATTGAAAATAATACGGTTTTAAGTTGATATTAAAATCTCATGGCACGTTATATTCAAAATACGTCAGCTAAATACATTAATTATAATTTAAAAATTTCAAGCATTAGGAGGTCTCAAGGGAGTTAAATTTCTCTAGAGGGCTGAAAATATAAACAATTTTTAAACAGGTGTAATTCTTTTAAATTTAAATTAAATAAATCTAATCTTTTACACCATTATTTATAAAGGAATGGGGCTTCAGAAAAGTTTAAAGTGTTTAAAATATAATCATAATTTCAAAAATTATAAGCATACGAAAATGAGAAACATTTCTATAAGAAATATTATTTAAATTTTACGTTGCGCATGTTATTTTCTAAAATAGTAGCTTTAATTACTAGCTATAAGTTAATTTATAAAGTTAAATGTATCCTTATTACCCTGCAGTATTTTTTATATAAAAAGAATAATGAATTATATTATTTAAAAAAATAAAAAAAAATTACATTTTCAAAATTTTTTGTAAAAATTTCAATATTTTTCAAATATTTTGAAATACAAAAGATATATTATTCTTAAATGATGTAGGGTTTGAAGAGTATGATACATTTTATAATTATGTAAATTTTTATACATCAGAGGCTACTATTTTAGAAATTAACGTGCGCAACGCAAAAATTACTTAATATTTATTACAGAATTTTCATATGCTTATAATTTTAAAATACGATATATTTCAACATCTTGTTCTTTTGAAGCCACAATGCAAATAATGTGTAAAGATTTAAGTTTAATTTAAATTTAAAAAATTTACCTGTTTGAAAATAGTTTAAATTTCCCCCCTCGAGATAAAACTAACACCCCCGAGACCTCTTAATTACGACATTACAACAACACACACTGTAACACAAATAAATCGATTACGAATCAAGGGTATCTTACCTCTGCTGGTGGTTTTCCGGCGTGAGATTCGCACATCAATTCAACTGTCATTCCAGCAGTCGTTCGCAAAAAATCACCTTGGACAATCTTCGGTGGTTCTGGGGGAACTAAAAAACACAACAACAAAATTAAAACACAATACGAAACACCTCACACACAACACAAGAACGATTTAATTAAGTCATGTATGTCCAGAAGCATCGATATTATTAAGCTCGCTTCAACTTATCAGAGAATCAATACATACCCAAATTTCAGACAAACCAGAACACATTAATCCTTTACTAATATTAAATTCAACGTAGTAGCTCCGGTAATCCTTGCGAGGAATCTATTCTAAACAACACCATCGCAATCATTTCAGTGGTAAAGACAGGCATACGTGTAGGAATTGAATCAGTTTGCTATGGTACCAGGGCTAGAGAGAATCCACCCACTTTGGTACAAATCATATCACAACTTGGTAATCAAATACGCAGAGGCGATGCTCTAGTTATGGAATAAGCAGCAAGCAAACCAACCGATGTTAAATTGTTTCGGCATGCGTTTCTATTAGAATGGGGTAGATTTGGATCTCTGAAGATTTCGATGTAAATGCTAGTGTTTTTTTTTTCAATTCCTACTATTACCTCACACTCTCTATGTATTTATTTATTTATTTATCTTGGTGGAATTTTCAATCGTTAATAAAATACATTTTAAAGCGCTCAATTGAGCTGAAATTTTAAATACATGATTATTTTGGATGACAATACAATAATTTAATTATAATCAATAAAAATTGATTAAAACTAATTATTTTAAGAAATAAAGAGAGAATACATCATTTTTGGCGACTTGGGTCACAACTTGAAAAGATTTTTTTCTCACGTTTTAAAGCATTCAATTGAACTGAAATTTTATATACACGATTGTTTTGGTTGACAATACGATATTTTAATGATAATGAATAAAAATTAATTACCACTTAATGTTGTGATTATGTGTTATATGTATATATATATTTATATTAATTATAACTATTTAATAAAAAGTAGCTAAAATAAAATTTTTCTTTGTTGATATAAGTAGGAATTTACTTAATTTTTTTATATTACTTATTTATAGTTTATTTGATAAATTTGTGACGGGTCTATCGGCGTTCTTTTAAATATTAATCCTCTTGGGAAACATTGGGTCTTTAAAAATTATTATATTATAAAGCTTTCTCCCGAAGAAGATGTGACTAGGCAAATTAAGACTTGTATATAAAGATGAAACTTTCAGGTTATAATGAGAGGGAGGTTAGACTGCTAACGGATAGCAGTGATGGATTAAATGTGAAGTGAGGCGTGGATACTTCGCAGCTGATTATTGTAACATTAAAGTTGGCGATTTGTCAATAAGGAATCAAATTTCATAAGGTAGCTAAAAATTAGAAGATATTGCCTAGACGTAAGTGTGATCTGATTATTTAAAGTCTTCTCGTATCTCACCTACCTCGTTAACTGCTTTCCATATTTGGTATTTTGGTGCATCTCTGAACTTGATAAACAGAATTTGTGTTGTTATTCATAACTGAGAATAAATTGAAGTTATTTTGAATAAGGCTAGTCTTATTTCTGATTCTCCACATCCAAGAACGTCGCGGGGTGACCTTTACAAATTGTTTTAAAATGTACATTGAAAAGTTATAATTCGATGTTTCATTATGAAGTAAATGCCTACGTTCAGAACCGTGATTTTGAAAAAGCGTATTAATGGATATTTTTGATATTTAGTGTCAGTTGAATTAGAATATGCATATAAAATTGTTTTAAGACTATTATTACAAGAAATAATTATTTGGAAGCAATTATTTAGGCAAAAAATGAAGAAAGAATGACATGCATTCAAAACATCATACTTTTATGAAAAAGGCTTCTATAATAATGATTTTTTGCCTATACATAGCTAGGACTTCTATACCGGAGATGAACTAGGATTTTTTAAAAAACATTTTCAGAATTATGATCAATTTTTCTACTCTGATATATTAAAATATGAATCTATCCACTAACTGTGTGACGGGCTCACGCGTCTCTTTTCTGTAACATAACCTCTGGGTTCTTTGACGGCCAATATTAATGGCAAATCTTTTCCAACCAAAATCCAAGAAGTAAAATACGATTATGAAATGCAAATAAGATAGCTTTTAAAAGAACAGAAGTTTTAGTAAGCAGTATGGCAATTTAGGGAAAGTTATGTTTGGAAGAGATACGAGAGTGAATTGACGGCCTATCATAAAGTTACCAAATATTCAGCCATTGATACAAGGTGCATACCATTGCACGCGCACCCAAGTGTTTTCGAACCGTGGTAGAATCTTTTTTGGATTAAGGTGGACGTTATTTGTTTGGGGGGGCTTGAATTTTTCAAAATTTAGAGCAGGCGAATAATATAATTATTTGAAAAAGTGGTCTAAATTACGTGATTCGGTTTAACTATCGCTGTGTGTTTGGTTTATTAGATTCTCCATAATTTTATTTTTTTAGAAGTTTAAGTTATATTCTTAATAAAACAATTAAAATTTTAAAATGTTTTTTTCATTTTTAAAATACACCCAATTCCGCTTACAATCAAAGATATGGGCCCCTGAACGACCATATCACAACTGTATCTTTCAAAAAACCCGTTCAGGCTCAGTATAAATTTTTTGTATATAAAAAATATTATTTTAAGAAGCATTTTTATAAAAAAATTTTTTGAAAAATGACACTTTTTTTTCCCCAAAATTGAAATAATTTTTATTATAAAAATTTTTTAAAAAGAATATGATATTCAAATTAAAGTGACCTTTAAAAAAAAAATACCCATTTTTCCAAAATCCTTCAAAGGGGTTTTTTTTAATCAAAAGATGAATCGTGAAAAGTTTAAATTTTGTGGTGTTTTCGAAAGCGTTTTACTGAAGTAATTTCGGTGAAGGATTTTATCTTGAATTTCTGGAAGATTCTAAAAGAGATTAAAGTACTTTGTTTAGGAGATAAATAACTTTTGAAATATGAATTAAATGGTTCTAATAATTAAAATTATCATGAGAATAAATCTTAGAAAAGTTGATTGTTCTGATATAAGATTTTATCTCTAAGTGCTAGTTATAATGAGAAAATTTATCTCACAATAAAAAAAAAATACTAAAGTTTCCAAAGAAAACACGTTATCTGAATAAATAACTTAATTAGTAATGCAGAATTTTTTTTTATATGTAGAGACTATTTTATTTAGTAACACAAATTCTTCAAAAAGATAAGTTAAGGGTATTAAAATAATTTTAATTGAATTTTTTTGAAGAAAATTTGATTTGAAGAATTTTGTTTTGTGTTAAGGTAAGAATAATTTATAGATGTAGTACAAAATGGCGAGTTTCTTACCAGCATAAGGTAAATACAAATAATTAAAACCACCATTAAAATAAATCCCCTCCAAAAGTTATAAATTATTTAATTTTCTAATATTTTTAAAAATGCAATAGCTGGAAAGTTATTTTTTCTTGATTTTCATGAGTTACAAGAAAATAAATTTGAGTTTTGATTGATATAAAATGAATATTAATTACAATTTTTAAAAAAAAACATATTATAATGAAATATTTGCATGCTCTTTTATTAATTTGGTTACTTACTATTTTATTATTTATTATTTTGGTTACAGAGCTCATCTCTCCATTTTTTAATGAGGTGATTTTTAGTGATGCTTTTTAATAAAAATAATGTAAACTTAAGAAGACTTTTAGAAATTTTGTCAGTTATTGCATTGTAAATTAAAATTTTAACAAGTAATATAAAAAGAATTTTTTAAGTCAATTCCTACTTAGATCAACAAAGAAAATTTTAAAAATTTAGTTACTTTTTATTAAATAATTACAATTAATATAAATACGTGTATACATATGACAGAACACAATATTAAGTGGCAAAATAGAAAGCGATTTTCCTTGCAATTTTCCATTTTCCTTTCTATACATGGTGTTGGATTATTATTTTTGTTTGTTACTATTTATTCATTAATTAAATTGAGTTATTTTTAAAAAATAGTGTAGTAAAAAAAACATATTCTCAGAAATTAGGTCATCTCACGTGGGATTCGAACCCACGACTTATGGATTAGAAGTTCAACGCGCTGTCCATTGCGCTACAGGAATACAGCAGGCGACTTTCCTTTTTTTTTTTTGGTGTTGGACTATTATTTTTTGTTTGTTACTGATTAGTCATTAATTAATGAATTAATATTTGAAAAAACTGTATTAACATCGTTTCATCCACTACAAGTTTAAAAAAAATGTATTTGAACTTGAGTGGATGAATAAAAAGTATTTTATTAACGATTGAAAATTTGAACTATATATAGGGAGAGTGTGAACTAATAGCAGGAATTGAAAAAAACCCACAGTGTTTTAAAATAATTAAGTCTTAACTTTTTATTTAAATTTAGTTGCCTAAATATTAACTAGGTTTTCTTTTACTTTAAATTCAACGCTATCAATACATTAAAATAAAAACAAATATTAAAAATAATTTAAAAAATGAGCACCGGATTGGAACACGTGACATACTAGGACACTAAACTTGTAATAATTTTACTCAATATTGCAAAAATGTGTATAAAATTGTAAAAATTAACTATCTGTCTTATTTCAATCTATTAAATATCAGAAAAAAGAACTTGTAAAGCAATTTTACTTATTTCCGCTTTCGGAAACGGAGATTTCAAACTTTTTTATACCTGAATTTTCTGCTTCACAAATTATTATTTTTTATTTCCAAAATACTACACGTATCTAAGATACAAGTATTGGCGGGAAAAATTGAAGCAAAAAAAGAAGAAAAAAATAGAAGATAAATGGTATAAAAAATCAGTTTTTCACGATTGAATTATTTACGTCATTATATACATATAAAAAAAATCTTTTTTCTTTTTTTTAACTAAAATTTCTCCTATCCCCCTGCAGAACTTTATACTGTACTGATTTTTTTTTTATGCCATTCTCATTTCTAATTTCTCATTCATTTTTAAGAGAGAAGAAAGAAAAAAAAAAACTTTTACTTTCTAATTTTTTTTTTTTTTCTTGGGTCGTAGGAAAAAAAAGACCTTTCTTAATTGTTTTCAACTTCAAGTGTTCTTATACGCTGTATTAATTACATGGTCGAAAGATTTTAAATAACTTAGCTGGCATTCGCTCTATACTTTTACTTTTTCTCTTCCATCTTTTAAAAGCGGAGGTAAAATTCATCCGAAATTCCTAAACGTGATGCATTTGTGCCCAAATGAAACCCATTGCCCCCCAGGTCTCGAACTTATTTTAATTTATTTTTCAGCTGCTACTCGAAAATTTAACCACCCTTTTAATTCGATTTTACAGCGCTAACAGTGCAAATTGCATTGTTATTTTATTACTTTCTGCCTTCCCTTTCACCAGTCTTTTAATAAGTAAGAATTTTGGATTTTATTTGCACTTAACTCTGGGTACAATTTTCCATTAGGAAGATTATTCGATGTCTTGATCGGAAACGAAGTGGAAAAAGATAATGATGTGTACTTGTAGTTGTAAAGATCCGTTTCTTTGCTTTCCCTTTTCTTCAGTTTTTGTTTTTATTTATTTATTTTTTTTAACTTAATCTTTCTTTCTTTCTCTTAACTTTTGAATAATAAATACCTTCCCGTTTGGTTTTAAGATATTGTGAGTCTGTGATTTTTGAAGAAATTTTATAAGAATTTGTGAAGCTTGGTTTAACATTTAGTTATCCACGTTTCGTCTCAGTGAGTTTTAAAATATTCCGTGAATGGAAAAAAAAATGAGCAAACAGTTCTCCATAAAATGTTTTCTTTCTTTTTTTAATATAAAAAAAAAAGAATTATTTGTCTGTGAATTTACTGTAAATAAAGTTGGGCGTAATTCTTTGGAATTTTTCTATAGATTAATTTCTGCTATTGATTTTTAACTCTCGAATGAATATCCTGATCCGCTCCCGTTTTTATTTTATCCTTTTTTAAATTATTCAAGGATAAATGTGTATTTTATTATGTTTATACATGATTTGTTTTTGCGCTAATTTTATTTCTTTAAACTAATGCCTTAATTGGATTATATAGTTAAAAATTACTCATTTTTAAAATTTTATCGAGGATTAAAAATTTTTCTTTTGTGTGTTTCTGATTTATTTTTACTTTCAGGTTTCGGGTTTAATCACATATAACCACATCTATTGTTCGAACCATTGTCTTTGTAAATCGAATTAAAATTCTTCACAATTATTTTTAATTGCATTTTTATAATATTCTGTTAAGAATTTAATTTAAGCCTGAAATACGAATAATTTTACAAGCAGATTTCTTATAAATTTTTTTCCACAGGAATAAACATATTATAAACTTATAAAAAATATATTCAACTTTAAAATGTATTAATTATTTTATTGTTAAAATATGAGAATGATCAAGTTTTAGAACATCAATTTTCTTGGAGGATATTTCAAAGTTGTGTCGTTAATTGATTAAAATGCAACTCTAATAATTTTTTAAAATCAAATTCTTTACCTGCATATTATTCCATCAACTAATCTCGTCAAATCAAAATACGTCACCAAAACCTGATATCAGGGAAAATGAAAAAATGTTCCCCCGAACACAATATAATAAAAAAATTGGGTGAACCTTTTGACGTTTTTATTTGAAAATGGGGGAAATATAATACGTTATATAAGTACCCACATTTTCATTCTAAAGCAAATCAGTTTATTAAAAGCAAAATAAATACTCCCGATTTTTTAAACAGTTTTATTTGACAAATTTGGCAGATAAACAAAGTAAGGTAAAAAACATTCAACAAAAAATCTATCTTTTTAGCATTGAACATCAACTGACAAAACACAAGGAAGAAAAATCAGATACTTAGAATTAATTTAAAGGGATTTTTTTTTTCTTTTACGTCCGAAATGAAATTTATTCGACAGTTAAACTAGAAAAAACATTCTAATTTTTCAAGATGATTTATTACTTTCTAAAAATATCTCTAAACTTTTTTTCTATCTTATACAAACTACTCAATGGGAAAAATCTTCTCAAAAATCGGTCATCCATTACACTATACTAGATAAAAAAACACCACAAACACAACCCTTCAGAAGATTTCAACGAAATTTGAATCCACAGATATGCTCTATGAAACCAACTCCACAACACCACTGTACCATTCATGGTTCACGGTACACAAAACCGTACCAAGTCCCAGCCTCGGTACAAGCCCCATTCATTTCTTGTGGGTGGGCTTGTGACAAATGGGATTGAAGAACAAATGGCCCATGACGACCACAAGAAATATCCCTCTTTTTTCCCCTTTCTTTCCAACCATTTTTTCCCTTTTGAACCACTGCTTACAGTAGATCTGTTTCTAACGGTTGGCAGAAATAGAAGATCTATCTATCTCTTTGTCAGCTGTGAGAGATACATTAGTAGGTAGACTTTCAAAGGGAGTGCAGGATCGCTTTTAAAAGATTTCCCATCTGATCAGAGCTTTTAAGCCGCTTTTAGAAATGGGTTTGCTGGACATTGTGTGACTTTTAGGCTGGCAAAAGCGACCACTGAAGGGGAATTTATTGCAATGTTCCGGATTAAGAGATGTTGGATGTCAGGTTGAAGGGTACTTTATTACATCTAAATATTGCGTAGATGCTATTAAGTTTTATACAGAAACAATTTATACCTTTAAATGCATCGACTTCATATACTACTACTCTTTTACAAATAGCTCAAAATTTAATTTGGTTATAATTTAGAGTACTTAATTTTAATAGTAAATTTATTTAAAAAAGTACTAATTGATTTCTCTTCAATTTTTGTTTAGGTGCCGATATCTTTTGTGTTTAAAACAAGTAATATAAAAAGATAGTTTTTAAGTCAATTCCTACTTAGGTCAACAACGAAAAATTTTTGCTACTTTTATTAAATAGTTACAAAATATAAAATATTATATACATAGGACAGAATCAAACATTTAAATGGTAAATTTGTTTTTTTTAAATTTTCTTAAAAGTATCGTATTGTCCTTTTAATTTTCGTCCCAAATGAATGTTTAAACGTGAGAAAAAAACCCTTTTTAGTTTTTAAACGCCAAAAAATTTTTTAAGTCCCAACTGGCTGTATTTGTAATTCTTTAAATAATTGTTTTAATAATTTTTAAATTATAATTAAATTATTGTATTGTCATCCCCAAAAAGATCCTGTATTTTAAAATTTCATCAATTCAGCGCTTTAAAATTATTTTATTAAATTTAAAATTCCCCAAATAAATAAATAAATATACAAAATATAAAAAAATAAAATAAAAAAAAAATAAAAAAAAATAAAGACAGTGCGTCAATGTAGGTTATAACAAAAAAAAACAAAAATTTAAAAAGGGTTAAAACAGAAACAGCAGAAAGAAAATATAATTTAGGAATTCGTATAAGAAATTTAATCAACCTGAAAAAGGTACAATGCGAATAAAATCGCTGTAAATGTTGTTCTACCTTATGATTATACTTGGCGCAGGTAAGCTAGCTTTTTGGCACTTCTACGTCAAATAACGATATTCGTCCAAGAAAGAAAAGAAAACTGTGCCTCATCAAAGTTTATACAGGCAATTTTAGTGCATAGTAATAATTTTTTTTTTAAAATTATCTCGCTATTTAATTTTAATGCCAATATTTTTTTATGATTTAGATTGATTTATAATTCAACTACTCAGAATTAAGAGGGATAAATGCAATAATACTTGTATTTATAATAGCTAATTTAAGTGTAGATGATTTATTTTAAGAAATACTTTTTGTTGTGCAACTAATCTCAAGTACTTAGCAATGTTTTAATACATAAAAATTTGTGTATGACTTTTACTCACATCCATTTAATAATGTCTTTGCCATACGGTTATAGTACATTTTCATTCACTTGAATCTCATTTAAATGGAAATTACAAATCCAGACAATCATTAAAAAATCGAAATTAAATACAAAAATTAAATAAATAAATAAATAAAAAAAGCTATGAGAGTAAGTTTGTAGGCTACACATTTTTCGCCATGATTATGCACGTGGCAGATTGTTGACCTCAATGAAGCAAACAACAACCGAAGCAAAACATAGCAAAATTAAAGACCATTGAGTTTGGGATAAACTATATTTAAGACTATAGAAATGAAGCTATATCTGGGTATATTATGAACATTTGAGATATGTGGTGTCATTTAATTTTCCAAGAAATTAGTTCTAAAGCAAAATAAAAAATTGATTAATTGCCCCCAAACCAGTGAGCGTGTAAATTATGATCAGTTATGATGAGCCTGGACTGTCATGTTCTAAATGATTTTTTCGACCTATTCTGTATTTACATGTGGTTAGTAGTGACGCTCATTTACGGCATTGAGTTGTTCTAACTCAAAGGGCCAATTTGGTTGGATGGGGGAGGGGGGAATTCGAGTTAGAGAGGATAGACCTTGCGGATAGCTCATTGAATAAAAAAAATCTAAATAGCTTATTACAAACCTATAAAAATAAAAATCTATCGTTAAAATATTTTTTAAAAATGAAAATATATTGCTACATAATTACAAGATTAATAAACAAACAAGGAAGATTTTTATGCACATAAACCACTAAGATTTATTGCCAACTTTTACACACAAATCAAACAATCAATATATATAATTTTAAATATATATATAACTTCCTTCCTTTTAAGAACAATAGAAATTATCATTAAAGCAGGGATAAAAAGGGAAAGAAAGAAAGAAATACCGCACTTACGTCCCCGTAATTCAAAAGCAGCTTAGTTCGAAGGTTTCTTAATGACCGTAGGGGATATGATAGGGCGGGTGAGGGGTAGAGGATTCAATCCATTTCATTTTAGAAGGAATGAAGGGGTGCAGCAAGGGGTGGAAGAACTCTCTTTGCGAACCACAACGTGACAAACGCTCAGTAGAGCATTAATCTCTCGTACCGTCTCTTTTCTCTTCCTAATCTCAACGTTCTCTTGATGCGAAAGGGTATTTTCTTGCGGTTAAGGTAAAAACCCATTATTTACAAAGCCATCAGAAGGAAATAGGTACAGGTTTCTTAAAATTTAGGAGAGAATTTAAAAAAATAATTAAATAGGAACCTGTATACAGCAGAGACAAATTGGAAAGGGTATGAGGGTAAAAATGTTTCAAAAGATGCGATTTATTTTGTTAAATAGTGAAGAGTAATAGTGTTTTATGTTTTGGATATGTCCAAATTATTGAGTCCTGGATATAAATAATGAGTGTACCTCTTCATCTCGAATTACGACTATTTGCACCCACAGTGTGATGGAAGTCCTCGCACATACATCAGTGTTCAGAAAGTTAGAATGAAGATCAGCCATAATCAAAACAAATAAATTTATTAAAAAGTCTCAACAACCCAGGTTAAGAAATGCACCCATAATTAAGGATTGGAGCAAAAGCAAGGTAGACGAGATGATTAATATTTAATTATGAATTGAATCACTTACTTTTGGAACGTTTTGGTAATATACGTTCTAAATAACCGAAATTCCGTTCTTAAGGTATTCTACCTCAAGCCGACACTATTCCAATTCAAATATCTTATTGAACAAATCGTCAACTATCAGTTTTAAATATTAAGCAATTAATCAACGAGTCACTCTCGATTAGCTTTCTACTATTTCCCGTTAATCACTAACTTCTATCAACTAATCTCTTTCTCTCTCGAACCTAAAATTTAATGCTTAAATATAAGCCTTGATTTACACAAACCACACTTCTTCTTCGGGAGAAAGTTTTCAATTGAACAATATTTAAAGAAATGGTTTTTCCCCAGGATGATTAGCAGGAAGCTCGCGAATAGACCCGTTACAACAAAAGAAAAAAAAATAAATAAAAATAGTATATATATATATATATATATATATATATATATATATATATATATATATATATATATATATATATATATATATATATATATGTTAACTTCGCACTCCAAAGCAACACGAGGTCTATCGGCGACTAGCCTCATAATTTTGAGCTCTACTCATGTGATGAGGAAAAATAATGAGCTGTCACCCCTTCTCCAAATACCACACCGCACCAAAGGGAAGACTTTGAACCACGTCAGATAGAACGTGCATCTGCCCTTCTACACGGTGGGTCTTCAGTGGCACCATGACTGGAACCCGTGAATCGACAACGCCGGCTATGAGTTCGTGACCATAAGGCTACTATTCCTCCACAAACATTCAAAGTGTGGGACGAGTGAAGAGTTCCCTTTCCCCCCGTATTTGTTCATCCTAAATTTTAAAAGGTAGAAAATTTCCCGATTTTAATTTTATCAGTTTTAACTATTCAATATTTGCAGTATTATGAAGCATTTTGAAAAAAAAAAAATTGCTTTTTAAATAATCAAATCTGAAAAAAACATGTTTTCCAAATAGCCAGATTAAAAAGATAGGTCTTCTAAGCAACATACTCAAAATTATAAACAATATCTGTTCAAAATAACAGAAGTATACTGCATAGTAAATTAAAGATAAACTTATGTTTATCTTCTTTTTTTCATTCTTTGAATCAGTAAATAATCATTTTCAGAGCTCGGTCGAGACACAAAAGAAAACAAGGCCGAGGCAGATAAATTTTAATTTTACCCAAATCATCTTTTTGATACTTTTGTTTTCGACATATGCTTTCATACCCCAGTTTTTTTCCTTCACAAAAACCTCTTAAATCGAATTTTACCTCTCTAACAATCGAGAAAAACCACGCTCATTTCATTAAGATGCCTAACACTAAATATTCACCGCAAATCCATTAAAAGAAACAATAATAAAAACAGCAATTAAGGAAAAAAAACCTGCATTCCAAACCTAGAACTCTTTTCTATTCAAAAATTTGATAATTAGACGGTTAAAAATCTTATTTTTTCTCCCCCTCGACTTTAACGCCGAATTGTTTGTAGCATCCTATAACTGCAGTAATTAAAATTTTGCCAGCCAAGAGAAGCTGCACTCCTTCGACCATTACAATGCAAGGGGTGGGCGGGTAAAAATTTTACTCTATAAGTATTGTTAAAGGGAGCAACAATGAAAATAGAGGGATTAATAGTAGACCCTCGCTCTCATTGTGCAAGGAACAATGGTAGAGTGCGGAAAGCAGTTCGGGATTATTCCAGGATGCATCGTTCCAGGGTTGCCAGAGAGAAAAATGTTTTGCTTCGGGAAAAGTCGCCAAGGGAAATATTTGGCGATTTTTATGTAAAATTAGGATATTCAAATGAAATTTTAAAGTGGAATATTAATTTTATTAAGTATTTCTTACGATGCATTAATTTTTTGATTTCTAATATCAATTTTACAAAAGATTTTATTTAGAGTGTATTTAATTCTATGCGTTTTTGAGACAGGTATTTTGAAATGTTTTTGATAAAGGAGGGGATATTTTAATTAAAAGGTTTCTTTTACATTAATTAAAAATTTTAGTATAATGATGGGACATAAATGAGTTAATAAAACTGCATGCCATAAAAGTAAGACCTTATTAATGTTATTTAAAATAAATTTAACGATTATTACAAAATAAAAATAAAACATTAAAAATCTAAGCAATGAAAGCATATAAAAGAAACTTCAAACTGTATAAAGTTAATTTTTTAAAAAAATGAAAGAGTGTTCAAGCTTTGTAAAAACATTTTATTGTTACATAAACATTTAATTAAGTAAGATAGCGTAGTCTTACGTGAAAAACGTAAGGTCACACTTTTGCTAATCGAGAAATGTGTAAGAATTTCATAAAAAATATCCATCATTCTCTGAAATATTCGAATATCAGACATTCGAAATATTTTGTCTCAAAGTAAAATAAAGTGAAAACACTTACATTTTCAAATTTAACTATTTATTAAGTGAACTATAAATAGTTTTTACATCAATAACAAAAAGAATGAAATATTTTTTGAAAAAGGAAAAAAATCGCTCAACGAATTTTACTATGTTATATATGTTAAAAATAGTATATGTAAATTTACAAATTAACCATGTTCCTTGTTTCTGACTATCACGCATTCAAACATTTAAATTGCAGTCAATATACAAATAAAATACACAACCTAAAAACATTTCCACTAGCATTTGACTTTCAAAAGCGTTGAGTTTATTTTTCTGTTTAAATCTATTTAGATTTGATTGTTTGATTTTCGTTTTTAGAAGTTATATGAAACTTATTGACGCCCGATCTCATCAACACTCAATCAGCGAAGCTGACAAATGACCGGCATCTAAACTCTGACACCACACCAATATCAGGATTTTAGGACAGATTTAACGTGCATTTAATCCTCTACATGACAATAATTCGTTAACATCGGGATTCGAACTTTTGACTAAACAAAAACAACACCAGTGGCGTAACGTACACCCCCGCAACCCCCACACTGCGGGGGGTACCCAGGTTCAAAGGCCGAAGCCGCTGCCGCAAGTACCTCCCCTTTGAAAAACCCGCTTGGGGTCCCAAAACCTGACTTTGCAGGGGGGCCCAAATGTTCTCCGTTACGCCACTGAAGTAATGATTCGATAAATCGTGTTTGGGGGCCCCAAAACCTTTAAAACCCGTTCAAATTTTTAGTTTGATATAATATCGTTTTAGAGTTACAAAAGGCTATTGGCAACACACCTATCAATTCTGAACCACGAGGACGACAACAAGAATATCTTCATTTTTAATGGTTAATCACTAATTTCCACTTCTCGTAGCTGAAGCCATCGCATATCGGTCCCATTATGTATGCAACGCAACTCCCGTAATTCCATACGACTGATTCTTGAGGAAACAAGACTCAAACCTGCAACTGGACATGAAACCATCACTCCCTCCATGCTATTCAGTTCAGTGAAAATACATAGACTTTTAAAACAACGGAAACCTTTACTTAAATACTTTTCCACGATCACTTCCGCTTTCTGAATGTCACAAATTGGCGATCGATCGCCAAAATTAGCAACCCTCACACGAAAATACTGCTAGTGAATGGCAACGAGTCCTAACCCGGCTGGACAGGAAAGATAAGGTGAAACGTTTCGGTTCCCAGCAGGCATTTATACTGAGTGTATAAATCGAATTGCCACATTTATACTGTTTATACTACTCACTGGCGGAGCAAACGGCCGACTTTTCCGATATTCTCAGGTACCTTAATCATACCCAAAACGAGTTGGATCATTCGTCAAAACTAAATGCTCAAAAGAGCGGAGGAAGTTAGTTTCAATGAGAGAATTTTCTACGCGTTGAGAATTGAGTAACTCCTCACCGTGGCGGGATTAGCCGAGAAAGTACATTAGGAAGATGAGAGTGCTAAGCACGTAACGAGAAATGGAGTATGAAAGGACCGGTATTTAATCTGGTACTTTTTTGTCAAGAATGTCTTCGACTAGCGTTAAAGAACAAGATCCTAACTAAGAATATTATTTTTGTAGAAAAATATTCTAGTATTAACACTTTGTGACTTCACTGGCAGAAAGTGAGCAAAACACATTTTAATATACTCGTTTTTATTTGTTTAAATCATTCCCTTTTTTTAAATTCCTACCATTAGTTCACTCTCTCCCTATATTTATTTATATATATATATTTTTCTTTTTAAAAACTTAAAAAAAATTTTTTACTCACCCACACCATTAAAGTTAAATACATTTTTAAACTTGTAGTGGGGACACTTGGTTTTGTTTTAAAATATTTTATTTTAAATTTTATGACGACGTTAGATTTATCTGCAACAGATGGCGCCAGTAAGTTTTTCTAACGAAGTAGGAATTGACTTTAAAATGAAATTTTTATATTACTTGTTTAATATTAATATGCTACATATTTTTCTCCGATAAATAGTAATAGCTAGTGGATTTTTACTTACATGTTAAAGGAAAAATTAAATATTTATTGAATATTTTGTATTTTAAGAACAATTATAGGGAACAGACAAAAGTGTTATTACGTGTCACTATAACCAAGCAATTTTTTTTAAATAAGAAAAGTATTAAGAATTAGGATCTTTGGTCATAAAACAAGAAAATTTTAGTAAATATTTTTCGATGCAGTTGAGAAATTTCGGAAATGGCTTTGAGGATTGCAGAGTTAGAGGCATAGTAGCTATGGCTGTTACTTTTGGGGGCAGGATGATTTAAATAACTTATATTTAAGTCCATAGACCTCGGTTTTGCAGTGCCTTTGGTAAACTGAACGGGGGTAGGGGTAAGAAATCCCCTAAGCTCAATAAAGTGCTTTTATTTCTGTCATTAATAGTTTCAACTTGTGCGAGAAGGGGGTCCCCGTATATTCCTCTCCTAGGGAGGAAGTTTTTTTTTCCTGCAGTAGACGAAATTTTCGGGTCGATATTTCAATGAAGGTTGTTTCCAGACCCATTATATTGCAATTGATATACATCTTATTCCAATACATATAATTTGAAACCTTTCCCGTTGACGTCCTCAATCGTTGTCTATTCGACGCATGTACCGAATTGCTTATAGCAATAGTGCTTTAGATTCTCCATAGAGATATATTCAACCAGTAAAGTTTGGCAGTGCTGCCATCTGGTGTCCAATTTTGAAGTCATCACTAAACACGTTGTTGGTGATTTTCGGGTGGCATGTTTGAGGCATAATGATTTGAACAGCCCATCTTTAGCATCAAAGAGTCTTTTGCTCTTTAGACAACTCAAAGAAGGAGTTCCTCTACGAGTTACGCGCTTTTACTATTGGCATCGATTTAAGGAGAAGATGTCATAGTAAACAATAATTTTTCATGATATGAACGAACATAAATATGATATAATTTATCCCTCGAGGAAAATTTTTTTCAACATTTAATATTGTCAAATTGAATTAAAAAGATGATACATAATGTTTATGCATTTATAAACAAATTTATTTCATGATTTGCCCTAAAATATAATTAATTTAGGTTAATTATTAGAAAAATAAACGAATGTTTAAAATGTATTTCATTTGCATTGTTTAATAGTCATATATATATGATACTATTTTTGAAACACGTATTTATCGGATTTCTACTTACAGAGCTTAAATATTAATTTATGTTGCAGAAATAAATGGCAACAGCTTACCATATACTGTAAAGGCAGCATTTCGGGATCGAATGCCAGCGACTCCATCTGCAGCTACAACTTGACATTGGAACATAGCATCGTCTTCAAGCGTTACGCTGGAAATTTGTAGTGAGAAATCACCTAGGGAAGAAAAGGACAGCAATTTAAATTTCACAAAATGTTAAACAGAAATATATAAAAATAACAAAAGCACGTTCACATGACAAGGTCGGCGACTGAGCTGGCACCCTATTCTATGATTCATTACTATGTAAGTTTTTTCAATTCCTACTGTTAGCTCACACTCTCTCTGTGTATATATATTTATTTATTTATCTTGGTGGAATTTTCAATCATTAATAAAATACATTTTAAAGCGTTCAAGTGAGCTGAAATTTTATATACATGATTATTTTGGATGACAATACAATAATTTAATTATAATTAATAAAAATTAATTGATTAAAACTAATTATTTAAAGAATTACAAATATAGCCACGTTGGCATCACTTTTGGCGATTTGTATCAAAACTTGAAAAGGTTTTTTTTCTCGCGTTTGAAAGTATTCAGTTGAACTGAAATTTTATATGCACGATTGTTTTGGATGACACTACGATACTTTAAGGATAATTAATAAAAATTAATTACCACTTAATGTTGTGATTCTGTCCTATGTATATACATATTTATATTAATTGTAACTATTTAATAAAAAGTAGCTAAAGTAAAATGTTTCTTTGTTGATCAAGTAGGAATTGACTTAAAATTTTTTATATTACTTGTTTCGTTAAAGTTTTTGAAAACGAAATGCTATTATTTAATAGTTATTATCATTAATTTTTTTTCATTCATTTTTTTTTTAAAAAAAAAAGGTATTAGTTAAAAATAACTAAAATATTACTAGATGTACATTTCAACATCTCTTTGCAGGCATATCTTTATTTTAAATGTATTTAAGTTCATTCCATTTTATCGATTTTATAAATCGAAATTTACTGCTGTCCCAAACCCTTAAACCTATTTGGTGGAAAATCGCATTTATTGTAAACAGAATGTACCGTATGAAACTTTTTCTTCTTTTTAAATTTAAATTTTGTCTAGAAAAAGAAATTCATGATTTTTTATATTCCTCTCTTGAAGTATTCAAGCATGCCATACAAGCAAAAGGCTTAGAATTGAATTAGTAGAATTTTTTTCAAGAAAATTATTTTAAAAAATTGAATAAGGATTCTATAAAATAGAATGCGATTATAAGTTATTTCAAAAAGGTCGCATATTAATATAATCACAAACTTAGTATTTGCAAAATTTCCTACTTCTAATTTTTGAAACTAATTTTATAAGATTTCTATGGAAATTATTTTATTTAAACTCTGAAAATAATACTAAAAATAACACGAGTAAAAATATAACAATGATTTTTTATAAACACACATATGTTTTCATTCGTTAAAATAAATTTTAAAAAATAATTTGTTTCCAGAATTGCTTGAATTAAATTATTCTGCGTTTCAAACAGAGGCCTAATTCGACTATTTTTGTATAATAAATTTTCTTAATTAGCGTTAATATTTGGATCTATAAACATGAAATATGACTAATTTATTAAGAGTTCGAAGAAAAGCAACTGAAAGTTTATTTTTTTACTCAAACTGGCCATTAATTTTGTGAAAACATGATATGAGCTTTGTACTATTTGATAGATTAATTTAGTAATAAATTGGAGAAAGAAGATACAGACTATGCTTGTCTTTAAATAATATCTACATAAAAGAAAAGTAAACGAGCTTTATCTCATACATAAATAACTACACCAATGTTACAAAGTGCAGTTAAAACAAAAGTATACATCGAAATCGAAATTTATTTGGTTGTCAAAATTTATGAAAAAAGTGAGTGAATGATAACAATATATCTTGTAGAATAAGTTGATATTTTATTAATAAAAAATATTTAGTTTTGGAAACCCCATTCGGGAAGTGTCAATTACACAATAATATAAATCATTGTTTATATTATTGTTTGTTATTGTTTTAAAAAAAATAACTATTTGGAGAAGTCCGAACTTCCCAAAGTTAAACACATTAACGGCTTTTTGTTTTTGAATGAAAACTCATAAACGACACTTTTATATACGAAATAATAATTTTCCCAAAGTTCACCATTTAGAAAACAAGTACCGAATATAAATCACAAAAGTAATTTTTGGTATCAGCAAATAAAAATAAACTTCGCAGTGAGCTAACAAATTATATTTGCGGGATCCAATGAGTAATAGAACTATGACTTGGAACTATTCTTTTTTAGATGAAAGAAAGAAAAAAAAAAGTTTTTCTAGAACAATACAGGCAACTGCAACACATTTCCCCTTATTTATTGACCATTGCGTCAAATTTAATTGTTTTTATGGCAAGTAAGAAGGATTTAATCTTTTCCAAAATTCCGAGCCTCCAGAAAACCGTATCGATATCCACCATTTTATTTATCCACTAACACTCACTTTATAGCTATTCACATTCAGTTTTTTCCAATCTTGAATAAAGATCTTTTTTTAAAAAAAATAATAATAAAAAGGGGTAAAGGAATAAGTTAGATCTTCCATCAGTTTTTTTCGAAAAGCAAATGTTTTTCTCAAAAAATACAATCCTCTTAGTTCTTTAACCCCCATGCTCATTTTTAAATAAAATATTATCACCCAAAAGAAAAGAAATACACATTCGACTAAATGATTTAATTTTTTTCCCCTCTTCTTCCTCTCGTGATCCTCAGAAGAAATTTCTTTTTTTCTTCTTCGACGACTCGTAACGGTCGTAAAAAAAATACGGGCATATAATTTATAGCTTTTAGTTCTCTATTCCAAGCTATATTTTGGGGGAGGGCTTTTTTACTGAGTAAAATCCTTCTGTATTTTCCAGCGGAGTACTACTTTCTGTGTTCGTAGAATGGGCAATAGTTTTTATCAGCTATAACAGGCCATTTCGAGTACATACATTAGTAGAGTTCTGCACTATTTCACAATCTAGCTCTGAAAAGACCGTTAATGGGAAGGGTTCGCTATTGAAAACTGCAACCGATGCAAGATATATCCTTTCTCTTTCTCCAGCACTGCTTTCCCCTTTATACTTTTTGCTTTTTATTGCATCAGGAATTCAATACATTTAGTTACGGATGAATTCTGCAATTAATCGCGGGTGAGAATTCGAAGCTTTTCCAGGGAAGACATTTATATATTTATTTATTTTTTCCTTTTTATTTTTAAATGCTAGCGAAATCGAGATTTATTTTAAATGTGATATTGTGGATTTAAAAAGGATGGTACCAAACTCTACTCCTGTTATTTTGTAAGATTTAAATTCGAGCGATGAAAGGATTTATGATTGCAATATTTTCCTTTCATAATTCCTTGTGAGTATTTTAGTTAAATCTCTCTTTTCACGAAGCTGCAAGAAACTTGTTTTTTTTTCCCTCCGAAGTAAGAAGATAAGAGTGAAAGATGAAAAAATACAGAAAAAGGAAAAGTTTCTGTAACATAAAATCTGGTAAAAATGGTAGTGATCACGTTTAAATAGGATTTGCCTAAAACAGGAATTATTCTATTGTGAAAAATACATTTATTATTTTAATAAAAGCTTTTTAATGATATTGTAGATGTGCTGTTGTAAAATTATTTGCAGGTTATGAGAATCATTCATTAGATTTATTTTTATTAGTATTGAACAGAGTAATTCTATAAGAAAATGCACATTGATTGGTTAATTGATTATTAACATAGTGATATATTCAACGTGCATCAGCTCTTCTACACCGCGAGCTGATATTTCCCAATCAAAATCGGAAGCACTGATCCAGCAAAAAGTTTGATTTAATTTTAATGAAAATTAATTAAAAAAATAAGAATACCAAATGTTAAAGACAGCTGTTTAAATTTATAAGGGGATAAGTGTTAATTATCTTACTGTGTTTTTAATTTTTTTTATAAAGAAAATAAAACCTTAGAAATGAAATAAAACTAAAGCTAACCCATGGGCTAAATTCTGGTGGCGTCATAGTCACATGACAACTGTAATCACGTGCTTGTACTAATCAATTCATAAATTCCTGTGACGTCATACTCACATGATAAATGCAATCCTAGCCAAGCAGTTCATTTTCTTCAAAATTAAACTAAATTCAAAAGGGCAAAAGCCCATGAGGGCCAAGGCTCACTGGGCCCATCTCAGTTTTCCATGATCAGGCACTGAGGTTCATGAGCAGATGTTCCGGTCATGAGGTCAGTCTAACGCAAAACCCCAGTGTTTGGTTCCCAAGCAAGCTTGGTATTCATTTATCGACCTACTGAGGGGATAAAAGGCGGAGTCAACCTTGCCCAGCCCGGAGTTTGAATCTCGGAAATGTGATGTGGAAGCGCGATGCACTAACCACTCAGCCACTGGGCTTCAACTTTAAATATTTTTGCAGAAATTTTCTTTTAAAAAGTACATATCTGTCAACATTAACAACGCTCATAAGTAAATAAAATGCACTTGATTTAAAAATACACGAATAATACAAAAATTTTTTTTTTTAAAATTGAAAAACTTTTTGAAGAATCTTAATACTTGAACATCTTTAACGAATTATATCAAATTTGAAATTTTGTCTAAATTTTACAAGTACAACAACAACAAGTGGAAGTCTAGGGTTAGTTTTGAATTCAACGCAGAACATGCGATTGCATTTATCAGAGGCCCGAATAAATTCTGCCCATTGAAATAATTCTTTAAAAAAATCAGCTGGTAAAAAATAAAAAACTCATTTCTCACGAAAAAAAATCTAAATAAAGCAGACAAATTTCCTGCATCCTTAAAAATCCACAAGTTTTTCCCTACGCAATATCAATACCAATAATTCATATAAATCAACATATATGAGCTTATATTTTCAAAACTTCCGTTTTTAGTGAGAAACTCATAAAAAAAACTGTCCTCAATGTTTCACAATCAGACAGGCACGTAAAATCTGCTTTGCTTTACGCACAAGCGTAGAAAAACAGTCATAGATTATTGCAGAAGTTCCAGACAGAAAACAGTGCTTTTTAGTGAAGGCGAGACATTTGAAAATATCAATACCATCTGTGGTGGTTACGATAGAATAATATTTGAAGTCTGGTCATCAACAGTGTCTGAAAGACTTCTTTCTTTCGGTTCTCACAGAAGTAAAGATTTCTTTCTTCTTCTGCAAATTGTTTTATTGCATTATTCACACTTCATTATGCTTTGTTTGAGAATTCATTCCAAGATTCTATCATTTTTTTTCTTTTTCCACATGATTTAAGGAAAGTCGGGGAATGTTCTAATGTACTAGATTATAAAATCAATACTTTCTGACGGTTTTCTTTTAAAAAAATTCATAAAAAAATCTATGATTTGTTTTTCTTTGAAAAAAAATGATGTAATTAAAATCAAAATATTTATGAATTTTTCAAAAGGGAAGAGTTTTTTTCGACAATTTTTTTTATTGATGTGATTGCATCTTTTTAAATAATGAAAATATATTACGATGATAATTGTTTTAAAATATTAGTTTTGCTAACTCAAAAGCAATCACCAGCTAAAAAAATTATTGACGTTAAATTCAAATTCTAAATTAATTAAAGTTGTTATTTATATCTATTAGCAACTGATTCTGTCATTTTGTAAATACCTTTACGAAAAACAAAGACACCCAGATTTAAAAAAAAAAACTATTTGAAAATAATTGATTACAATCTAAAATATCATATTTTAAAGCGTTATCTATCAAAGTTTCATCATTATCATTTCAAGACTTTAATACAACAAAATATATGCTTAGGAAAAAAAAGGAACAGCTTTCAAAAATAAATAACCATATTTATATAATTATAACAACATAAATAAATGTTATAAATATTTTTCTTATTAACAATCAATCATTACATCGTTTATCCTTTCTCTCTCTCTCTTTATATATATATATATATATATAGTAAAATAAAATAAAAGTGAAGTACTAGAACCTACAGTGCTAAAGCAGGAAGAAATTGGAATTCACCAGACACAACAAATGTAGATACAAAAAAGTCTTTGGACTAAAACTGGATACCTATTATGATTTCTAAAGCTGTTGCTGAATTAGGCCAGCGAATTAGGGTTAGCAATGCTTTATGGATCCAATCTTCCCCGTACAGCAGAAAATTTCGACATAATAGGGGGAAAAACACCCAAGTTGAAAAGTTAAGCCTAATACAACACGTGGAAGAATATATATATATATATATATAAATATATAATGGCGGTTTATTTTATTTTACGAAAATGATGGCAAATAGTGGAATATCAATATATAAAAATTAATATTTGAATATTACCATACCATTCAACTTAAAACGTACTTACAAATGATTCAAAAGATCGAATTGGTGTCATGAATTCTTAGTTATTTTTAAAATTATTTTTGGATTATCACCAATTTGATTATTGCCTTGCATAATTATTCTGATGCTAAGGTCGTCTTTTTGGAATAACATTCGAACGAATATAAATTCAAGAAAGTCAATCAGATTCGTAGAACAGTTGAAAAATTTTTTTTTTAATTTCTTGACTAATAATTTAATTTCCATGTATTGATGCGCTATTTCATTAATTTTACACTCAGCATTGTTCTAATGAACAATTATATTGAAAAAAGTAATATATATATATATATATCTAAATTGGGAACGGGAGAGAAGAGAAAAAAAGAAAACTCACCTTCATCGTCACTGCCGACCATGGTGTACCTAGGGAACCCTCTAAGCTCTCGATCAGATCCGAGTCCGAACCCGTCTCGAGTCCACTGCAGAGTACCAATTTTGTTGAGAACTCTGCATGGTAGGACGGCCGGTTTGCCCACAATTGCTGTCCGGTCAGCGGGTTCAATAGCAAAATACTGAGGGGGTCGATCACTCGCTGAAAGAAAAAAAAATATAATTGTAATCAATCAATCAATATAATAATATATTTGTAATCAGTTTGATTATATAAATATTAAACCAATTAGAAAGACATTACTAAAAAAAAGATCAGTTGTCGTTATTGTTGCTAATGCTACCTGATCCCGAGATGTTAAATCTATGTCCACGAAATTCATTGTGGCAAGGGGCTAGTTTTACTCCTGTTGTTAGATGAAAGCTTTGAGCACAGTATGATTTGGCAAGGTTCCACCCCCTATTGTGAGAAAGCTCCCCCTGGGGTGCGGGACCTCTCACCTCTCTTCCCCTTCCATCAATCTTACGAATATTTAATGTGTCCCCGTGCCACACATGCACAATGCATTCATAAACATCCACATGTCATCTTGGGATTCGAACCCAGGCCCTACAGCACAGCAGTTACAGCGTCACTAACCACTACACCGGATGGGCGGCACTAACATTGGTACTTACGTATTATACCGTCAACCTATTTCGCAGAATGAAAAGACGTCGTCAATTAAAAAAAATGTCGCCAAATACTGTTATTGTGTTCGAACATGTGTGGAAATGGTTTTCCACATTGGCTGCATATGGTGACATTCGGCGACATACTTTGATTAGACAAAACTGGTTGACGGACCTTAATATTCAACACCGAAAAAGTACTAAATACGCTTTAAAATGAATTACAAGTAAGAGTATATCTTATCCTCTGATAATATACTGAAAACAGCGATTATTTGTACTAAAAATAGCAAATCTTGAGGAACTTATGGTGCAAATTCTACCGGAGGGTTTTACAAAATTTGTTAGGGCCGTGGGTAGCATAGTTGTTAGAGCATCGGACTCCAGTGAGTGAGTGAATTTGGGGTTTTATGGCGCAAGAGCCAATTTTGGCTATACTGCGCCAAACATATGTTTACACATTAAAAGGTTTATAAAATTTCCGTTAAAAATTTAAAATCTTAAAAGTATAAAATTCATTTTCAATATATTTAAAATTCAGATTGGTGGGGAATTTTCCCACCAGTTTATGGTATTCAGAAAAGTTATTTTCTGTGTCTCGTCGGAGTTAACAATAAATCTCCCTTGTTATAAGTTTTTCCATTTTTTTTTACGTAATCGGGATTCGATTCAATATCTTCTTCGACGTCGTAAACAATCATTTCTTCCTCATCTGTTGTATACTCTTCAGAAGCCGTTTTTCTCGGTCTATGTGGGTCATTTTTATGTCTAAAACTGTTTTAATTAATTCTTTTCTTCTTTTTCTATCCCGAATTTTCCTTTTTTTTTTTTTTCTTTTAATGTAGGGCTAGAAGGGGGTTGAGGTTCAGAGACGGTAACTTCTGTGGTGGATGGCACGAGTTGGGCTTGCGTTGAAGATGATGTGGAAATAGGAGTGGATATTGATATATTTGTTTTAGGGAGTGGTTCAAGTAATTTTAAAGGCGGACATTTTATTAGTGTTATATTATCATCTGTTTGAGTAGAATTATTTAAAGTAGAGGATTTGGCAGCTTGAGCGTATGTTTGAGATATTTGTGGGACTATTAATTTACGTGCTTCTGGATAAGAAATATTTTTATTTGTTTTTATTTCCTGTATCTGTTTTTCTATTTTCCACTTCGGGCATAATTTTGAATCGGATGGATGGGACTGGGTACAATTAATAATTTCGGCTCCAGAGTACAATCCGTGGAAGAATGCCAACGGATGAAATCTAGAGCATGTTAACTGACCGCGGCAAGAGGTTTGGGAGTGACCAAAACCTCTGGCACTAAAACAACGCAGAGGGTTCGGTATGTATGGACGTATTTTACAGTTGAGGTACCAGTTTTTATTGTTGTGGTAAGTTTGGGCTATTGAAAGTTAAAATTAGGCTTAGTTGGAATAAGTGTTGAGTTTTTTTTAATTTGGATTCTTCTGACCTGAATAACCCCCCTGATTGGAGAATCCCTCAAGGATTTCCGTATCAGGAGTGGTCAACAGGTCGGGGTTCAGAATCACCGACAGGAATTCAGGTTTATGCGGACTTATTGATACTGGTTCTTTAAAGAAATGATTTCGCGAGAAAAATGACTTTTGTTTGTAACGCGGACGTAGTTTCTATTAGGAGATCTCCGGATCGTAAACGTTTTATTGACTTAGGTTCGCCACCTATTCCAATTAGTGCTTTATGAATAGCAAATGGCGATTTTTTACTCATATCATTGTTTGGCAAGGATAAAATTAAAATCGTGAATTTTTGGCATTTTCATCGACGTTAGGTTTGTTGGGTAATCGAGGCCTTTACCGGGCACAGCAGTATTGGATCCATAACAACGCGTATACCACTTCATCCCGGCGTGCCTCCACCCACCACGGAGTCCAACAAGGGAGGCAGTGTGCGGTCAACTGGCCAAAAACCAGGCACGGGGCTTCCGGTAAACCCAGAAGATAGTGATACAGTCCCGGGTGGATCCCCGGTAAACCCGACACCCCTTATCTGCAGCACTAACCCTAGGCAGTGTCTTTCGGGGACACCGAAGAGTACTACCAGCCGATTGACGGAGCGGTCACCCTGCCACCCGTCTACAGTGAAGCGTGGGCCAAAGGGGAACGCAAAAGGTACCCAGGCACTAACCTCCTCCATACTGGAAGCGTGGGAAACGCAAAGGATCCCAGATCACCATTTTCCCCGCGGGGGCCCGCACACGGGAAACATGCGGGTTGAAAAACAACGGTGTTAATCGAAAATAATAAACCATAACTTTAAAGAAATATACGAAAAAGACTAAACTACACAATACAAATGTAAACCATAATATATTTAGTAATAAAAGAGTTTTCAATAGAAAAACAAATTTTGAACATACGTTCATTGTGTAAAATTGGTCTGTGGTCTAGACGGGGAAGAAAAGGGGAAATTTGAATGGCAAAGAAGGGCCGAAAATAGAGAAAGATCACTAGGGGACCCGGGGTTCGAAAACCCCATTTCAAATTTAAAAAAAAAAGGAACTGGGGAAAACCCTCGGGGAGGGAAACCCGATCCAAAAGGGTGGGCCCCTGGGGGGGATGGACCCCGACCAAGGTCAAATCCCATCCCCAAATACCCCCCAGTACACACGGAACTTTCTCGTTAAATCAGTGGGTCCGAAAGTCGGGGGCTAACCGATGGGGGGACAAAAGGGAATATTTCCTCCCTTCAGTTCCATGCCAAATTGTGGAGGGGAGGTGGTGTATCATCGTCCCCCGGGGCCCACAAATTCTACTGTCACCGTTTTTGTGCTCGGGCAACGAAGGCATTTAGCCCCGCCACAAAATTTTTGGGGGCCTCGACTACTAGGACAGGTAGAGCCCAAAACAAAAATTTGTTTTACCAGAAAGTAAACAATGACTAAATATCTAAGAGATAAAAGGAAAGAAAAACCTCTCATAAGGTAAATAAAATCATGAAAGTCAGCATAATCCAATTTTATCCAACCCTTTTACACCATTTTGTGAGACATTCATGTTTTCTTTCGCACACATCATAAAACTCCAATGCTATTTTGAATTCCTCCCAGCACACATCTCACATTTCTGATTTATCTCACTCCTGCGAAAAATAAACACCGTGTTTAGACGGGGTGTAAAAAAGTCGGGGGAAATTTCCTAAGAAGTCGTCTTCGATGAAGGATTGCCTCTGACTCATTACAAATGTCGGAAGTTTTGGTGTTATTTATTTTAAGCGATCCACGGAACTCGATTTAAGAGAAAGTCAGTTGATGTTTCCTGTTATGTTAGAGAGCACGCTTTTGACAGAAACGATAAGAAGATGGAAGGGTAAGGGGCAAAACACGGGGAAAAAATTCTTTTTGAAAGAAACACCCTAAGGAAAGGGGGAAAAGGTTTAGTAATGGGTATTGCCATTCCCCTGGAAATAAATTAGTTTTGTTTTTTTGGGTTTTTTGAAACTACATTAATTCATTTTGATGTCTTATCTGGTGTGATCTCTTTTATCTAATATTAACAGAACATCTGCCAACATAATTCAAGACACAACAAATCAAGGTGCCCAAGGTGGTCCTAGGGTCTGGACCCCCAAAGCCCTGATTTTTCCGATTATTATAATTCTTAGATGTAAAATTTATTATATTTGTTATTAATGATTAATTTTATTAATCAATGCTAATTATGTATTCAATAATTAGTTTTTTACTGTTTTTTGTTCCCGAAAATCGGCAAAATCAAAAGGAGTATGATACCAGAATGGTGGACCTTCAACCCTGGACACCCCCCCCTTGAAAAATTCTTATGTGCGCTACTGAACAGAATCACTATTATCTGCACAAAAATAGAAAAGTTAATCACTCTGTGTTGACCACACATCTACAGTTAAGTCCCATTTACTACCTTAGTAAGCTAAATCCATAACGGGGGTTCTCGCGCACATTTTTCTTAATCAGCCTGTAGGGTTGTATTACACAGAGAACCCTGCCTTGGAAAGAACCATGATAAGTAAATCAGCATAACTATTTAAATATAAGAGCAGTGGATAAAGAAGAGAAAGAGGTATTAGAGGGAGTTATAGAAGTGTTATTGCGGTCAAAGCAACTTTAACAGGTAGATTCAGAGTGTGTCTACTTAAAACGGATCCTGTTATTCTAAGCATGTTCAGAGATCGCAAAAAAAATAAGCAGATATTACAACTATTAGTTGAAAAATGTTAAACCACACACATTCACCATACGAGTAATTAAGCTTTATTATTCAATTACTATTGGTCAATGTTGCATTCTAAAGCAACATGAGAGCCACTGGCGACGGACCCCGTAATTTCAAGCCACTGCCAAGGAATGAGGACGACACTTGAGCTGCGACCGCACTCTACCAAATTTCCAAACATCACACCATAGTAAGGCCCTTAACCCTCGACATATTTAAAGTGTATTATTTCCCTACATGGTACCAGGACTTGAACTCATGACTCACCGGTCATGAGTTCGCGACCATGACCCCACGGCTACCGAGGCCATTTATTATTCAAAGACAGCAAACTAATTAATAATTAAGGTTAATCTCTTTACAGATTAAATATTTATATTACTACCAACGAATGAATTAGTCACAGCAAAACTGTATGTTGACCAGCATTTCAAGTCAAATTGTTTGTTGTGTTGCCACAACTTTAAGTTAAATAGCACGTTCACCACCATTACTTAAACTGTATATTAACCACCATTGAAAATTAAACTGTAAGTTGACTATCTCAGCAAATTAAACCGTAAGTTTCTCAGGAAGTTAATTTGTATGTTGACCCCTTCTGCAAGTTGTATGTTACATTATATGAATCCTTATTGGTTTTAATACTTAACTTTTCAGGTGTAAAAGTGAAATGATCTTAAAAATAAACTTAGTAACTGTTTCAAGTTTTACTATAACTTATTTTATCATATTTTGTTACATGATCCACATCTTTTGGGAAAAACTTAACCTTAAAAAAAATCTCTTTGATAATAAAACCATTTTTTTAAAACAATTTTATTCCTCAACTTAAAATAAAAACTTAAAAAGTAGTTTAAGAAAATCTTTTTTTTAAATTTTTTTTTCTCCTGATTAAAAGAAAAGATAAATATTAACAGATATATTTACTAACATGTAACAAAGAAAACTTAAAACACACAAATAACAATTCTATTCTCAATACTTCACCTGAAATTCAATATCATGGAATCCAAATGACATATAGCAACCATTCTACGAAACATAAATTGATAATTTTTACAACACGCTATTTATCTAACTACCTACCGGGGGCACTTTAAAAAATTCATAAGTTAAATTTTTCCACCCCACCCTTCACCCCTCACGTAACGGGACACGAAGGGACACCCATATCAGAATATTCCCCTATCACGTTCTCGTGTAACTGAAACCGCCGTGCACCCCTTCATGGTAATTACTGCTCAGGTGTATGCTCAGAGTGAGCTCTTACGACAAATTGCAGTACTTAGCAAATTGAAGCTCCTCCTGGTCGATTTCTGCAACCGAGGAGAGCGTACAAGAAAAGGCACTAACGATTATGAAACGCAAAATCTGCACGGAATATGCACTCTTCCACCCTTTCCAAACGATATTTCGATGTCACGTCGCAGCAAACAAACGATTTAGCCTGTCATGTTCTTTAAGCGGGGCTATTCCTTTTGGCCCAACTCACACACGCAAACGATGGTCAAGAGAGGGGTTTAAAAGCTATTTAAGGTCGGCTTTAAAAGGGGTAGTGCCGTAATAGAATGGATACTTTCCAAAAGACTTCTGTACCTCGTACGGAAGGTAGTCTGTTTCTAAGTAAATATTTCGCTTTGAATTTTAACACACCCCACGTAGATAATATTAAATATTAAAATAATATCGCTCCACATAAATAGAAACTATAACAAATAATATAATTTTTTTCAAGTTAATTTCTACTTAGATCAACAAAGAAAAATTTTATTTTAGTTACTTTTTATTAAATAGTTACAACTAACATAAACATGTATATACTACATATGACAGAATCACAACATTAAGTGGTCATTAATTTTTATTAATTATCATTTAAGTATCGTATTATCATCCAAAAATCGTGTATATAAAATTTCAGTTCAACTGAATTCTTTACAACGTGAGAAAAAAATACCTTGTCAAGTTTTGACACAAGTCACCAAAAATGATGCCAACGTGGCTGTATTTGTAATTCTTTAAATAATTAGCTTTAATTAATTAAATTGTATTAATTATAATTAAATTATTGTATTGTCATCCAAAATAATCATGTATATAAAAGTTCAGTTCAATTGAGCTCTTTAAAATGTATTTTATTAAAGATTGAAAATTCCATCAAGATAAATAAATAAATATATAGAGAGTGTGAGCTAATAGTAGGAATTGAATAATGTATGCTTAAGGTTTTCCATTGTAATGAGACTTAAATCAAGTTAATAATATTTGGAATAAAAATTATGAGTATTTTCTAAAGAATAATAAAGCTGTCTTTATCCTGTATAATGAACCAGGAAACAATCTCCGAACACCTTTCCAGGGTCAAAATATATAGGGGGCTCAATAAATTTGAAAATATTTTGGTTCGATTGCGATTTTTTACGGCAATATTTTTGGGATGTGTACACCAACTAATTTTTTTTTTAAATCTTAAAAATAGTTTACCGATCTATTTTAAAACTAGCCAAAAAAGTTGCTAAAATCACTCTATATTTTCTTTTAACCATTTTGGGACAGAAAAACATTAAAATTTCATTGTAAGGTTAGTTATAACACATAAATGTTTATCATACTGCTTTGTTAATATTTGTAAATATTAAATTAAAGCTTAATTATCAATTTGGATGTAATAAAAATAAACATCTTTAGGACATTAAAATACCAAAGACAAACTTTAAAACACGTATATTGAAAAAAAATGTATTTATTCCAATAAAAATATAAATTTTACAGTTAAAATTAAAGTAAAGAATGCTCTAGGGATAAATCTTTAAATCTAGGGATTTTTTTTGTGCGATTACGATTTTATATATTCGGTCAAAATATTTATCACTTAACCTTATGACGTTATGTTTTATTTGTAACTCTTTAGGTAATCTGGCGAGCTCTTTAAAAATTTGTCAAAAAATTGCCAAAATCACCAAACAGCACCGTAAAATTAATTTTTTTAAATTAGTTCTTTTTAATTTATTTAAATTAGAATATGATATTAGGATATTTTCAACTCTATTTTATACTACACGAAGATAGTCTGAAACAAATATGTAATCATTATTTTAATAAAATATTGCTCAATAGGGCTCATATGGGTTTTTGAAATTCCAGCGATTCATGTAAGTAAGAAAAGTCATTATGTCATAAAATATCAATTGTGATTAATAGTTCTTCGAAATCAAGAAAAATATTGGAAAATCCGTGATAACACCGAAAAAATTCATCTTAGTTAATTGAACATTATATTATATTTACTAATTATGATTAAATTCATACGTTTCGAGTTTTATTATTAGATTTAAAAAATTACAAAAACAAAAATTCAAAAATCATTTAAAAAAAATTAAAAGGCCGGATTTTTAACATAATTAGATTTTAATCATGAGGATTTCTACTTAAACCTTTCTTCATTCCGTGTATGTATATAATTTATCCTCACATATAATTATTTTATAAAACAGTAACACTGATCATTTCCGAATAATCAGATAACCAAACAGTGCATTATTCACTGCTAAACAGCAAACTGTTCTACATACAACAACGGGTAATTTTGTGTGAAAGGACATCTATAATAATAACCATGGTAATTTCAAATAGTGCAATATCTACAAAACAACAATGACTTTATATAATGTTCTATTTAAGCAATAATTAAACAGTTGTTGTTAACAGTATCCTACTCAACAACAATGACTGCAAATGATGATCTATTCAAACAGCCATGATTTAAACTGTAATATTTTGAAAATTTTTGCCCAACCACGATTATTTAAAAATATTTATATAATACTTATTAATTAAAACATAACAAAAACTGATATTTCTTTTTTGTTATCCCATAGTATTTATTTCAAAGAAGTTGTATTACAATGATCTTTTTTCTGCAATGAATAAAAATGTTCTTTGATTGTTTTTATTACCCATTTTGGGGGCGCCGGGGCAAATCTCTTTTTTTGAACCCGGTCAAATGACAACAACACCGACCAACCCCCATCCAAACCCACAGACAGATTTTCGGCATCGCCCCCCGGCGGGAAAAATGCTCGTCATGGCCGGTTCATTCATGTCCCGGTTCACAGATAAATATATCTCCTAATTTTGAACCATGGTCAGATGATGGTCGACATCTGGTGACCCCCAATTTCCACTCTGTCCCCGTGAAATTTTTTGACCCATAGATTTAGGTCTTTCACAGGGTCAATTTGCCACATGACAAAGAAGCAGACAATCAGGAGTTAGTTTTGAATAGATTCCTTCCCCGTAGCCCTGTTCCCGCGTTCTTCCCCGAGCTGCGGTTCCTTCCCCCATTTCCCAAAACAAAAGGATATTGGGGGGCTACGCCTTCCACGCAGTCGGGTGGAAAACCTGGATTTTATGGCGCATTTTTTTTTCTTTTTGAAAATTAAAAAGGGGGCCTTTGTCGACATCATCCCACGATGGCAACTAAAATGACTGAAAAAATATTTTTGGATTGGTTTTTTTAAGTACTTTAAAACAATGCCGACCAAGGCAATTAATTTTATTATCGTATCATTTTCTGTGAAAAAGAAGCCACCATTAAAAACTTACACATATTTATCACTGTTTTGTTTTAAATATAATCTCGTTTTTTCTCTAAGGCACTTTCCTAACCAAAATAACCTCTCAAAGTAGGGAGCAAAAAGCGAGGAACATAACCGGGGGACGAAAATGGTAGGCAAAAAATCCCTTAATTCCAGGACAGAAATCCGTCCCCAGCCAGTGATATACCGAAGCTGGAATAGAGGACCAGAAGATATATGAAATTCATCGAACGGGGGGATTCTGGTCCAAAAGGGGGTCGGGGAAACGTCAAAGCAGGAAAAAAAATGGTTGGCACTTTCTCCAGGGACGTTCTTTCATTATATTAAACCATTTTTTAAAAAAGGATTTTAGCCCCTTAAGGGGGCCCGCATTTTAAGGGGGAGGTTTTAAAGAAATAGGGCCTACTGTTCGTGGAAAACGGGAAAAATGCTTGCCACTGATTCAAATTATGACTGATGCGCGCTTTGCCAAGGGAGAATTGCACTGAAATGAGAAGAGGGGAGTAACATGTTTTGTCGTTTGTGTTTGGTGGGGGTGAAGGTATAAATAAAATTTAATGTTTTGAAATGTAAGATGGGAGGTAATGATGAGATGGGTCGAATGCTTGTCTTAATTTGAAAGAGGTAAGCGATATAGGCAATTACTTGATCAATATGAGATTTGCTATGATAACGAGAGGTTAGTAGTTAGGTCGGTGGTATTACGGTAATGGTAATCGTGCTTTTAAGCAGTTATGGATTCGGAAAGAGTTATGTTTGTTTAAGATGATTTGAAATTCATAATGCATCTAAAGTGCGTATATAAAACTGTTTTAAAATTAGTATGAGAAATCACAGTAAGATGAATTGGTAGCCTATTTTCTTCTTTATTGTCTAAAACTGCCATGGGGTGGCTGTTTTCAACGAAAGTTATGGGAAATAGTTAATAGGCTCCAATTAAAATAATTGAATTATTATCTAGAAAAAAAAGAGAAAGATGGCTATATATTATTGGTGTTTAATTGATTATCCATTTCAAAGTATTTTGTGTTATTTTTTTCAAAAAAATTCTCTTAATAAGAAGGAAGAAATACACAGGTATCTCCTGAAGTAATGATTCTAGACCCTTCTAGGTTTATCTCGGAGAAATTATTTTGTCTCCAAATTTGTTGATGTATTTATGTAAAGATTTTATGTAATTTATTAATTGAATTTATAAAAATTCTATTTGGATTTTTCTAATTAAGAATTTAAGTACATAAGAAAAAATATTTATCTAGGCTATTGCCATTTATGATTGTAAAATTATAACGGAATCTAATTAACTATAAAAGATTGGTCTAAACAAGAAGAAAGATGCATTTCGAGTTTCATAATATCTTATTATTTGTGCGAGAGAAGTAAAGTTTTATAAAGCTAGAATTCATGATGATTCTAAAGCATATACAGTATTTAAGTAAAAATGTGAAACAGTATTTTTTACATATGATTTAATTATTACAATAAAAATAATTAGTTAAATATTTATTCAAGAAATGATGCCATATATGTATAAATAATTTATTTTATAATTCACAAAATTAAAAGTTAACTCAAATTATCTTAATCTGAAAAGTTGAACTCAAATTACGCAAAGAAAAAACTATATTCATTATCTTATAATTTAAAACACAAGAAATAAGTATTTAGAGAAAAAACAGAAATATTATTCTATTGTTTAACACATTCTGTTAAAGATTCCATTTACTTCTTAAATAATGAACATTAACTAATTCATGTATACACGACAGAACAAATTTAATAAGTAACCCGTATCGATTTTAATTAAAATTAATGAGTAAGACCTCCTCATACATTAATTATTTTATTCATAATAATTCATCGTTTGCTAAATTAAATTAGATTAAAAAGCCATCCAAATGTCGAGAAGAAATAAAATTATTCCAACATCGACAACTTTTAATAATCTCAAAGTAGCAAATATTCTGCGATGTTTTCAAGAAATGTTCTATGCATTGTACAGAAAATAAATAATTCGGTGGATAAAAAAGGAAATTTATTGAATGCTACTTGATTTTGCCATTATGTTGCAATTTGCTGTTCTAAATTGAAATAAAATTATGGATTAAAAAAAAAGATAAATATATGAATCGTCTTTTCATGAATGCCTTTGCGCGAGAATGAGATTAAACAATTGTAAACATCTGAATTGAATATAATTATTTTCCTTTTTTAATGATTAATGTACATTGTCGTAATTCAAAGGTTTCAGAAATGCGAGAAAAAGTATTCCTTTGTTTAAGATTATAAAAAGTTTTAATTTCATGCACTATATTTTATTATGTACTAAGACACTATATAAAATAATACTGCAAACACGAGCTTGTGATAATTTTCTCTGATAAATAATTCGTCATTGAATAGCAAATATAAACGAATTCAAACTAATATTTTATGAATGTAAAAATAGTATAAATATTACGAGAATTTTATTTTCAAGCCGATTTACAATAGAATATTTATATTTCATAACGTTAAGTTTCAACTTTGTCACAAAAAAAACTATTATAGAGTAAAAAAAGATTGTTTTTTCAGACCCGAGTTTATTTCATCCTATTAGAAAGCGAGACGTTATGGCAAATATATAGTTATTACAAACGAAGTTCAGATTTCATTTTCTTCCTAGCCGGAGGAGGTATAGATGCCGGAAAGATACTTCGCAAGGAAAGAATACTCCTGTCAATAACGTAAGATAAGTAACGGAGATCATGGCGATAAATATTGGTCAACAATATCGCCAAATTTGGAGACAAAATAGTTGCCCCGAGAAAAATCTAGATAGATCTAGAAAGATTATTTAAAAAAATATTTGTATAAAAAGTTTACAGCAGAGTGATAAATTAATTATTCAGTGTTTGGAAGAGACTTTTCGTTATGCACACATTTAGAGAGAGAGAGAGAGAGAAATGATAGAGACTTCCTTTAAAAGAACACTATTGCTGCTCTTACAAGATCAGCATTGTTTTTAAATAAAAAAGATCTTCAGGAAATAAATGTGAGTTGTTAGATAATTAATTGAACGTTGTAATTTCTTTGGCGATTTAATAGCCAAGTTGCGTTACTGGAATAAATAGCTCTATCGATCGATCTGATCGAGTTCAAATTCTCTCCTATAATAATGATCAAAAATTACTTTTTATTAGACTTCGTATTTTTAATCTTCTATTTAACAAAGTCTCCAAAAAAAATTCGTTATGCGGAAAATTCGTTTAATAGAGATTCATTTTCAATTACTTTATATTCTTGGTTCCAAGAAAAATTCGTAAAATTAAAGAGATTTCGCGAAATAGAGGTTCGTAAAATGGAGATCCGACTTCAAAATTTGTAGGATGTAAAATTTTTTATATTCATATGGTATTACATGTAAGAAGTAAACTGATCGAATAAAATATTGAAATACAGTCGGACCTCTATATAACTAAGACGCTAAATCCCGAAAAAAAGTTCGTTATAAGGAGGTTCAATATACTTCATAAACATAAAAAGTAATTATTCATATCTTTTTGTAAATTAATATCTATTTATTTTATATATATTAACTATCAAGAAAAGAAAAGAAAGAAAGAAACATTATAAGAAAAGTTTTTCTTGACGCTTTATTTCTTCCTGAATAATTAAATGTATTTCTTTGATGCTCAGGCACTTGCGTTTTAACATTTTAAGCTACAAGAAACAAAGATATCAGTACGACGGATCAACACTACAAATGAGCGGAGACTAGTTCAAGGACACGAGACAACTCCACTGAGGGTGAAAGGGGATATCTAAGATGTTTACAGTAAACTGGATAATGGGGTCAAAGGTTGCACTTTTTGGATGAAACGCCCAGAAGTATATTGCTCTCGGCGAATTAGGCACCTAATAAAAACCAGTTCACTATTTAAGACCACCATAAAATGTGTTAAAAGAAAGAAGAAATATCCAGAAATACTTTGAAAATAGGGAGAAAAAATTGAAACACATGAGAAAAAGTTCGTTGTATAGAAAATGCACTTCGGTATAGAGAGGCTATTTTACAAAGAAAATCGTGAAATGTTCTTGGTTCCAGGAAAAAGTTCGATATATAGAAAAATTCGCAATATAGAGGTTCTTTATATAGAGGTTCCACTATATTTGTTCAATAACACCAATTAAAAAGTTTAATTGTAATAAATAAATAATTTTTTTATCTGATTTAAGCTGTTTACGTAAAATTTCATAATGCTGTCGTAGATTAATTTTACAATAAAAATAATCATTTTTATCGAATGTGCAGAAATTCGTTAAAAATTTAAAGCAGAAAAACATCACGAAGCTTTTAAAGAGTTAATAAACAAAAGGAAATTTATAAAAAAATTAAAAATAATAATAATAAACTAAACCACACATAAATAAAAAATCCATTGTTATCCCTACTCAGCGATGACACTCCAACCTCCTTTCAATTCGAAATGATGATTTAGAAGCAAAAGAAAAAAGAAAAAACTTTAGATTTTTAAAACTAAGCAAAACAATCGGGCAATTTTCTTCAATATACGTCCAGAAATTAATTTTTATCTCTCTCAGTTCAAAACGCCAAATATGATTAATGAATCTACCCAATGTCAAAGCGGAAAAATAAATTATAAAGACTTCCTTTTGGGCATATTCTTCAGAGTGAGAAGAAAACTTATTTCAAAACTTCTTTTTAGCAAAAGGAAGGAAGTTCTTCGATAATGTTAAAAGTATTGCCATTTTTAACGCTCAAAAGCGTCAAAAGTTTTCTTTCTAGTGTTCTGTACAAACATTTTTTTTTCTCCCTTCTATGAGATACTCAATGTTCTTGAAGAGAGAAGGTTACTAGAATAATTACGGAAAGAGCTACGACCTAAAGCTCTTCACAAGATTTCCTTTTATTTGCTGAATCGTAGTGTCTGAATAAATAACAATATGTTATTACGACCCCCCTTTTTTTTCTTTCTCTTTTCTTTGCTAACAGAAGCAAGCGTTTATTGTCCAGAATTTGAGTATTTTTCAATTTGAGGGGGAGTGTTATGTTTCTGTGCTTTGTTACAGAAGTCGTGTGTTACAGAACGTTTGTTTGTAGAATTGTTCAATTTTGGAGATTTTCAAAACTGTTTGTTTTGGACAGAATGGATTTTAACGAGTTAAAAGTCAATTTGTCTTAGTGTTACTGTGTTTCTACGCTCACAATGATTTATAAATAGCATTTTTCATAAAAAAAATTTAAGATTTATGATTTCAGAAATGCATTTTTTTAAAGTATGCATTGTTTTAGAATATATAATAATATGAATAAAACACACACACACACACACAGAGATTGTATTACATTTAGGAAACAAGCTATTACAAAAAGCGTGGTATTTACATTGTTATATAATATGTATTAAGAACATGCTCATAAATGATTTAATGAGGCAACTTTATTAATAAAATGGAGCCTTTACGATGAACATTACTTTAACTCGGAAAAATGATGCGTTTATGCGATATCAAGAACTTAGAACGGAGGAATAATATTTGTTTAAGTAAACTAAGATTCATGGTCTGAGCAACTTTTTGATGACCATTATTATACTACGAAACTATACAACTGTTTTAAGTATTTGTAAAGAAATAATGATACACTCATTAAATTTTTGATGTATGTGAATTAATTATAGGTAATATAAATTAATAGTATAATTTTTAATTACTATAGTACAACAAGGTAAGTATTTATCCTACTTACAGACTTTAATAAATATTTAGAATAGAATTAGAATGGTGGGGGAGAGGTAATAGAAAGTGTATTATGAAATTCATAAGATTTTTAAAAGAAATGATATCTTAAGGATTGACCTATATCATTGGGTTGGATTATGCAACGACATGTTTCATTTTTAAAAATATCAATCTGAATAATATGAAGCTAAAAATTATAAAATTGGAAGTCTTGTATTTGTATGTGAGCATAATTTGACCTCTGATTGGGGGAATACACTAAAATTACCAAATATCATTTTGAATTCTTCGTATGGTACAATTCTATTGATTCTGGCAAATGACCAATACAGAAAGAATAGATTTTGTTTCCCCAAACGCTCCCCTTACAAGTAAATAGTAAATCTGTAAATAATGCAAATGGACAGAAACGTACATTTATTCGTTTAAATGAATCAGCTTCGACCTTAGTATAGGAATATTTAAAACTAACTACCAAAATAATTTGCATGACATCTTATACTCTATGCTCATTCCCTACCAAAAAGCATACTTAATCAAAAAAAAAAAAGTGTATCTTAATAAAAACAATCGACTATATCCAAAATAATGCAGAATACCAACAACAATACAGAAAACTGCCATCAACAATTCCAAGTCGTTTTTTCGTTGTTCCCGTTACCAAAGAAGCCGACGACTGTAAAGCAAGACAAGGGTCCTAGTTGTAAATAAACTATATAACTTCCCTTCACAGAATCAACCAATAAACATATAAAGATGGTATAATCTTTAGAAAGGAAATGCATGAGATTTAAGGGAACTAACTACCATACGTTACAAGAGTAAAACCAAAACCAACTGAAATTCTTCACATAGAACATTTTTTATGTAGTCCAGATCATAGACAAATGTAAAAAAAAAAATCGTTTGTGTTTCATCTCAATTCGTTTACGAAAAAAATATATCTGTGACGGTTCAATCAAGCACCGTCTAGGTTTGCTCTTCTAAAAAGCACTTCGTTCGAAAGGGAAGCCATGTATAGAATAACTACAAACACCCTGCTATGACTACCTGCATGGCATACACTCACTCTCTGCCCATCCAGCGATCCAAAGCTTACTGATCGATCCACAACCCACTAACTAAATCAACAACGACTCCATCAACAATTCCAAAGGCCATCCTTCCATTGACATGCGGCACACTCGCATCCACACACAATCAAACTCGCATTTGTCAGCCATCCATAGTTCTCACCTACACCAAGGGGACCGACGTTTGCAAACCAAGACGGGGGTCCGATTGGTGAATAAGTTAGCCATCGCACACAGGATCACCAATGAACGTGATGTAGACACGGTCTTAGAAGTGGAGTGCATTAGGCTTAAGGAAACCCTCATAAGGATTCGTGTCTACAAAGGCTGGATCTCTGTGGGGAGGGTAGAGCAGGTCAAAGGGGCGGGAGTTATACGATACAGTCGATTAGGTCGCAGCCTGTTCAATATGCATGCTAATCCTTGAGTTGGGAATGCTCGCCGCTGCTGAATCAGCATAACTGGCGAGTCCTTAGCTTCATATTAGAGGGTATCGAGTTCGCCAGAGTGTGATTTGTTAAAGATTGGAGAGTTTTGGCACGGCTCGATGCGTTTATTTCCTGGAAATATGGGAAGTAAGGAAGATGGGTTTGGGATTGAGGTGGGGATGGAGTTTTTTAGTGAAGAGGTGTTATTTTTAAAAAGTATAGGTAGGAATATGAAAGTGGAAGGGATTTCGATATATTATATAGAATAAAAGATCTTGTGTTTAAAAACTGTGATGAAGTGTTTTAATATATTTATCTGCTGCATTGAATATCATATCCTATTTTAGTCCCCATACTTATTTATCGCCAATTTGGCGAGCATTTTTATGGTGTAATATATGAAAAAAACGCCATTGGTGCCCTTTTTTACGTTGCCAACGGTAGGGATTAAGGTAAGATTTTACCAAGCGAATTTTTAATCTATTGAAGTATATCAATCATAAAACACAATTTTAGTACCTAGAAATTTTTCAAAATATTTTGATTAATCTTAAAAAACTTCTAAGCTCCGGCCACTATTCCTCAGAATAGATGGAATATAACATACAAATGGAATATAGTATTAATCAATGCAAATTTGAATTGATTAAGAATTCTGTGAGAATTTTCTTTGATCACCTATAAAAAATCAAAGGTTTCTCCTTAAGCAGACAGAACATTGTATTTTTTAGAAATCTTAAAATTAGTCATTGAAATAATGTTTAATAGTAATATTTTAATGTCCTTAAATATACAATCTGCTATCGATTAAAATTGAAATTATACCTCCATCAAGTATTTTTCTGCTTGCAACATTAGGAATTAGATGAAACCACAAAGAAAATAATACTACTATTTTCTATCCGTTAAATACTGGATAAAATTTGATTTATTATTCTACTATCATCCAAAGAATTGATTACTCAAATTAAAAAAAAATTTCATTTTCGTAAACATACACAAACTTCATTATCGATTTCAATCCAAATTAATGTTTCTTCAAGTACTTCATCTTGACTAAGTCAGGTATTAACTCCGCAGCATCACTAAAGGTGCCAAAAACATCGACCTGACCCCCTCGTCCGGCTTAAGACCGGACCAAAATTTAATTTGCACTTGGATCCCCGGATTCGGCAAGTCAGTTAAAAGGGAGAAGCGGTCTTTTCATCCGGCTGACAGAGTCGAGGTCCTATCTCGAACGGAAGTGGGGTGGGGTGGGGGTAGAAGAAGATGAATTTCCATTAATTAATAAAATTTCTCGTGAAATATAATAATAAAAAAGGGGGCAAGAGAGAAAATCCGTTCGTCTCTCCGAATACAACATATCTACTTTGCTAAAGAGTTATGACCCAACTTTTAATTAGTTTTTGATACGATACAAAGTTAGATGACACATTAGTGACTGTTCACCAGATTTTCCCCACTTTTGGCTTGAATTTTCCCTCGAATCCTTTCCCCTTTTCCTATTCAGTTCCAGTCTCTTTCTCTTTTTCTTTTTATGGGTTCTTTTAGAGACAGAAAAGAGAGGGTGTTTTAAAATAAACACGTTTTACAGAGCGAAAATTCGCTGCCAGTGTTATTATTACTCGCGAAAAAGAGAGAGAGAGCCAGTGAAAGAATGGGAGGGTGACTGTGCTTTAAATGACCAGCTTTAAACTATTCCGAAGTTAAGTGGATTGTGATTATAATTTCAGATAAGCTAATTGAACTGAAATTTAGGCATTCTCATAGAAAGAGCGGGAACTCTTAAAAAGAAGCCGATTTGAAAGCAGTAAAGCAAGCCGGGGTGGAGATTAAATTTTAATTTATCCCTTTCTTGGGATTGGTGTGTAAAAGATTTGCTCTGGAGTTTTATGGCTAGAGATTTGGAGGCGATTGTAAATTAAATTGACTTTCACGATGGGTTTTCTCTGCTTTGGTTAATGCATTTTTAGAAATGAAACGTGATGTTTGCAGGAATTCCGGATTGGTCCTGGGGAGCTGTTATTACGGAGACTTCTCTCTCAGATTTGGGAACTTAAATTTCGAAGTCATACTGGAATGGAAATTTAGATATGCATGTAATAACGCGCGCGTAAATTTTTCATTCAAGATTGTCTGAAGTCGCTTTTGTGAGTAGTTTAATAATCAAGTTTTAAGGGAAATATTACCGAGTAAAAAATAAAATTTTATTGTGTCTGAAGTGTTAGTTATAAATCTGAGTGAAAAATGTCTTTGAAACAGACATGGAGTTTGTAATAGAGCTGTATAAAATTTTGGATTACTGTACTAATAATATGGGATGATTCGCAGGAAAATAATTTTAATTTTAAAAACTATCAGTTGATTGAGACGTCCTGTTTAATGAGGATACAAGGAAAAGTGAAATAAACTTATTTTCTGAAGTACTGCTAATTCTTTAAAACTTTTTTTTTAATTTAAAGAAAGAAGTCTTATAAACAGTATTAGAGGTTATGTAAATTGCGAGATGCCCCAACATTATATTTGTACCATGCTTCAAATAAAGAAACAATTAAACGTATTCAGATGTATACGCAAGTCTACAGAGATTTTGTTTTTGTTGTTAATTTTGTAATTTAGTTTACATATAGATATTGAGTTTTATTACATTTTGGCTTTTTTTTGGATCACTTAACTGACAGGTAAAATTGTGTTTAGTTCGTTATGAGCTTCTTTGATGATACACAGCTCAGGTGTCGCCCTCGTCACTTGACAATAGTTCAAAATTAGGAGGTCCGTCGCCAAAAGCCCTCGTATAGCAGATCAGTGCGACATTAATATTCACTCACTCACTCACCCCTCCCCTCTGGTGTACGCCACTAAACTCTTATTAACTTAGATGAATTGTATTGTAATTTTCAGTGATAGAGAACACTACCTATTATAAATAATCTACAATCAGGAACTAAAAAGGCGAACTGAAAAAAGGCCTACTAGCTAAAACTTTCATTCTAATTATGGAACGCTATCAACTTACACGAATCGAATAGTAATTCAAACACTGATAGCAAGCTGATACTCTTAAATATTTTACAGGAAAAAATCCAAGAATTGAAATTATGTTATAACGACTACGACCCCTATAACGAGTTTTCTCAAATGCTAAGTGAAAGTTGCAGTAGTGAACAGTGTGCAATTTAAAAACCGGTTGAAATTACACTTATATCTCTTATGCAGTAGTATATCAGCAATTCAAATCGAGAAACCTGTTCACAGAGAGCTATTGCCCCATTGTACGGAAACCAATTTCTCTCCAATCTTCCAAGAAAATTACTAGCGATCGGGACAGAAGGGGGTGAGGAGATTTGGGGGAATAAACCCCCCTAAGAAACAGTGTTCGCTGATTATTTTCCACTTCTTTTTCACGACCGTAATTTGAAAAAGGAGAGTGCATGTAAATAATCTAGAAATAAGAGGTGTATTTTCCATTCATTTCATTTTCATTTCCAAACTGTAAACAAGGATGAAAAGAGAGAATATATATATATCTATATCTAAAAAAGTTATCAGATTTTTTTTGCCTTCTTTCTTTACAATTATTGCGATTGATTTAAAAAACTGATGTAATCGAAATAACGTCGAGTAAGACACACTTGGGTTTAAAGGTATATGAATAATTAAAGAAGTAAGTTATAACACACGTTTGGAATTTGATTTCACGTTAAAGTATCCGACTACGTTCGGAACCGTGATTTTAAAAAGGCACATAAATGGATAATTTTCATGATATTTAGTGTCACTTAGATTAGAGTACATGTATAAAATTAGTTTAAGAACATTTTGACAAAAAAAATTATTTAAATACAATATTTTGGCAAAAAATCAAATTAAATAATCTTTTTTCAAAATGTTCTCCTTTTGTGAAAAATGCTTCTATTATAATAATATTTTGCCTGTATTCAGACCTCTCTACAGAGGCTCAACTAGAATTTTTGAAAAATTCACATTTATTTTCAGAGTTACCACCAATTGAAATAATTATTGGCGTTTTTTTCTTAAAATTGCTCCCCTCTGTTGTAGTAAAATATGGATAAACCCCCTTCTAAGTTATATATTTCAAAAATTCTAGTTGAGCCTCTGTACAGAGGTCTGAGCTATATACAGGCAAAATATTATTATAATAGAAGCATTTTTCGTAAAAGGAGAACATTTTGAAAAGGGGTCATTCTATGTTCATTTTTTGTCAAAATATAGTACTTAAATAATTTTTTATTGTAATACTATTCTTAAAACAATTTTACATACATTTTCTAATCTAAGTGACACTAAATATCATAAATATTATCCATTTATACGTTTTTGCAAAATCACGGTTCCGAACGTAGTCGGATACCTTAACATTAACTGTTCGGATTTGATATTAGATCTACCAGGAAATTCTGTCCGCTTGGGTAGTACAAGAAAATAATTCACTTATCATACATTTAATGATATTTATTGCCCCCCAGATAGTATGGTGGTTATGACACTCGGCTTGTAATCGAGTGGGCTCGGGTTCGAATCCCGAATAAGGCATGTATGTATCTTAGGGAAAAGAAGTAGGATTTTCGCCTGAAATATATTCCCGTCTCAAATGGAAAGCAGCGCATCTCTTCTGCTCTATGCTGGGGTCATCGTTTGTAATAAAATTCTATATTCTTCTATGTTTGTATTGTATGCTTCTGTTCATCTATCTCTCGTATGTATCACAGGATGAAACAAACAACAATGATATTTATTGAATAATATAACTTCAGTCATTATTTATGACCTCTTGTGGGTAATTTGTAAAAATAATTTTTGAACATTGCATGTTTTTAAAGGTGAAAAATTCAAGGAGTGCTTGATGGATATCTGTTTTAACTTTGAATTTTTTCCCTCCCTCGAAGTATTTTGTAAGAGAAACAAGAGGTAATCGAAAAGTGCTAAATATGGCAAGTAATGCGAACGAGCGGCAAAATTGATCAGTCTAGCTCAGCTATTTTTCTGACGAGTCTTAAAAGCTGTATGTGATCCGACATCATGATGCAGCATGATATATAGCGTAGGGTAGCGGTTTCTATATAATCCAGTAACCGCCTCCGGATTAAAGTGATCATTTTGGTTTAGTGGTATGACACGTGATTATGGATCAGAAGGTACCGAGTTCTATCCTCACTTCTCTGATGTGGCACTCGCGCAGGCGCAGTTCTCGGATCAGTCCTCGTTGCCACTCATAGTTTTAGAACGTGTCGAGTTCGTTACAACTTTATCGATAGCAATGTTTACACGATCGCTTACTAATGCTATGACAAACTTTTGTTTTAGCTAATGTAGAAGAATGCATGTGTATAAATACAAAGATAAAGAGGGACAGAAAATATATGAACAAATACGTGCATGGGTGCTCAAACTAAACAGAATTTTCTGGTATATAGATCCAATATTTATCTTGAAAACATTCTCTAGAATGTTTAACATTTCTCAAAAAATACTGCTACCATGTCCTGGTGTTACTTTAGAAAGCACGAAGTCGATTTTGCACACTTTGAAATGAATTTTTTTTTATCATTTACTTTTAATGTAGCACGTTTGTAGTAATTATTTTACAAACACAAACTAAGAGCTCTAAAAAATCCCTCTTTGAATCAAAACAACACAAATAAGTTAGATTATTATACTCTACATAGTTCGAATATACATGTGATAGATACATTATTTGATTACTATAACGTTGAATCTTTAAATACAGTGTACCTTAATGGATTTTTATATTCATCTCTCTCTCTTTCTCTCGTATCAAATATCTATTTACCATAAAATGAATACATAAGCACTTTCTAAGAATCATGCCATATATTTCTGAATAAAAAAAAATTACAATTGAAATCCCACAACAGAATTCCCAAAATTGCAGTAAAAATACTACCAACTATAAGGGAAAAAAAATTAGCAGACAGTTCTCTATTTTCACTTCTTGTTCATTTTCTACTAGTACGACTCAAAATAAAGAGAGTCTAGGGTTTAGAGTAGTAAATAAAAATCCTCAGAGTGATACATCTAGACAAAAAAATAGTTTTAAATTAGTGAGCTTAGTGCAAATACCACAGCATTTTTAAAATTCTATTTTTGTGCGTTTTAAATGTAACTTTTGCATCTGTTAGACTGAGAGAATAAAAGAAAAGGAAGTTTTATCAGAGTTTTTTAAAATCTATTTTACGTATTTTTACTGTCACTTTAATGCTCCGGTTGTAGACTTTTAAATTTTTAAATTACTTTCAACAAGTTATAAAAAGAGATGATAAAAAAAAGAACTTAAGAACAAGTCTTTTAAAGTATATTAAAATAAGTTTTTCAAATTAGCTGCATTTTGGCAAATTAGTCTTTGAAGACACGGCAAGTCCTCACGGGGGAGAGTTATTTCATTACTGGCACCATCTAGTGGCGGCTAACACTACCAAAATTTTTGACGATTGAATCAATTTTTATTCAAGCTCTCATCGGATGCTAAATATTGCAGTGGTTTAATTTTGCCGAGAGTGCAAGTACCAAATTGATACGCCAGAGATTTTTTTACATGCTACATAATCCTGTGACATGCGTGCCTACGATTTTCGTATCCAGAAAAATCTATCAACTATCGATCCCACAACCTTAGGCCTATGAGGCGGAAACTCTACCTTTAAGCAACTGAGCCGACGTATTAAAATAAACAGAAAACTATATACTCAAAAAAAAATGCAAGCATTTATTTTAACAATCTATTCTTTCTATCTTTTAGAAACGAATATGACAATTTAAATTTGAAAGATAAATATTCAAAAGGACTAAAATTAAGTTAAGTAATAATGATGATGGCAGGAAATAATGGAGAGAGAGTTTAAACTTTATAATAAAACCTTTTACAAATGGAATAAAATTCCATGAGAGCCAGCGAGAGAGAAACAGCATAGAAATCCCTTTAGTGCTGTAAAACTCCCTTAAGAACTAATTAAAAATAAATTCTAACAAAAGGAGAACAAGACTTACCAGATCTTGAGGTTGGTGTGTTTTGGGCAGTGACTTTGGGGACGCACCCCTCCAGGAACACAGAAGATATAAATAGGATTGCCAAGAGGCGGTAGGTTAGCCGAGGTAGCTTTTGCACTTTCCAGGAAAACCACCCCCTATGTGATATCGTCCACCACATTGTGAATTCTAGATTAAAAAAAAGAAAGATTATACATATATATATATTTATACATTTTTACACTCACATACACATAAACGACGTGATTTGAAAAGTTCTTAATATCAACAACAGAGGGCGCCACCCAACTTTGACGTCACAATCAATCAACCTTCATGAGTAGACACGTGGTACATCAGTGCTTAGGATGGAGAGCAGTGATGCGGATGCTTCTCTATTGTTCTTCCAGTACAGTGATTTATGAAGATGAAAAAAAAAATCGAAATTCGAGCACTGATAAAATACTTCGTAATGAAAGGCTTGAAAGCAAGTGGAATTCATGCAGAATATGGTGGGACAAGATTCGTCATCCTCCCCAAAATGATTGCAAAATTGTAAAGGGGTACTATATTAAAAAATAAATGTAATTTGAAAGAGGTCACTGGTTATTTTATATTCATTTCGATAATTTTTTAAACCACCCTCACATATATCAGTCAAGACGGAAGGCCTGCTTTCTTTTCTTTTAAAATTACATCACAAAACTACTACAAAGACAGAGCTCGAGCTATAAATTTACAGTTTTACACATATAATTCTTTTTCTTTTTCGAATTAAGGTTTCAACAAGTAATATAAAAAAATAGTTTTTAAGTCAATTCCTACTTAGATCAACAACGAAAAATTTTATTTTAGCTACTTTTTATTAAATAGTTACAATTAATATAAATATGTAAATACATAGGACAGAATCACAACATTAAGTGGTAATTAGTTATTTTAATTATCATTAAAGTATCGTATTGTCCTTTTAATTTCAGTCCCACTGAATGCTTTAACACGTGAGAAAAAACCTTTTCAAGTTTTGACACAAGTCGCCAATAGGGTCGCTAAATCGCCAACGTGGCTGTATTTGTAATTCTTTAAATAATTAGTTTTAATCAATTATTTTTTATTAATTATAATTAAATTATTGTATTGTCATCCAAAAAGATCGTGTATATAAAATTTCAGCTCAATTCAGTGCTTTAAAATGTATTTGATTAACGATTGAAAATCCCACCAAGATAAATAAATAAACATACAAATATATAAATAAATAAATATATAGACAGTGCGAGAGCTAATAGTAGGAATTGAAAAACAACTTTAAAATAGCAAACGATTTTATTCAAATAAATGTAATGAATTACAGTATCAAACGACTTTTTTATGAAATTAATTCAAATTTTAAATGATATATTGGGACAAATAAAAATAATAATTATTATTTTTATTAATGTGTGCAACTTTTTATGTAAGGCTTAAGTACATATATTTTATTTTGCCAAATTATTACCCGAAATCAAAATAAGGGATCGTATTCATTCTCAACGTTGATTTAAATAATACAAAAAAATGATTAAGACAACACACTCGAATTGGATTTTAATTAATTTACAAAACAGTTAATGATTAAACATTTAGAGTTTCTTAAAAAAAAGTTTTTAATAAAGTTTAGATTAATAAAGATGCATTTAAAGAAAATGTTCCTTTCCAGCATCAATTAAATGTTTAATACGTCAAAAAGTATACGTAAAAATCAAAAGTTTAATAAATCTTGAGAATTTGGAATATACTTTAAATTAAATATCTCCATCGAAAAACAACACAGAGTTTTTATAATCCTTGTAATGTATTAATCTTTAAAATGTAAAAAAGTAGAATAACATTTAATGTAGCCATTTTCCTGATTAAACTCGATGGTACGCGCAATCAAATATTCGATATTAACAAATGAACGGAGCTAGATAAAACTAAATTGGTACTCTCTTAGAGATATTAATGTAAGGATAAAAATACAAATGCAGACATAAATAATGGTTTTTTCTCCCTCAAGATTTTATGAATTAATTATTCGATAGAGCCCCTTTTTCCAGAAATACTGATGTCTCTTTTTGGTTAACCCTAAAGCGAAATTTTCTATTTTGGATATAGAAAGCGAAGCGAAGTAAAAAGAAAGTGTTTCTGGCAATCATTGGAACGTTTTATAGGGACAAAGATAAGAAAAATCCCCAGAAGTTGTTTACAGAACATCCCAATGAACATCGTTCCAAAGAAAATAATCAACTTCCATCTTTATTAATTGCCATGTCAGCAAACACTCATAGCAGAGAGCTTCAAACCTATCAAGGCACTACGCCTTATCAAAACCCTTATTATTTTTTTGCAACCTGCGTGTCATTTCCTCTTCAACGTAATTAAAGAATACAAATGCGATTTTTGCGTGCTTTTGCCGCTTTCCCAAACCATTTATACCAATGCCTTGGATTTTCTCCAGGAGAAAACACCACAAAAGACAACAATTTTTATTTCCGAATCGTGTTTGATGAAAAGGCAAAACAAAGTCAAAACCGAGATAGTGATTATAAAGAAAAAATACACACCCTAGACAAATCCCTGTTCGCAGAGATCTCCTGTTAACAATTTAAAAGAAGATAAACTCTCAAATAGATAAGACAAAGCCAGGAACCCTTGCAGTTATATTTAATTAGTAAGAATTAAACAATGACGGTAACTTTAATTAAGAGATTCCAAACCTTAAACCAAAACTCCACTGGATTTGTTTGTGCAAGTGCTTTAGGATGGGGAGGGGAGCAGAGAAGGGATTTTAAACAAAACAAGAAGTGGTGGTGTTTTGAAGAGGTTTCTTTTAAAGTGGCAGATTGTTATGGATCTTCCCTTTTTTTCCCTCTACCAATTTCCCTCTTAAGTCTCTGCTTTTTATTTACCTAAGATTATCCCCGAAAAAGGAGGAAGAAAAAAAGTCAACTAGAGCCATTTATTTGCAGGGCATGACTCTGTAAAAATTCTTCGGGGACGGGCAATCTAGAAAAGGGAAGAACCTTGACTAATCAGTTCACTCAAGATCGCTGATTGGTGGATAAGAAGGAGGGATCGGTCGTTTTTAATGAGAGATCTTCTTTTACGCCATCTTTTCATTTACAGCATTCGCTGTGTAAATTTCTCGGGCAGGAAGAAGGAAGAAAGATCCGTTTGTAAATAAGAAGGAAAGGAGATATTGGAACTGGGGCTAGAATTCTTATTTAATTTCTCAATCCTCGCTTTTCGTGAAATGATGTGTATTTAACGGTGGATTTTTGAATGTAGGGTATCCTGTTTTTTCTCCTAAATATTCTGCAAGAGCAAATATATATTTTTTTGTTTAAATAAGACCTAGATCGAACAGGATGGAATGTCAATACTATACTACAATAAATGTTCGACTAAGAAAATGCATATGTATTAGCGGACGAGTAAATGTTAAGTTTAAATAGTATTGAAGAGAAAAATTTATAATCAGAGTCAATGCCCAGAGTTTAATTAAGTTAACGCAGAAGGTCTAAATTTCATCATATAGGGTTTAATAAAATAAAAGAGAACAGAGAGAGAATTTTTAGTACTTATTATACCGTCGACCAATTTCGTCAAATCAAAAGACGTCGCCAAATGCCGTGATATACAGCCAATAGTGCAAACGTTCCCACGCACTCTTAAACGCAGTGCATACATGATGACTGACAGCATTTTACAACGTTTTTTGAATTGGCGATGTCTTTACGTTTGGCAAAATCGTTGACGGTAAAATACGTAAGTGCCGAATTTTGAAATATTAAAATAAAAATATTCAGGAAATTTAAAATTTACTATTGTCGGTACGAAATTAATAAAAGTATTAGTACATATGCAGTATACCGTTAACCAATTTCGCTAAACGAAAAGATATGCCAACACAAAAAATGCCGCCAAGTTCTGTCATCCTTATTATTAATGTCTTTGATCGAGTGTGTCTTCATGCTGGGGAACGATTTGCATTACTGGCTGTATATTGCGGTATTTGGCGATGTTTCTTTATTTGAAGAAATTGGTCGGCGGTATAATATGTAAGTACCTAAGTAACTAATAAAAATTTAAATGTTAATACGGTACTTAAGTATTATCGCAACAATTGCCAACTCTTTTAATAACTCGCCAAGGTGGCAACCCCGATTTTCTATGTGTCATACTCGCTAAATTGGCAGCCAGGTGCTTCGTTTCATATAATGTCGCCAATAGATTGTGATCATACGTAAGTTCCGTTAATAACATAGTAATATAATAGTTTTCTTTGAAAAAATTATTTTCAAATAGGATTTAAAGGGGGTGATATCGACAAGATGCTTTTGCAAACTTAAAACTCCTTAATTTTTAACTTAAATGTTATAGAAACTACTTCTCTTTATAAAAGTTAATAGTAATATAATTTTTTGAGATAAAATTACTTACAAATTGATTTTTAGAAAACAAATACCACTGCATTTTCAAAATTATGATAATGAAGTTTCTAAAGAATTTCTACAGTTTCATTGCATAAACATAGACATAAAATTTAATTTACCATTTAAATACTAAGTAATATTCAGACCCTAAAGCAACCAATCCCTTAAAAATTTTTTGAAATTATTTATTAATTACAAAGAATTCTAAAGAAAAAAAATTAAATAAGCACGAAGGGGAGAATTGAAGTGAACATTATCTTTAAAAGTTAGCTCATAGATATTTACTAAACATTTTAAAAGCTATCTTTCGGATATTCTCAAATTAATTTGTTAGTGAAAGTTCAAAAATTTAAAAGGAACATTGAAACCATTATACATTAAGTAAGAACAGCTTCAAATGCATTAAAATTAACTATTATATTAAAATTCTAAAAATTAAAACTGATATTTGCAAAGCAAAATAGCCTCAAGCAAATTAAAATTCACTGTGACGCTACAGTAATAATATTTAAGCAAATTACACCAGCTGATAAAATTTTTCAGCCCTTTTCATCGATCTATTTCAATGCCATTTTCTAAAAATTTAACATATCGTTAAAATTAATAATGAGTGTTTCTTCTGAAGAAAGAAAGTGTTTCTTCAATTTTGACATTTAGGTACTTTAGCATGTCTCTTTCCAAAGTATTTTTTCTAAATAGATAATCAAAAACAAATGTATTGAAATATATACAATTACTACACCTAGATATAAATGATTTAAGAAATTACTAAAAATTACCAATAAATTGCCAAGGAAAGTTCGAAAAATTGAACAAACATTTTCTAAAATGACATAAAATATAAGCTGATTAATTTTTAATAACGCACTTCGATAACACTTTAAACTTGACAAGAGTTATTGGCGGAATGCCTAAAGGAACCGAGCTCACCCGAAAAGGGTTTAAAGCTGCAAGCAGAGCGACTGACCTTTAAAATTTTGAGTTGCGGTCAGGTGATGAGAAAGAGACCTGATGGAGTATTACACTCTCAACTTCCCATCCCCCTCTTGTAACTTTGACCCTTTTTTAAATTTACAACCTTGCCCCCCCAAATTGGTATTAAATGGGAAACTCAAACCCAACACTCGACAGATAATGGGCCCAAACCCCCTCCGTCTAAAATTTCAGTTTAAAGTGCAAATAATGAAAATATTTTGCTGAAATAATCAAAATTTTTTTTCCTTGTAAATTAATTAAAAAGTATGAATTAGTAACGATATAGCTCTGTATGAAATCATAAGTATTTTTGAGAATGGAGATATAATTCAGTGTAGGCTCGCAGAGAGGCTCTAGAACACAGAAAGGAAAACGAAGTAACATTAATTTAGTGTTAAATATGTGTCATACCCTGATATGAGAGTAAAATTATAAAAAAATGTCTCAAAATTACTAAAAGAAATTATGAAATCTCAAATAATGTATCAAAGTAACGATTATATAAGTTAGAAAAATTACCTAATAAAATGGCTAAAGAAAAATAAACTCATATTTCCTCCCCTTCTTATTCTGAGGGCCAAGATTTAAGTTAGAATAACATAAAAAAAAATGTGGTTTAAAACAAATTAAAGATTACGTATTATCGGGAGAAATCTGGGATTTTATAATCATTGATTAAAATAAAATTTTTCAAGATTTGTGAAAGATAATATCTTCCTTGCTTGATCATAACAGACCATTAGACCAAAACTTCATTTTAAAATCATACAGAACGATTCTGCGTTTGTAATATTTTGAAATTCTAGTTTTTATGAATTTCAACATAAGAATTCAATCCAAAAAAGGACTACTTAAGCTCATTAGTTTATTTATACGATGTCAAGAACCACTACAACCATCACCTCCTCAACGCATCCACCCCCACTAATATTTCTAAACTGTTGAAAAATTAATTTTTCTTTCTTTCACAGATGCTATTTTATTAATGCCACTATTCCACATTCCGAGTGTTACTTCAATCCATGCATCGCCATTTTCGAAACCGAATACGGGCACTCAGACGTAACACTGCCCCCATAATTACAACAAAATCAAAAATAGAGCAAATGCAAAGAGAGATTCGGTCCCCCCCTGAAACTAATTAACATTCCGGTGCACAAACAGCTAACACACCGCCTACAATTAAACAATCTGGGGCTTTGGATGACGCAATATAAATTTTTTAAAAGATAAATAACGTCCTCGTTAAGTTAAGCTGGACCCACCATAAAACAAGGACTATTTCGACTGGGCCCGGATTAGTAAATCAGATCTCTGCACACACGTTTGCAGCTTGTACAGGATTTTATGCCCCTGTTTTCAATTAAGGAAAGAACTGTGAGAATCGGTACCACATCTATTTAGAGGGGCGAATGTGCCCTGGTTGGAGATTGCCATCCGGCAGCGGCTGGATTTGGAATCCGGTCACGTATTGGAGATTGCCGGAGAAACTTTCATGGGCAGTAATATAAATAAGTGACCCGTAATCGATAGCGTAGCGGCAAGGATTTTTGTTCTGCTTCAGTGCCGGGGCTTTTGTTGTGGTCATACGCGCGCCCCTTTTCAGAGGGATTCGTTTGGAATATTTGCAGAACGGAAGCGGCTAAATGGTTAACATGTTAAATTTTGACGTGAGGGATGGTTAATAAGTTCACCTAGCCGATTGATTAAAGGGTCTAGGAGAAAATTGAATGAAACTTTCTATAGAAAGAGATAAAGCACTTCAAAGGCTGCTGGATTGGGAGCGATTCACATAAAAGCATAGTCACGTAAAGCCAGTTTCATAGAATCTGGGAGAAGATTCATAGAAAGGCTTAGTATGACGGTTCATAAATATAGAAACTTCACGAGACAATGGGTTTTATCCCATTTGCTTATCGATAAGCTCTATTTAAGGTATCCGACTACGTTCGGAACCGTGATTTTAAAAACATAAATGGAAATTTTTATGATATTTAGGTTTTTTTAGAAAACATGTATAAAAATTTTTTTAAGGACATTTTTACAAAAAAAAATTTTTTTTAAATCAAAATTTGGCAAAAAAATTTAAATTAGAATAACCTTTTTCAAAATGTTCTCCCTTTTTTTTTAAAAAATTTTATTATTAATATTTTGCCTGTATATAGCTCAGACTTGTACAGAGGCTCAACTTTATTTTTTTAAAATTCCCTTATTTTCAGAGTTACAACCCTTGAAATATAAGGCGTTTCTTTTTTAAAATTTCTCCCTCTGTTGTCGAAAAACATGGATAAACCATTTCTAAGTTATTATTTCAAAATTTAGTTGAGCCTCTGTACAGGGTCTGAGTTATGCAGGAAAAAATATTTTTTAAGTAGAAGAAATTTTTAAAAAGGAAAAATATTTTGAAAATGGGTCATTCTATGTTCTTTTTTGTCAAAAATTGTCTTAAAAAATTTTTTATTGTAATATATTCTAAAACAATTTTATATACATTTTTAATCTAAGTGACACAATATCATAAATATTATCTATTTATACGCTCTTTCAAAATCACGGTTCCGAACGTAGTTGGATACCTTAAAGATATAAACATTCATGAATTTGGATAAAAAATTAAATATTATTCGTTTCAATAGTATTTTGGTTTCTTCAACCACAATGAAAATAATTTTTTACAATTTATACACAAAATTTTGAATTTTTTAAAAAAATTAAAATTTGAAGTTTTAAAATGGTTAAACATATTATAAAATAATTGTATTTACAAATGCAACACGTTAAGATAAGATTGAATAATCAATTGAAAAATATTCGTGAGGGAAATTTTTTGGTAAATTCAAATGTTCTTTTATTCTAGTACAAAGCACTAAACTATAGACTAATTCACTAAATAAAACATGTGTAGGGGCCGGCGTATAGTAATACAGAAAAGATCTTATGCAGTGATGCACAAAAAAAGTTTTAAAGGCCAAGTCCAGGGTCAAGGGTTGAAAGTTCAAATGATAGTAAAGTATTCATATGATAATGCAAAAGTTTTTTCGAATCAACCCAGTTCATGCGTTTCATGTTCCCAAAAATTTGTTTATACAGAAACTTTCAATTAAAAAGTACATATTTTTTAACAAAAATAACGCATATAGGCATTTTGCTTATGCACTTGATTTTAAAGTACACAAATAATATAAGATTTTTTAAAAAAAAATATTTTTTGAAGAATTTTAATACTTGAACTCCTTTAATAAATTATTTCATTTGAAATTTTACCTGAATTTTGCAAGTAGAATTATAAGTACAAGTACAATGTTAGTTTTGAATTCAATGGGAAATGTGATTGTATTTATCCTGTAACCGTCATGATTTTATTCCATTATAAATTGTTCTAAATTATATGAATAAGAAAAGAAACGATACGTTAATGTTGAATTTTTAATTTAAGAAATTAAGTGTAAGTACTTCTACTTTTAAAATTCATTTACAATTTATTTAATAAAACTCAATAAATATAGCATGTGCAAAATGAAATAAGTCAGAAGATAGCCGATCGCAATTCTTCCATTCGAATATTTTTTCTAATTGGGGAATAAATAACCCAAAAAATTGCATCAAAAAGCCGGGATGTTTATGAAATCTTTTTTTTCTCATCCAAGAACTATTATCCAGAAGCTGTGAAACATCAAACAGCTGAAACAACATCCAGGAATCGTCGCTGAAGTTTTCAAAACAATGTTATTACACGGTGCAAATGAAACACTGGGCGGGAACAGCATGATTTAGAACATTAATTTGTCACGCGTTAATTTAAGAGGCAGGTGTTGATAACCGCACTAATTTAAGACAATGCGAATACAATATTTCAGCACTAAATAGCCAGGCATTAGCAAATTAAAAAAAATAACAAGGAAGGTCGGCAGACTAATAAATATCCTGTTTCCAAGTCCTTTCGTCAAGTTGACCAGTTGTAAAAAAAACCTCACGGCAATCAGAAAGAAAAATGCCTGAAAAACCAGCTGGGTTTGGGGGCTTGACATACTATATCAGCAGATGTGAAATTTGCTTGAAACACTTCTACCACTTAATCAACCTAATAAATTATTCCGAAGAAAAATCCATAAAAAATAAATAATAAAAACAGGATATACCCCTAAATGATAAAAAAAAAGGCTTTTTAAAGCGAAAATTTAAACCTGTGACATAAAATTTGTAATTACAAATTTATTTTTGATAAAAGTGGAAGACAGTCGTAAGCATGCTGGCCGTTAGTGTACTGGACCCTTTCTTTTGAATAAAAAATGATGTTTTTATTACGCCAATTCGTTTTCATTTAAGATCACGTCATAATACTTGGCGAGATGTATATTTCAAGAAGAACTAAACGCGCATTAAAGTTGGCGAAAACAAATATAACTGACAACTTCCGGAGTCAATGAATAAAAGTACAAAAAAAAAAAAAAAGTTTGTAAGTGCAAAACTAAAATAACGGAAATGAAGGTTTCTTTATCCAAAGTTTTAAAAGAAAGACATTTTTCCCTTTTTTTTAAAGAAAAATTGTTAGTAAAAGCCGATTCTAAGTAAATGTTGAAAAAAAGTATCGAGTTTCGAGGTTTAAGTATTCTTTTTTTGCTTTTACTTTTACGTTGGTGTTAGAAAGTAGAGGCTGAACACGAGGTCAATCCTACAAGTTGGGTTTGGGCAGATTTAAAACTTTGGGTTCCCTTTAAACCCCTGGGAAACTCTTTTTAGGTACAGCGAAGAACCTTTTCATTGTAGTTTACGGTATGGTTTTCATTAGTATTTTGTTTATACATGAGGTAGTCTTGAAGACAAAGCTAATTTCAGTTATTATGATTAAATATTTTTTTGTTACAGAAACAATTTCATTAGCTTTAATTTGAAACAATTATTTTAAAATTAAATTAAGCTAATTACTTCCTGTGTGAAAAAATTATTTCCACGCAGTGGTAAATTTAGAATATTTGGTAGAAGATATGAAAATCATTGACAATTTTTTTGATATTTCACAGTTAAATAATTCAAGATTCTTTATTATTTAAATCTGATTAAACAAAATTATTAATTAATAAATTAAGGTAGTATAACACAAAAAAAAAATAATTCAAAAATGTGACGGCCACTCGATAATGGCAATCATGTGTTCTTCATTGAATTTAAAACGGATATTAAACTTGTACATTGTTATATTTGTAAAATTTAGATACAATTTCATATTTTATAATTAAATAAAAATGTTCATGAATTTTTTTAACAGAAGAAACAAAAATTCTTCAAACAGCTTTTAAGATTAAAAGAAATTTTTATACTAAACGTGTACTTGCAAATCAAATGTATTTTCCTTGCTTGTTCTTTATTATTGTTGACAAATATGTATTTTTTAAAAGAAAGTTTCTGAACGAAGAAAACGAGGGCAACAGCGTAGCACTAGAACTGATTGGATGAAAACACGAGCTTGAATTTATCATGTGACTATGGCGTCACAAGAATTTATGAAGTGATTGGCTGGAAACACGTTATTGTACTTATCAGCTGACTATGACGTCACATGAATTTAGACCATTAGTCGCAGTTGAAGATCCTGAGAACTGTTAAATAGAAGATAGATTTACAAACAATTAATATTAATTGCTGTTATATATTCATAGATTATACAGCCAGGAAAAAAATTCGAATGTAACACATAATTGATGAAATATTTAAGGTGTAAATGAATATATAAATTTCACTTAAAAATATTTTTCTTTTGCGAAAAACAAATGATTATCAACCATTAGGTCTTAAATTTCTCAAACCAACAGTAAAGTTATTTAATAAGCAAGCAATATTGTTTAAATAAGCAAACAAATATAGCAGATATGAAAACGCAATGTTTCTTCAATTCCTACCAATCTTTTATAAAAGCTTCCACTTCTATATTTTATTTATTTATCTTGGTGGAATTTTCAATCGTTAAGAAAATACATTTTAAAGCGCTCAGTTGAGCTGAAATTTTATATATATGATTATTTTGGATGACAATACAATAATTAATTATAATTAATAAAAATTTTAACTGATTAAAACTAATTTTTTAAAGAATTACAAATACAGCCACGTTGGCATCATTTTTGGCGACTTGTGTCAAAATTTGAAAAGGTTTTTTTCCCTCATGTTTTAAAGCATTCAGTTGAACTGAAATTTTATATACACGATTGTTTCGGTTGGTAATACGATACTTTAATGATAATGAATAAAAATTAATTACCACTTAATGTTGTGATTTTGTCCTTTGTTTTTCCTATTTATATTAATTGTAACTATTTAATAAAAAGTAGCTAAAATAAAATTTTTCTTTGTTGATCTAAGTAGGAATTGACTTAAAAATAATTTCTTTATATTACTTGTTCAGGAGCATCTTAGCAGTATCTTTTCCCTTGGCAAAAAAAAAAAACATTTCTTATTCTCCTTGAAATCTTAAAGACCTCAAAGAACCAAATCTTCGAATTGGTATATTCTATCGCACAGAGCGACTCAATCTCGCGTTTTCATTCCACGTACAACTCCATGCAACGACAAAGATATCGCATTATTTCCTGTTTCTTGCACTTTGGTGAGAAGAGTGTTTTTAGATATTTAATTTCAAGGGTTCAGGCCGCAACGGCGAGTACAAAGCCCTATTGTAGCTCTCTAGGAAGGGCCAGAAACCCAGCAAGAAAAGAAAACGCAAACGATGGGACAAGGTCAGTTGACACAAGTGCAGTCTATGCAGAGGGATTAGGTTGTACCACAAAACTCAATAGAAGACTGTGATACAACTAGACGTTGTCTTTTTTTTCTTTCTTTTTCTGCTGGACTTCTTCTGAGAAGCGATTATGATTGAGGTTTTAATTCATTACATAGCCATTTTTCTTTTTCGCAGACCAGAGTGTGGGTGCTAAGATGGTTTATGTGGTAGTCACTAAAAGAAGCAGCGATGACCCGTTCTTAAAAAGGGCCAATGAGTGTTGTTTACTTTTGCATACTGACATAGTGGATGACTTTTAAGAAAAAGATAGTTTGTACAAGAGATATTTATTATTTAAATTTATTGGTCTACTTAGTTTGAACGGTTTTCGAGTCAGTGACAGTAGGAAAAGTAAGTGCGTGTGGTCCTGTTTCGAGCAGTATGCTACCACACACTTTGAGGTACATGCAGATATGAAGTTTGTAGTTAAATAGGACTTCATAAATGCATTTTTTCAAATTTAAATACGAGGAGTTAGGCTATCAAAATTTATGTAAATGTTTTTTTTAAATTATACTTAACATAAAATGGAAATATTTGCAAAATATACATCATCTGTTTATTTTCAGCAGCAATATCTCTGAAGCAAAAATATTCCAAATACGAGTCAATTGGGTAAAACATGTTTATTAGCATGATATTTTCAATGAAGATTGGATGTCTATTGAATATTGAAGGTTTAAATTCAGGTCAAATTCAGCTTGTATATTTTAAACTTGATGTGTTCAGTTTTAGATTTTTAAAAATCTAAATTTCAGCTTGAATGTGGTAGAGCATAATCTCCAGCATTTGAATGGAGAAATTTTCTCTATAAAATAATTTAATGTTTGAAAAATATTTGATATTTTTTCAAACTGCCAAGGTTTACCGCAGAGAGAGAAAAAAACTTGATTATTAGATATAATAAGCTTTGGTTGGAAATTGTTTATCCCCCCTCCCAAGTATGCATTACCATTCTGCAGAATATATATGATCCACTTATGATTTTAAAAATAAAAATGTATTAATAACTAGCATAGAGTAGTAGTTTAAAAAAACGAGAAAAAAATGTGAATAAAACTAAATACTTTAACAAAGTTTATAGCAAAGATAAACTACTTAATTTCAGGAGAAATTCAAAAGAAACTAAGTGAAAATATGAGCTTTTTATTCTAAGAAACAACAATTATTTCTAAATAAAGAAAATTTGGAAATAAAAGATTATTATCACAAATAAACACTTTTTTTTTTAAAATCTATATTTTGAGAAGGATGTTAAATATAAAATGAAATAATAATAGTTTTATTAATAATCATAATGGTTTTATAATTGTATTCTGATTAAAATTTACGCAACATCAAATTTAAAACACAAATAAAGAATTGCATTAAATATAAAATATATGAACTAGTCATGAACTTAATTTTATCTGTGTCCTAAAAATTTCGTAACAAGAAAATACGAATTTGAATTCGAAATAAATATATTCAAAATTGAGTTTCAATTTCTTACTTAAAAATAAACTTTAATGAATTCAATATTGGAATTCTTATATATGTGAATTAAATTTATTTCCAAAGAATAATTTGGGAACAGGAAATAAATATAAATATATAGATATAACTCTCAAGGAAATTCTGTTAAATATGAGTGTTTCATTTCATTTCATTTCTAATATTCAGGCAACAAATTGAACAGCACGACAACATTTTTTTAAAAAAGTCCAAAGTTCCAAATTATTTTTCATAACATTTCACATAAAATATAATAAACACAAAAGGGTAAACCAAACTTTTTTTTTGAAACAAGAACTCAAAACTCAAGAGCCTTTAGAAAGATATCATGGCAATAATAATAATAAAAAAAAAGAATCCCCCTTTCCGTGCAGGAAAGATTAACAAACAAACTACGTTCGAAAAATAGAAGTTTTTATTTTTTTTCACGCCAAACTCGGAAGTTAATGTCAAAAGAAAACGCACCCTCACAAAGAATGATAATAAATAAATGGAAAAAAAAAGCAACAAAATAAGATCATTTTATGAATTGAAAAAATAAAAATAAAAAAAATATGGATAAATAAGAAACGTAAGGATTGAGAATTTTCCAGAAAACGAAAAGCTTGTTGCTTAGCAACGCTTAGTAATCAATACCTGACCAAGCACTAAGACCAACCAATAAAGGCTGTCCATTTAATCTGTAGTTGAAGATGAAATAAAACAGAGCAAGAAGCACACACACAAAAAAAGAATGCTAAAAAACTGAGTAGGATAGGAAACAATGAGAGAACGTTAAAAGTTATTTTGATTAAAACAATTTTAACCAATTGCTTACTTTATATATATATTTCTCTTTCTTTGTGCGTTATATATATATATATATATATATATATATATACGCACAAAAAAGAGAGAGATCCATGAAAATTATTCTTTTTATTGTTGGATGTGAGCACGTAATTTCATTACAATCAATTATTTAAGTTTATACATTTATTGAATGTGTACACAATTTTTAAGCAAAAAGAATGATTCCTAAATTGGTTTGATATAAGAATACAGTTGAGTTTTAATTTTTTTTTACAATTTTTAAAAGAAACGTCTACGGAAAATCAAATACTCTACTTTAAAATCTATAGGTTAAGAATAGAGAGAAAGAAACAGTAATAGTCCAGTACTTTTTCATTGAAATTTGAATGGGTGTTTTTATTTTCATTCAGGGATTTGTCAAAATTTTAGATATTATACACGCATAAAATTCATGTTGTTTAACATAATGTGTAATATATTATGTATAAGATATATTTCGCTATAATATATGCAAAACAACATTAGAAATGTTTGAGTTCTGACAATAAAGTTTCAAAACTCATTTCTAGAACAACAATCTCCAAACTTCTTAAATCATGTACCCTTAAAACGAACAAAATTACAAGTTGTAACTCATAAAATATGTGTGTATTCAAAAATCAAATTATTTATTTGTAAATAAATTACATTAATTTAAGCCACAAACTAATATTTTGAATTAAGAGTTTAATGTGAACAATGTGTGGCAATTTTTTCCTAAGCGTTTTACATGTATCTTTTCCAAAGGTTTAGCTTCCGTGCGCATGCGCTTCAAAGCCTATGCATTTATGATGCCGAGTTCTAAGCGCAAGGGAAACCAGGCACAGCGACTAATCAAAGAATCTCACACGTATGTGGCATTATCAAACACATACAAGTGATTTCGACCCTACTTCTTTGGCGTACCCCAAGTATCCTTCTGAGTACCCAAAAACTATAGGTACCTTTCTGTTGCTTTTGATAAATCGCACTTTCAAGCAACATAAAAGGGATCTAACAATTCTGAATCTCACGTCAAGTGACTAGGATGACAAAATTAATTACCCCTTAATGTTGTGATTTTGTCATATGTAAATACATATTTATATTATTTGTAACTATTTTATAGAACGTAGCTAAAATAAAATTTTTCTTTGTTGATCTAAGTAGGAATTGACTTAAAATCTTATTCTATATTACTTGTTCCTTTAAAAATCATATAAAGTGACAAAAAAATATATAATAGACTATGTAACGTATATAAATGAAAAATGAGATAGATGAATCTCAAGTTAAATATTAATACTATTACCTGAAGAACAATTAAATGAAGACAAAGGCATGAAAAAAAAACTATTTCAATTATTTAACCATTTAGTACAACAGACAACACCTAATTCCCATCCAAAATCAATCTGCTCACATGATGCATATAAATGAAAAACCATTATGATTTTAAAATCACCTGTACCAAATAAGAAAATTTCCATCGATTTAAACTAACTTTTTTTTTTCTCTAAGTGTTTTCCCATCCTAATGTAATCGGTGATCAATGAAACTTTTAACTTCATTCGTAATTTTTTTAAAAAAAGAATTTTTTTTTGTCAAATAGTGAATTTTTTTTCCTTTTACTTTTCGCTTTTCCACTACTGTCTCTTTGTTGAAACAGATGGACCTAATTAATGAAAAACGATTTAGAGTAGTTATTCATTCTTGACTCCATTCATCACTAGGCGAGTGGTCTCGATTTTTTTTTATAAAGTTGTCTTCCATTTATCGTTTCATGATTAAATTTGAATTTTTTGCGTATTAACTCGGATACTTTTTCACTTAACCTGAAGAAAGGTTAAAAGGAATTTCTCTTTTTCTTAAAAAAATTCTTTTCCTTCAGTGAAATGGTAAATGTCACTCTCTCTTAATTTTTTCTCTCTCTATGTTACTGACAGGAGAAAGGTTTTTAAAGAATAAAAAAAATATTCGAAAAAAGAATTTGATTAATTAAATTTTGCATTGATAATCATTTTAATATTAAATGTGTCATGTATATGCTACCCTGTACGTCCTGTTATCTTTTTTGAAAAAAATACCCACACCCTCTGAATAGTTTAAAAATAATTCTTGAAAAAAATCTTAAATGAAAAGATATATTTTCACTAATAAATAATGATAGATAATTGTTCTATCCAGAATAGAAAATGGTATGTAAAATATTAACCACAAATGCCTTTGGTGATCATTGGTGAATTTCAACAAATTTTAATTATTCTTAGGTTGGCAAAAAATAGGTTGACCTAACTCATAAAACCTTTGGCGATAATTTTCTAGTATGAGGTTAGTAAGTACCAAAAAAAGTAATGCATAGAATTTCGACTATTGAATATTGAAATTTAGTTAAAAGTAATAGTAACATTTATAAAATAAATTGAAACATAATACTTACGAATTATACCTTCGACCAATCTCGCCAAATAGGAATATGTTGTTAATTCAAAATACTCTGCCCAATGATGTCATCTTCATATTCTTTTCATCTTCATCTTCATATTCTTTTTATCTTCATCTTCATATTCGTCATGGCGATGTCTTTCGATTTAACGAAATTGGTTGACGGTATAATACGTAGGTACCAAACATATAGACCCTAATTTCCATTTGTTTTATTCGAGATTATCATATAAGCTAGTTGATCATGAATACATATATTTGGCAACACTTTTAATCACTAGGTTGTTTGCCAAAGTCGCCGCCTTGTTGATAAATTTGATTATATCGTAGTGGTAATATCACATTAATTTTTCTAACAAATATTTTGGGGGTTTTTACAAATCATAGTTTAAATTCTATAGTGTAGTATAACTAAGAATTAAAGATAACTATAGAGTTTCTTGAAGTATTATTGAATTAAATTGCTTCGTTAATATACAAATTACAGAATTATTACTCATGCAATATTAACTATTTATCATGTC